>BLSH010528067.1:262708-278333 GCA_018402905.1 Glandirana rugosa
TGCTTCCAACAGTAGAGAAAGCCCCCCCCCCCCCCGATACTGAAATCTCGTGAGACCTAACACAAGATAACAATACCAAAAATTCACCAAAATACTGAGATGTCGGTTTATTAATCAGTGATAAATTATCACTGCACACTAATGGACATTCCTGGAGGAGAGCCAACCTTATTAATAAAATAGTCCCCGCCACACTATGTGTGTGTGTGTGTGTGTGTGTGTGTGTGTGTATATGAACACACACAAAATATATATATTATGACGGAGACATGGTTAATGCGTTGGGCAGGTCTGACCGAGGGAAGAAGGAAGTCCGTAATCTTCCTTCTCGGGATTCCCTCTTCACTCCCCCTTTCACCACCTCTAAGCTGGTGAAAGGGGGAGTGTGAATTCTGACACAGATCTCAGGTGAAGTGCTGAGATTGCAGCTTCATAAACTGCCCGTTTCTGTGTCTGTCAGTTACAGATTCGCCATATGCAGAGATAATTGGCAGAGAACATGTTCTCCCCCGATCATCTGTTTCATAAACCGAAAATGAACTGTGATCAGCAGCGATTCTTGGGATCACCGATGATCAGTTTCATAAACGGACACCTTAACCCATAACAACTTGATAAAAATAATGTTCTTTAGCAAGGTACATACATTCCACATTAACCACTTCAGCCCCGGAAGGATTTACCCCCTTCCTGACCAGAGCACTTTTTGCAATATGGAACTGTCGCGTTAACTGACAATTGCGCGGTCCTGCGACATTGTACCTAAACAAAATTGACTTCCTTTTTTTCCCCCCATAAATAGAACTTTCTTTTGGTGCTATTTGATCACCTCTGCGGTTTTTATTTTTTGCTCTATAAACAAAAAGAGCGAGAATTTTGGAAAGAAAACAATATTTTTTACTTTTTGCTAGAATACATGTAAAAAAAAAATATAAAAAACATATTTATTCATCAGTTTAGGCCGATATATATATATATATATATATATATATATATATATATATACATACATACATACATACATACATACATACATACTTCTACATATTTGTGGTAAAAAATATCTCAATAGGCATATATTGATTGTTTTGAGCAAAAGTTGCCGCGTTTACAAACTATGAGAATTGATTTATGGCGTTTTTTTTTTTTTCTTATCGGGATTGCGGCGGACAGATCAGACATTTTTGACACTTTTTTTTTGTTTTGGGATCATTGACATTCATACAGCGATCAGATCTAAAAATGGTCACTGATTACTGTATAAATGTCACTGGCAGGGAAGGGGTTAACCTGTAGAGGGGCAATCAAAGGGTTAAGTGTTTTCCCTATGTGTGTTCTAATTGTATGGGGGCTGGGCTGGCAGGGGTATGACAGATCTAACTGATTCTGAGTACAGGGATCAATAGATCACTGTCATGCCCCCTGACAGAACGGGGAACCGCCTTGTTTACATCTGCGGTTCCCCGTTGTTCCTCTGTAGTAGGCGATTGTGGGTCGCCGGCGGACATCAAGTCTCACTGACTCACGGAGCGAGTGGCCAGCACAACGGCGTGCCCACCCCCTAGCTGCCACTTTGCTGCTGTAAATAGTCGTTACGTGGTCGGCAAGTGGTTAATAATTATGCTACCGAAATGAGTGTGTGCTGTAAATTGCCTCCAGCATTGCTCCTGGTTTCTCTTGCTGGAGGCTACTATTTTGCTGAGGCCCTGAACCGCAGTAAATCATAAAGTGGAACTTAAAGGACATTTTTTTTCATCAAGTTATGGGTTAAGTTCCGCTTTATGATTTACTGCGGTTCAGGGCTTCAGCAAAATGGCAGCTTCCAGCAAGTTGAAACAGGAACAATGCTGGAGGCAATTTACAGCACACACCATTTTGATAGCAGAAATTATTAATGTGGAATGTATGTACCTTGTTAAAGAATATTTTTTTCATCAAGTTATGGGTTAACAAGGTACATACATTCCACATTAATAATTTCTGCTAACAAAATAGTGTGTGCTGTAAATTGCCTCCAGCATTGTTTCTACTTGCTGGAAGCTGCCATTTTGCTGAAGCCCAAAGTCCCAGCAGTAAATCATAAAGCGGAACTAAACAGTTTGATTTGGTTGTGTCTTCAACCAAACTGTCAAACCATCAAATGTCTGGTGTCATAACTGATCACATGTACAGCGCCATGGCAGTTGGAGTTCAAACAATAGCAGCGTTTTTGGTTGTAAGGGATAGGAGGGTTTAATTCCGCTTTAAGTCTGTCAGCAGATCGGCCTCTACAAACTCGGCAGTGCCTAAAAATGGAGAGCAACTGAGCAAGTGCAGAGCAGGGTGAGAATGCATATTACTGAATTTAAAGAGCATATGCACTATGTTTTACATAGCTATATCTGCAAAAGGGACCAGCCTGAAGTGATCTAATAGGACTTTCATTTTCTGACAAAAGCTCCACTTTAATGGTTTCAAAAAGCAGTTACATTCCTGGAATGCTGGGATTGCCAACTGCTACATTTGCTTGTGTCCTCAACCAAACTGTCAAACAGGGTGGATAAAAATCAATGATTTTTTTTTTTTTTTTTTAAATTATTTGAATCTATCTCTCTATCCAAATGTATTTTAATAAAATGCCTTCAGTGTAAAAATCTATCCAAAGATAGTTGTGGTGGACCGAAAGTAAATTTTGGTACCGAAAATGCACTTAGCTGAAAACAGAGCCTGTAAATGACAGATTTAAAAAAATATTTATATTTTTATATACAATTGTCATATATGGCCTACCTGTACCTGGGCACTGATAGGTGGCACTGGTTGGCACTGATAGAGGCGTTTCACATTAGTAGATAGCAGGCTTGTAAGAGCTGCTCAGTGCGTGTAACGGTCATGTAATTTAACTGCATGCAGAGACAAGCTGTCAACTCCGTGGTGATGTCGGGGGTGGGCAGGACCGGATGGCTTTCACGCACCCGCCCAGCCCCTATCCCATTGGCTGGTGTTTGATCTTGCCCACCCCCAACATCACCGCGGAGTTGACAGCTTGTCTCTGCATACAGTTAAATTATATGACAGTTTCACACACTGAGTGGCTCTTGCAAGCCTGCTATCTAAACAATGTTAAACTCCTTATCTCCTGCATAACACACTGACACCCCTGCAATGGGATCCCGCCCCCTATCGATATCGGCCTTTTTTTTTTTTTTTTTCCGATACCAAAAAAAAAAAAACCTTTTCGGACAATAATTTTCGGCAGCCGGAATTTTGGTGCATCCCTAAAAGATAGTTTTCTATATAAGATACATTCATAATTTAGTTTATTCAACATGAAATGGAGCTTGGTTATGTAGCACAAGCCTGTATATTCTGCATTATTTACATTTTTGGTAATCTCATTCAATTAATGCAAGCTGAGATAACATACGCTGCATTGATGCATTCACACAATTTTACAGTAACCATGAGATAAAACAAAGTTCAGGAATATTCCTTTATCCCATTGTACTCTACAAACTGTATGATTGATTGCTTGCATTAAGGTAAAAAATGTTTTAATTGTCCCTGTGCCCCCCACTTCCCTGTGTGAAGGGGAAGAGAGGAGAGATCAGCGCTTTCTCCCCTTCCTCTTAACACTGCATTTGAGCAGGAGCCATTGGCTCTTGCTGCTGTCAATCAGAGGAAGTGGGGGCGGACCTAAAGTCTATGGAGCGCGGTTCCGTAGACACAGCTCAGGAGCGCGGAGATTACCTCTCCCCATAGCCAGCTACTGGCTATGATAGTCCAGCCAAGATTGCCGCAGGGGATTCCAGAAAAGGAGGACTGAGGCCGCTCTGAGCAATGCCACTGCACAGAGCAGGTAAGTATAACATGTTTTATTTTAATAAAAAAATTTGTTTAGAGTTTAGTAACACTTTAAGACTAGGAGTGTTTAGTTCAGCTTTAAGACTGTCAGTAGATTGGCCTCTACTCACTCGGCAGTGCCTAAAAATGTGCAGAGCAGGATGAGACATTAGGGTTGAGTTACTAAAGATGGAGAGTGCAAAAACCGGTGCAGCTGTGCATGCTAGCCAATCAGCTTCTAACCTCTGCTTGTTCAATCAAGCTTTGACAATAAAACCTTGAAGCTGATTGGTTTCTATGTGGAGCTGCACCAAATTTTGCACTTTCAAGCTTTAGTAAATCAACCCCATTGTATTACTGGATTTTAAACTGTATAGACACTTATTTTTATTGTTTTGCATAGCTATACTTGTAAAATTGGCCAACCTGACATGATCTAGAAGTTCTTCATTTTCTGACTAAAGTTTCACTTTAATGTAACCGTTTTGGGAAACTGGTAAATCCATGAGTTTAGTTCAGCTTTAACCACTTCCTAACCAATGTACACAGCTATGCGTTCTCGGGGAAGTGGTGCTGATATCTGGATGATGGCTGCAGCTATCATCCAGTTATTCTTTAGCTACAGCATACTTTTTAACTGCTTGAAGACCAGGATTTTTCTGCCACTTTTTGTTTACAAGTAAAAAAAATCAGTATTTTGCTAGAAAATTACGTAGAACCCCCAAACATTATAAATTGGAGGCAATTTTTTTTTGACAGCTAGAGGCCAGCGTCTAAAACGGACGTTTATTTATTTTTTTTAATGAAAACGCCTGTAAACAAAACGGTCCTAGATGCGAGTTAACGCATTTAGGCATATTTAGCAGTGTTTACAAGCTGTTTGGCATTTCAAATGCCTCTGAATTGGCGTCTGAACCCTTTTTTTTTTTTTTTTTTGCGTTCCAAAAAAAGCCTTAAAACTCAACTGCCTGGAAATGACCTTAAACGACCCTGTGTAAATGTACTGATAAAATAACATAGATGAAGGTTTAGGGGCAGCTGAAAAAAACGCCCAAATGCCTCAAAACATCAGTTTACCAGCGGCAGTGTAAATGAGACCTAACTAAAACCATATAATATGAGGTCAAACCTTAGGAGTTTCAATTTGTATGCAATCAGGCAGGCCCCTGTGCTACATGGTTTTGGTAAATCTAAGGAAATCTGACATCAAAAGTTGGATAGTGTGTATGGGGTCTTAAGCCTCGTACACACGGTGCAACAGTCGTACGACCGAACGGTCCAAATCATATGTTGGCTGATGTATCTCGCGTACTGACATGCACTAAGCGATTATACAACCAAGCCAAATGTAGTGACATGTTACGAGCATATAAAGATGAAGTTCAGGTGCATGTGATTTGTGAATTAGGAACGTAGGTTTACACGAACGGACACTTCTGACCGTTTCTGACTTCTGATCAGGAGTGTTTTGCGCATACATCTTGTTGGACCAACTTTTCTATACACACACGATACAATGGTCGTACGACCGCTTGTACAACCAAAGTCTTCTAGTTTCCTCATCCAACTTCTGATCGGATGATCGTACAACAAGCGGTCGTACGACTGTTTTCATAGACCTTCGCACCGCGTGTACGGGGCTTTACAGGGGAGGTCTGGTGCTAGATTTACTGCTCTTGCTCTGACGTTCGCAGCAATGCCTCTCATGTGTGGAGCGATCGCTGTTAACGTATGTTTGAAAGCACAGGGGGACGGGGAGCTTTAAAATGTGCTGTGTGTGTGTGTTGTGTTTTTATTTATTTATTTTTTTTTAAAATTTCCGTCACTACTTATATTGCTGTCACAAGGTATGTAAACATCCCTTATGACAGCACTAGGCAGTGACAGATGCTCTTTATTGAGAGATCTGGGGTGTATTCGACCTCAGATGGCTCGTTTGCGCTAAAAGCATCTGTCCACCACAAGAGGAGTGTGTTTCGATGCTTTACCAACTTAAAAATGGTGCTGCTTACATCCCGGAAACCCAAAGTGACGTCACTACCTGTTTCCTATACCACAAAGATCATCAGAGACCTTCTGGTCCTCCACAATCTCTTTAGTAAGCCGGCTTTCATTCCATGCTTTCCTACCGCCACTGCCTCTAAAAGCCATCCAGCAGCTAAGCTTGCTTTTACATAAAAGCCGTGTGGCCAGCTTTAAAAAAAAAAATGATACTGGGGTGTTGCCTGCAGGCATCATCCCGGTACAACCATTTAAAGACATATGCTGCACATGTAAATGATTCGGTGTTAAGTAAAAGTGATCGGCGCATTGCCAGCACCCCCCCCCCCCCCACACTGCTGTTCCCGGGTTCTCCTGTCCCGTCGGGGAGCATGGTGCTGCTACCAGTGGTCGCAGCAGCTGACCATTGATACAAAGAAGGGACTTCCTTTCCCAATTTGTCTTTGATGTATGAAACCAGAACTTCTGGTTTCAGTCGTTTATTGCCTGCTACTGATTAGTAACACAGCCGATCAAACGGATCTTGGTTTGATCGGTTTCTTTGGAGAGATCTCTGCATAAAGAGAGACACACACACACACACATGGTTAGTGGGCTGAATGGGGGGGGGGGGAAATGCAAAAAAAACGATTCCTTCATCCACACAAATGAGGCAGATAGAGGAATCCTTTCTAATGGGACATTGTATTCTGACAGCTGCATCTGCTGCTTTCAGAATACACCCATCAGTGGCTACAGCTGTTCATGGACAGACATTTTTCCAACATATCCCTTCAGCAGAACTTGATTAAACAATTAACTTCTGTCAAGTGGAGGAGCCCACACGCTGGTTAAAATTCGGTCAGGCCCTGCTGGATTAGCTGAATCTTGATCAGTGTATGGCCAGCTTTACTTTCTATTTATGCAACACGTAAAGTAAAAATGCAAGGACAGCACAGACACCCACAAAAAGACCGCATTGTGTAAAGTAGAATTTTTTAGAAAAGGCACCTGCCAAATGTACAGGTCATACACAGGGAAAGTGGTTCCTATGCAGGTCGTATACAATGGGAGGATGGAAATGAAGGGGTTATTTACAGATCTGTGGGTGAGGGGATAATATATGTCTGACTGGAGCAAGATCAGATATACAGGAGAGGAAGGTGAAATGGTTATAACATGTTCTCACAACTTTGTGATCTGCTGATCTAGAACTAATGAATGATTTGATCATTCCGTGTTTCCTTCCTATATTGTACAAGGAAGATTGGGACTGTCAAATGTAAACATTTGATATTGCTGTCATTGGTCATTACAGTGATCAAATGACATGGAGCTGTTCAGATCTGCTCTGTACACTGAACCAAGCCATCCAATAAAAGCTCAGTTCACAGCCACTGGCCACATAGGGGTGCTTACCACAGTGCCCTTTTTAAACGGCTCTGCAGAAATAAGCGTCCACCACTTTGCCATTCAAAAAGTTACAGCTGTACATGGTGAATGTCACTCCAACAACTGTTAGACCTAGTTTACAGTTTGGTCAGGGGTAAGGGAGGTGATTAAAAATTGGTGGTTGAGCCACTGCTTTCTTACACCTCTTTTTAAAATTGTTCTAAAGCCTGGACATTTTTTATTTTTTACCTTTTTTTTTTTGCATTCCCTGCATTAAGGTGATAAAATGTCCCACTGTTATTATCACAACCCCCCCCCCCCCCCAAATACTTACCTGAGTCCTATCTCAATCCAGCGCTGTGCCCGTCTGCAGCAGCTCTCTCATCTCTCTGCTGTTGTAAATCAAATCCTGTGAGCGAACAGCAGGTGTGAATTTACAAGCTCCTTAAGCGGCAAAAGCAGCTGGATGGGTTTGTACACATGCTATGATGCAGCAGAAATTGTACCCCTTTCAAACCAAGTCCAAACCAATATTCCCAGTGCACACTTTCCTGAAAATGGCTGAAGGGTGAGTGGGTGCTGTAGTGACTACTGGCTGGAGACAGGAATGACTTTAACCACTTCCTGCCCAGTCACGTCATGACGTCGTAGACTTTGAGCGGGGATATCTGATTGGTGCCTGCTGCTACAGGCACCATTCAGATATCGTTTTAGAGCCAGCAATTCTGTGCACCGTAAGAATGATCATAGCTGCAGTTCAGCTGTATGATCGTTCTTACAGGCAGTGGCAGGGGACATCGTTACCCACCCACACCACCCCCCTCCAGTGCTTCTCCCGGCCACCACCGCGGCCCGGAGAATGAATCGTCCCCTGGCGGAAGTTGATCATAGAGCTGACTGGTCATCTCTAGGCGCCTTGGAGGTCCAGGCGCGACGTATGACGTCACGTCCGGCCCAGTGGATGTAAACCTTGCTGGGGACTTGGCTGGAAAGACCAAGACAGATAATTTTTTTTTTTTTTTCCTGATCTTGGTCTTTCCAGCCTGAAGGAGAGATGTGGGGTCTTATTGACCCCCATTTCTCTCCATAAAGAGGACCTGTCACGCACTATTACCATTACAAAGGATGTTTACATTCCTTGTAATGGGAATTAAAGTGATCAAAAAATGTTTTTTTTAAAGACAGTGTAAAAAAAATAAAGTTAAAGCGGAGTTCCACCCATGTAAAAGTCAGCAGATACAAGAAGTGTAGCTACTGACTTGTACCAATCGGACACTCGCCTGTCCCTCGCTCCAGCGATGCGGTCGCCCAAGGGCTTCCTCTTTGCCCCCTCCCCTCAGCGGCGCCGGCATCATAGGTGTGGGCACCTGGCTTTGGCTTCAAAGCCGGGCGTGCATTGCGCATGCGTGTGACACGCTGCATCATGAGTCATGGCCGGCATATCTTCTGGGACCTGTGACGTGTCCCAGAAGATCGCCGAGAGGTGGTGGGGGGGGGAGGTGGACTTCCTTCCTTGAGCCGCGGTGCCAGGGGAGGAAGTGGACCTGGGACCCTGTGAAAACAGTTTGGGGGTCACCTTCCATTAAAGCAGAAGTTCCACTTTTAGGTGGAACTCTGCTTTTTAAAATAAATAAATAATAAAAAAAAAAAATTTAAAAGTGCCCCCGTCACCACGAGCTCGTGCACAGAAGCGAACGCATATGTAAACGGCGTTCAAACCACACATGTGAGGTATTGCCTCAAACGTTAGAGCAAGAGCAATAATTCTAGCGATAGACCTCCTCTGTAAGGCTGGGTTCACACTATCCGACAAAAAAACGGTCCTACTTTGATCCTACACTGCTGTGCGATTTACGGTCCTACATAGGGTCGAAGTCGGACCGTTTGTCTGTGAACAGGGATCCGACTTTGATCCCGACAATGCCAGGCACTTTGTGCTCTGGGGATCTTGAAGGGGAACTCCACGCCAAATTTTAAAGAAAAAACTGGCATGGGGTCCCCCTCCAGGAGCATACCAGGCCCTTTGGTCTGGTACGGTTTTAAGGGGAACCCCCACGCCGAAAAAAACAGCGTGGGGTCCCCCCCAAAAAACCATACCAGACCCTTATCCGAGCACGCAACCCGGCAGGCCAGGAAAGGGGGTGGGGACGAGCGAGCGGCCCCCTCCCTCCTGGACCATACCAGGCCGCGTGCCCTCAACATGGGGAGTATGGGTGCTTTGGGGCAGGGGGGGCTCTGCGCCCCCCACCCCAAAGCACCTTGTCCCCATGTTGATGAGGACAAGGGCCTCTTCCCGATAACCCTGGCCGGTGGTTGTCGGGGTCTGCGGGCGGGGACTCATCGGAATCTGGAAGCCCCCTTTAACAAGGGGCCCCCAGATGCCGGCCCCCCACCCTATGTAAATGAGTATGGGGTACATCGTACCCCTACCCATTTACCTGGAAAGAAATATGTACACAAAAAAAACACACAGCTTTTTGAAATATTTTATTAAAGCAGCTCCGGTGGTCTTCTCCCCACTCCGGTGTCTTCTTTTTTCGGCTCTTTTGCGGGGGTCTTTCATCTTCTGAGGGGTCTTTTCTTCTCCTCTGCAGCGTCTTCTGCTCTTTTGCCGGTCTTCTCCGCTGTCCTCTCCCCTCTCTTCTTCTTTTCTTCTTCTTCCCATGTTGACACGACGCGTTCTCCTTCACGAAGTCCCTCGCCGCTCTGTGCTGTGCCTTTATATTGGCATGGGGCGTGGCCACCAGATGACATCACCTGGAGGTCCCGCCCCATATGAGGTCACAGCTCCGCCCCCAGGATGTGACCTCATATGGGGCGGGACCTCCAGGTGATGTCATCTGGTGGCCACGCCCCATGCCAATATAAGGCACAGCACAGAGCGGCGAGGGCATTCGTGAAGGAGAATGCGTCGTGTCAACATGAGAAGAAGAAAAGAAGAAGAGAGGGGAGAGGACAGCGGAGAAGACCTGCAAAAGAGCAGAAGACTCCGCAGAGGAGAAGAAAAGACCCCTCAGAAGATGAAAGACCCCCGCAAAAGAGCCGAAGAAAAGAAGACACCGGAGAGGGGAGAAGACCACCGGAGCTGCTTTAATAAAATATTTCAAAAAGCTGTGTGTTTTTTTTTTTTGTGTACATATTTCTTTCCAGGTAAATGGGTAGGGGTACGATGTACCCCATACTCATTTACATAGGGTGGGGGGCCGGCATCTGGGGGCCCCCTTGTTAAAGGGGGCTTCCAGATTCCGATGAGTCCCCGCCCGCAGACCCCGACAACCACCGGCCAGGGTTGTCGGGAAGAGGCCCTTGTCCTCATCAACATGGGGACAAGGTGCTTTGGGGTGGGGGGCGCAGAGCCCCCCCTGCCCCAAAGCACCCATACTCCCCCATGTTGAGGGCACGCGGCCTGGTATGGTCCAGGAGGGAGGGGGCCGCTCGCTCGTCCCCACCCCCTTTCCTGGCCTGCCGGGTTGCGTGCTCTGATAAGGGTCTGGTATGGTTTTTTGGGGGGGACCCCACGCTGTTTTTTTCGGCGTGGGGGTTCCCCTTAAAACCGTACCAGACCAAAGGGGCCTGGTATGCTCCTGGAGGGGGACCCCATGCCAGTTTTTTCTTTAAAAATATGGTGTGGAGTTCCCCTTCATGATCCCCAGAGCACAAGTCGCATGCCAAAGTCGGATCAGTGAAGATACTGATACGACTTTGATCCGACTTCAATGCCTTTCAATGGGCTGAAGTAGGATCAAAGTCAGACAAAAGTAGTACAGGAACCTTTTTCAAAGTCGCTCCGACTTTGAAAAACACAAGTCGGAGCAGTTAAGACGGCTCTCATAGGGAATCATTGTTTTTATGATGTAATGCAACTTGTGCTCTTCATGTTGGTCCGATAATCGGACTAGTGTGAACCCAGCCTAAGTCTAAATGTGTACTAACCAAAAAAGGACATCACAGAGAGAGAGAGAGCGGTCCGTAAGAACCACTACTGGAGCCACTGGGACATATTAACCCATCCAATTTCCAACACAAAGCAAGAACAGCAAAATTAGTAAAATAATAATAAATTTATTAATGAAAATACATAAAATTCAAAAATTGTATATTCACATGAAAACAGACATAACTGTCCCATCACCAACATGACAACGTTGTCAATTTAAACCACTGTCTAGACATATGTCATGCATACAGTCACTCATCCCAAAAATATTGGGCCTGGACAGAGTGAGGGGGTTATCACTAGACCGCTTCACCAGTTCAGTAAGACTATGTGAATTGGCATATAGAAATTAAGCATCACCTGGTGAATCGCCTAGGTTCAGACTCCCTCACTGGGTCCAAATATTGGCATTAATTGCAATGGAGATCAAAAAGAGGCCACTATGAACAGGTGGATATTTAAGTAGGAGAAAAGTAGAAAGAAGCACCTGGGATACTGAAGGTAGTAGTAGTTGAAGTTCTGGCCAACAAATGGCAATTGGCAATCCACACCCTTCAGTAATCACATATTAAACCGTCTTCCGTGGAAAGATGCGCCTGAACCATAATGTTCTTAAATCATGTGCATCGACATCATAAGGTGCATAGAAAACACTATAGTTCATAGGTAGTGAGTAAATTGACTATAGGCAAACATTATAGTTATGTAATAAGTATCTTCTCCCACTCAGCATGAACGATGGAGTCCTCCTGATGTCTCCACTGTGAGCTGTGCATGCAAACGTGTCCCGCGTCCGACCGCATGGTCAGGAATGTATACCTTCCACCACCTGATCGAGCAGCCACGGGCGTTCGACCTCCACGTCCAACCGAGTGGTCACGGACACTGAACCTCCACGTCCGACTGGATGGTCACAGATGTTTGACCTCCACGCATGACCGAATGGTCACGAACGTGCACACTCTGTCAGCACTGCTAGACACGCATGCCGCGAGGGATAGCACAGTGTTCGATCCTCCTGGGCTACAAACCCAGGCTGAGGACTCAAGCGCACCTTGTGGCCGTTCACCCTTCCTGCAGCAGCAAGGCCAATGAGCTTCACGCAGTGCACCAAAAGTCACTTGAGAGGATGAGGCATGGTCGAAGGGGATGAGAGACAAGATGACACACGTCCACACAGTCCCTATTGTGGATGCGTTTCACTGGGAGACCCCAGTTTCATCAGCACAAGGGCTCCCCCAGTGGAATCCTATATAAATACACTTGCAAAAAAATCAATCAATTTGGACTTAAAGGGGCCAGACTGAAGTCATACAACTTCCATATTAACATAGTGAGACAAGATAAAATAATACTATGATTGTGTAAACTATCTCCTCCACATCTAAGATAGATTAATCACATAAGAGTACAGTATATTTTGGGTATTGATATAGAGAGACCATCAATACATTCCAAATAAACCCAAATAGAAGGTGGCCCTACTTTACATTGGGAAATTGGATGGGTTAATATGTCAGAGTGGCTCCAGTAGTGGTTCTTACGGACCCCTCTCGCTCTCTGTGGTGTCCTTTGTTGGTTAGGTTATGTTTTTTTGCTACTGAGCCCCACTGGATTCTCTGTTCAGTGAGTGGACTAGCCCATAACATGCCCTCCCTGGGCAGTTACTTTGGTTAATCATGAGTCTTCAGATCCAATTCATAGTATAAGTCTAAACATGTAACCTGTAAAAAAAAATTGAAAGCGTCACCTATGGGGATTTTTAAATACCGAAGTTTTGGCACCATTCCGCGAGTGTGCGCAGTTTTGAAGCGTGACATGTTTGGTATCTATTTACTCGGCGTAACATCCTCTTTCACGTTATGCAAAAAAAAATTGGGCTAACTTTACTGTTATTTTAATACATGAAACTTATTTTTTTTTTTTTAAAAAAAAAAACCCAAAAAAAAACTTTCAAAAAATTACTGCACAAATACCATGCGAATATCTGCAGCACCAATAAGCGATCGCCCCCCCCCCCCCCAACGTTAAAGCAGGAAATATGTCACCTGAGAACTCCGTAAAAAGGTTGAATGCTGTATTGAATGATCACATCACAGCAGAAGATAGCAATGTTTCATGTGATGAAGGGGTTCTGTGTGGCTCCGTAAAATCGCTATGTTCTGCTGCTATGTGATGATTCAATAAAGCATTTTACAGAGTTTCCTGGTGTGCTGGTGACATTTTTTGCCTTTCAGATGAAGGGGTCATTCACACCGCAAGCACTAGGCATGGGGTTGCTGTGCGGTATTTTCATTCAAGAACCTAGTTTGGCTGACAGAAAATACAGGTATTTAGGAGGCATCACCTTTTGAATACATGTTGGCCCTTCCTTTATCTCTGAATAGTGATCCATTACATATTGCTTTTCAAAGACTTGCAGGTGTGAATGAGCTCAGTTAGTCTTTGGAGATTCAAATTCAAATTGGAGATGGACACTTTTGGGCTGACTCTTCATGCAGTAAATGGTGCGAAAAGTCACTGCAATTATCCAATCATGTAAAAATCGAATTCCTCCTCCACTTTGACTCCCTAATAATGTGTAGATGAAATAAGTAAACATGAATTTGATTTTCACATGATTAGACAATTGCAGTGAATTTCCACACATAATTGTGTGAAGATTCTCAAATCTTTTAGTATATCAGCCTCCATGAGCGAGTCTATGGCTTCATGCACACAGGACTTTAAAAAAACAGCCGAAAAAACGTCAGTAGCTTATTAGGGATGTTTTCAGCTTTTACCAGCGTTGTATTACTGCTGTTTTTTTTTTTTTTTTTTGCGTTTTTTCCCGTTTTTAAAGGGCCAGCTTTTTTTTTTTTTTTTTGTTTTTTTTTTTTTTTTTTCCCTAATTGGTCTAAAACGTCCAAAAACATTGACATAAAAACGTTCAAAAACGTCTAAGTGTTTGAACGTTTTTACAGCTGAAAACAGTCCATAAAAACCCTCAGCTCTTGGGGTTTTTTTACAGCTCAAAAACATCACTGCTAAAAACAGTTAACAGCCTGTGTGTGCATGAACACATAGGATAACATGATGGAGGGTTTATTGACTGTAGAAAAAAACGTCTGCAGCTGAAAACAGCAGCTGAAAAACAGTCAACATCCTTTGTGCATGAGGTCTAATGGCGGTTCACATGAAGTGTTTGTGCTTTGAGAGGCTTTACTTGTCATAAGAGCAGGTTTCTGGTGTGGAGGCTGGTGGTGGTGTATTGTTTGCTGTTACATTTAAGATCACAGCTTGCCAGAGAAGGCTCGGATTAAGGTGACATTAACACGCTGTGGTTTGGTGCTTGGTCTTTGTTCTCTTTGACAGCCACTTCTATGGGGCATTGTCTGGTGGGATGTAACACCAAGCCCATATCTGTTCTGGCTAAATTTACAGGACATCTTGTTACAAAACAAAGGCTGATTTGTAAAATTCTTTCTCCCTCTGGACCCATTTACACCACACTGCATGTGTCCTCTGTGCTTATGTTTTACAAATGCGTGGCAATTTTTTAAAAGAATTAAACACAAAATCACTGCGCAAAAATGTTCTGTAACATTCAAAAATGTTCAAAAAAGTCCAGCTGCTACTTAATAAAAATCTATAGTCCAATAGTTGAAATCACAGTTTTGTGTATAGTGCAGAGACTGTCCTGTCACAGCTCCATTCTCCTCTATGGAGGATTGGATGAACACAGACCGTCTGTCCGTGTTCATCTGATCCGCCAGACGGATGGAAAATAGGGTTTCCATCCGTCTGTTTTTGGCGGATCGGGTGTCAGCGGACATGTCACCGCTGACATCCGTCGCTCCATAGAGAGCAATGGAGCGTCTGTTCGGGTCCACCTGAAAAAGTGACATGCGGACCAAAATGATCCCCCCGTGTGAAAGGGGCCTTAAGGTAAATGAATAAACATAAATAAATAAACATTAAAGTGAACTAGCATCAAAATGGTGCTAAAAATAAAGTCCAGTAGTGCAGATATGAAATGGTGTATCCAGCATTAAGTGATTTCCACTCAGAAAAAGAGTCCTCCACCAGTGTGCCAAAAGCAATCACCCCGAAGGAGAGAGGCTTACCAGATGCCATAAATAAGGCATGCTATCTCCACACGGAATAAATACCGTAGACCATTCGGAGAGAGGAAGCCCCACTAACGAAAACCGTGTGACCACCTCCTGAGAAAAAGACTCACCTTTAGTGAATTACGACCTATGTGGTAAAGTATAGACGTGATGACCTGAAATAAAAATCGTGGTAAAACTACGATCAAGTGAAATTACAAATAAATAAATACAAATAAGTAAATGGAATTCCGGGGAAAGTGTGCCCCCCTAGTAAAACCAGGCGTACAGTGAAAAAGTCCACCTGGGCTTGTCTGCGAGGTAACGAGAGATACCTCGCTGCCTACAGTCGCCACTGTACAGGCGACTGTGGGCTAGGCGGTTTTTGTCTGCCTACCTTTGG
>BLSH010528067.1:305456-317593 GCA_018402905.1 Glandirana rugosa
TAAAATATCGTCGTCTGTCGTACCTGAGTACTTTCTGTCTTCAACCGTTTGTTTTAGTTTAAAGAAAAATTGGTGAAGGAATGGCCGCATAACATTTTTATGCGGCCGTTCCACCTGAGGGGTAGGATTCACCTGCAATATAATGCAGGAGAACAAAAGCGGCGAAACGCCCGGGAGTCCCCGGGCGTAGCGCCGCTAGCCCCTGGCCGGCACAGGGAGCCCTGGGGCCGGAAGGCACTAGCCCCATTTCTCGGTTATTTTAACCGAGAAATGGCGCACTGGCCGACACAGGATAGTGTCGGCCAGTCCGCAAAGCGGCGAAAACAAGAGGACGTAATATAACGTCCACTTAGGATGGGGAGTCCACCTTGCCGGCGTATTTTTACAATACGCCGGTAAGGAAGTGGTTAAAAAGAAATTTGATTTTGTTTGCCAACTTCTGTCTTTCATGAGTCCATGCTGTCTGCTGCTATAAAATGTTTTTTGTTTCCTCATCTGTGGTCTTTTATTAACCACTTGCTTACTGGGCACTTAAACCCCCTTCCTGCCCAAGCGAATTTTCAGCTTTCAGCATTGTCGCTCTTTGACCATTGCGCAGTTATGCTACACTGTAACTATATGAAAAGTTATCATTTTTTTCACACAAATAGAGTTTTCATTTGGCGGTAATTACTCATCACTGGGGTTTTTATTTTTTGCTAAACAAACAAAAAAGACTAAAAATTTCAGGGAAATAAAAACAAGTTTTCTTGTTTTGTTATAAAATTTTGCAATCAGGTAGTTTTTCTCCTTCATTGATGTGCACTGATGAGGCTGCACTGATGGACACTGGTAGTCTACACTGCTTAGCAGCAGTGGCTGTCTGTGTGGGACCAGTGTCCCTCTTACAAAAGCCGGCAATCTGCTTTATTTATTTATTTTTTTTTCTCCCCGTGTTGACAAAATGCTGATTACCGGCTTGTTTACATCATGTGATCAGCTGTCATTGGCTGACAGTTGATCACGTGGTAAAAGGCCTGGCTCTACCCTTTACTCTGTTCTGTGGTCAGCTGGGTCCGAGGACTTTGTTATCACAGAGCACCCCCTGCAGGGGCGGGGGAGTGTGAGCATGGGAGGATGTACATGGATGCCCTCCTGGCAATCTAAGCCCGAACTGTAAGCGTCTTTCGGCTATATCGCGGGTGTGAAGTGGTTACACTCCCCAGTATCTTCCCAACTATACTAACTCTGGGCAGATATGAAAGGCACAAATGAATGCAACTCTGTAATCTTGAATAAATGCAAACTTTAAATTTTACTTGATATCAACCTTTTGCAATCTGATGTACAGTCAGTATAGCAGAGCTCAGAGGAGAAGGGAGAAGCCACACAATTCAAACCTTGCCTGTATAACATGCTGAAAGGATGAGAGCAGAGTGAGCGTGAGATGAACTCATCAGTGTGGTTCTTCTCTTTTTCGCTGTCCGTTCAAAGGTGGAAGATCAGTAAGTGAAACTGCAGCAGAGAAACATTAGGTCCCCTCTTTTCTAGACAGTGCTGTGATGTGGGGCAGAGCTGTGTAAGTTTCAGGCCTAGAGGGTCAGAAATTATTATTATTATTATTATTATTATTTATTCAGGATTTATATAGCACCGACACTTTGCGCAGCGCTTTACAGTATTAAGGCAGACAGTACAATTGCAATACAATTCAGTACAGGAGGAATCAGAGGGCCGTGCTCGTTAGAGCTTACAATCTAGGAGGGAGGGTCAAGTGATCTGAAAGGGCAAGAACTGTGGGGGATGAGCTGATGAAGAAAATAAAAGTGCTATTAGGTGGCAGCAGGATAGGCTTCCCTGAAGAGAAACGTTTTCAGGGATCGCCTGAAAGTGGGTAGATTTGGGGACAGTCTGACAGATTGGGGTAGGGAATTCCAGAGGATGGGAGAGGCTCGGGAGAAATCTTGGAGGCGAGTATGAGAGGAGGTGATGAGGGAACTAGAGAGCAGGAGGTCTTGGCAGGAGTGAAGAGGATGGTTAGGTTGGTATTTTGAGAATAGGCTATTTGTGTAGCTGGGAGCAGAGTTATGGATGGCTTTGTAGCGTATTGTTAGTATTTTGAATTTAATTAGTTGGGCGATTGGCAGAGAGGGGTGACAGACGCAGAACGGTTTCTAAGGTGCATGAGTCTGGCAGCAGCATTCATGATGGACTGAGTAGGGGATAGTCTATTTAAAGGTAAGTCAATGAGGAGGGAGTTGCAGTAGTCTAGGCGAGAGGTAACCAGGGAGTGAATCAGGAGCTTTGTGGTTTCATTGGTTAGGAAAGGATGTATTTTTTAGAGATGTTGCGGAGGTTGAGGCGGCAAGCCATAGAAAGTGATTGGATGTGGGGCCAAAAGGAGAGTTCAGAATCCAGGATAACACCAAGCACCCTAATATGTTAGATTGTAAGCTCTACAAGCAGGGCCCTCCTATTACTTCTGTATTGAACTGCATTGTAATTGTACTATGTCCCTTCTTTATTGTAAAGCACTGCGCAAACTGTTGGCGCTATATAAATCCTGTATAATATGTGGGGAAGGGTGGATGGTTGTGCCATTGCTCTAGAGAGAAGTCAGGGAAAAGGCACAGAACTGCAGATCTTTGGCTCCCATCTTTGTACCTTTTTATTTTTGTATTTAGCTGTTCGCCTGAAGTTCAGTGTTAGATGTTTGTAATCTGCCAGCGTGCTGTCGGATGTTGTGTTGTAGCAGACTGACTGACCTTGGCTTAAATAATTTGACAACTGGTCATCGCTATGTAGTATACCTACACATAGCTGCTAGTAAAATGCTGATCCTCATGGATGTTGGGTTCTTGCAGCTGTTGGATGGCTTATTGCACCAAATGGTTCCTACAACAGCTTTTTGTTTTCACACAGAAAAGCATTCTTGACC
Source organism: Glandirana rugosa (assembly GCA_018402905.1). Lineage (NCBI taxonomy): Eukaryota > Metazoa > Chordata > Amphibia > Anura > Ranidae > Glandirana > Glandirana rugosa. The sequence goes on from BLSH010528067.1 coordinate 308,374, forward strand.
AAGCAACAACTGGTAACTTTGAGAAGAATGTTTGCATAAAGTTTATATATGTAGGTAGAATGATTATGTATTCTAAATCAAGCGTTTTAAACATTTGATAGGCAATGATGTAACATGCCTAATCGATGTCTTCCATAAAAAAACAATTAACACCTCCTAAAAATCATTCCATAGTGCAGTGCTTTTCAACCATTTTTCAGCTAAGGCAACCTTTAGAATTGCTCACAGTGCTGGGACACACCAGTCCAAGTGCTCGTTCACACAAGCTGGAGTGTCCGAGCGCAAGCGCTTTATTGCGTTTTCCTGTGCTGTATTTTTGAATGGGCTGCTCTATGCTCATGAAACATGCAGAAAAGTTGCTGCCATGATTTTTAAATCGCATCCCACCAAAATGCAGGGTACTGTAGTACAGGGCTTGACAAATTTGCTTTGAATCTAGGAGCCAGCTAAAAAAGTTAGGAGCCAGTTTTTTATAGTGTAGTGTTGGGTTGTCAGCGCCCAGGGTAAGACAAGTAATTTGCGCCCCCTAACCCTAACTTACCCACAGCAGAGCAGCTAGTCGATAACTCCACCGTTACATCAGGGTTATAGGTTGGCCAGAAAGAGTGACACTGAAAAAAATCTGTTATGGGGGAAACTCCTTATTATGCCGAATGCATCGTGACTGCGGCATGTAAAACGCCCTCATCTGCTGCCTAATGGAGCTTAAGGGAGGCCAATGGTGGGTGCCGAAAACATGTATACTGCACATTTTTACCACACAACTTGCACATCTAAACAAAGCCTTAGTGACATTGTAAATAAAATACAAAAAAAAAAGGTGAAAAGTATTCCAGCGCTGCTGATCTTCTGCTGCCTCTTTGCAGCCAATTCCTGCCTACATGTGTGTCCCCCAGTGACTTTTCATTGCTCTGGTGGGTTTCCGGTCACCATGAAATACTGGAGCCCAGCTGCACATAGAGTGGTAATTGTTGATGGTACACAGGGCTTTGTCACAATTTTGTTGCTTGGAATAAAGATCACGTTTCTCGCGGTGTAACATCTATCCCATTATACAAAAATAAAAAATGGGCTAACTTTACTGTTTAGTTTTTTTTTATGCATTAAAAGTATTTTTTTCCAAAAAAATGCGCTTGAAAGACCGCTGCGCAAATATCATGTGACATAAAATATTGCAGCAACCGCCATTTTATTCTCTAGTGTCTCTGCTAAAAAAGAATATATAATGTTTGGGGGTTCTAAGTTATTTTCTAGCAGAAAACACTGGATCTTTAATTTTAAGCCACTAATGTGAGAAAGGGTTTAGTCTTTAAAATGGTTAAACTTTCCTGATAGCCCGGAGATCATTGCTTTGAAAGACAGATAAGATACATTGTTGTGTTTCTTCTTCTAACTCTCAACAAACATTCCAGGCAGACAGCCAAGTTTAACAGCTGTTAGATTAAGCAGTGAAAGGGCTCTCTGCTCTCCCTGAATCTGACACTGAATTTGACAAGCTGCTTTACCATAGTGATAGAAGGAACGGCTGTCACTCGCCAGGACGTGATTTCTGATCGCCATGGCGACCTGGCGCCCGGGGTTTGTCGAGGCCTGCTGTAGTATTTTAGTGGACGCAAACATGCATGCAATTGGTGGATGCGTGGGGGTGCTATTAAGAATTAATGGCACCCGTATGCATCTGCAAAGCAGCGGATTTTCATGCAGTGTGGCAAAACGCGCAATTTACCACACTGTAAAAAAAAAAAAAAAGCCCTAAAATGTAGTTTTGTAAGTCAGTTAATTGGTCTGTAGGTTGTAAATCAGACCTTAACTCCTTGCCGACCGCCGATCGGCAATTGACGGCGGCAAGGTGGCTCGTGAGCGCAAATCGCCGTCATATGACGGCGGCCGCGCTCACGAACCTAGTGTACTGTGTACGGGGAGGGCCAGGGAGCGGGTGCGGCGGCTTCGATTGCCGCCGGCTACCCGCGATGGCCCCCCCGAGCGGAGGAACGGAGGTCCGTGTAAGTAAACGCGGACCTCCGCTCTGTGTGAAGGGGGAAGGGCTGTGATCACAGCCTTCCTGTATACGAAGGCTGTGACCACTTCCCTTCCCCAGCTAGGCAAGTCCCCCTACAGTTAGAACACGCCCAGGGAACCTACTTAACCCTTAGCGCGCCCCCTGCAGGTTAACCCCTTCACTGCCAATGGCATTTACACAGTAATCAGTGCATTTTTATAGCACTGATCGCTGTATAAATGCCAATGGTCCCAAAAAAGTGTCAAAATAGTCCAACATGTCCGCTGCAATATCGCAGTACCGCTAAAAATCGCAGATCGCCGCCATTACTAGTAAAAAAAAAAAAAAAAATCCCCAAAAATGAATTCTCATCTGTAAACGCGACCACTTTTGCGCAAACCAATCAATAAACGCCGATTGCGATTTTTTTTAATCGCAAATATGAGGAAGAATATAAATCGGCCAAAAACGGTGAAAAAAAATGTTTTTTATATTTTTTTTTTTTTTTTTTTTTTTTTTTTTTGGATTTGTATTTTAGCAAAAAGTAAGAAATTTGGGTTTTTTTGCAAAATTGTCGCTCTTCTTTTGTTTATAGCGGCGATCAGAAATGACGCAGAGGGGATCAAATACCACCAAAAGAAAGCTCTATTTGTGGGAAAAAAAAGGACGCAAATTTCGTTTGGGTACAACGTCGCAGGACCGCGCAATTTTCAGTTAAAGCGATGCAGTGCCGAATCGCAAAAAGGGCTCCAGTCCTAAAGCAGCAAATCCTTCCGGGGCTGAAGTGGTTAAGAAGGGGAGGTAATCAGCCCTGTACAGTCACATCATGAAGTGGTTACTTTTATTTACAGTAGGGCTGAATCAACTTCTCGACATCAATTCTAAAAATGGTTGTCAACTATCTTCATAATCCATCACTTGGTCAGTCAATTAGTTGGCCTGCATACAAGAATGATTTATTGGTTTACAGATCAGCTTGAGGTGATTATAGCCGTATTAGTACAATTGGACAGAGAAAATTGAGTACTGTCCGTGATACTTTTTTTTTTTATTTGCACTAACATACAATTTTTCAGGACAAGGTTTCGGGGTGTCCCCTTCAAGGTCTAAGCAGTACTGATTCACAAAAGTTTTATCTGAATGTTAACAAAAGGAGAAAAATCTCAGAGGGCAAGGGGAAAAAAAAGAAAAAACAAACACAGAAATCAATGTATAAGGCAAATGGTAATGAAGCTAGCTGCACAGTCAGTGAGATAAGACAGGGAGAAACAGGACAGAAATTGCAAACAAGGATAAGAAATATAAAATATATATATCTATATCTATATATATGAATTTACACAGACATACCATCAAGGAACATAAAGAAGATTATTTCTGCACACCGGTGGGACATCACTTCTCACAACCGGACCACACTATTGAAGACCTCAATGTTTTAGTTCTTACTTATTATTCTAAAGTTTTATGACCCCCCCTCTGTGACGTCACCCCCTCCCCCAGTCTATAGCTCTCCCTGTCTTATCTCACTGACTACTGCTAGCTTCATTACCATTTGCCTTCTACATTGATTTGTGTTTGTTTTTTTTTTTCCCTTTCCCCTTTTTTTTTTTTTTTTCTTCTTTTTTTATCATTTGGCTCAATTGGTACTGCTTGGACCTTGAAGGGTAAACACCCCGAAAGCTTGTCCTGAAAAATTGTATGGTAGTGCAAATAAAAAAAAGTATCAGACATTACTCAATTTTCTCATTTGCATATCAGGAAATGCAGTGCAGCACATATACAGCTTCAACTAGACTCCCCTTGAGTCCAGCAATGTGCCATCCCTGGAACTCGCCGCTGGCCGCTTACCATTTCGGGCTGCTGACTTTCGGTGTTGATCGCCAATCGCTGTAATTTTTCTGGGCCGAGATGTCACTCCTGCGACTGCATGGGAGTTTTGGCAAATTTCGCATTACAGGGGTGGACAGGCCAGTAAGCAGGGTGGATTTGATTTAAATCAGTCGATTTTAAATCATGATTTAAATTGCTAGTAAAAACGCTTGATTTAAATCATAATTTTTAAAGGGCAACTGTTCTCTCTATCCCGCATCAGCACCTCATCTGACCCGCTGTTGACTCACCAACGGTTCCATTCACTTTAATGGGACGGCTGGTGATGTGGCAGTGACACGACAAGGTGAGGGATATGGGGGGGGGGGGGTAGCAGGTGAGTGGATGCCCACTAACAGATGCTGCCATGATGGATCTGAAATGACAGGTCCTCTTTTTAAATGTAAATTATTTGTTAGAATCTTTAATATTTGCAAACAAAATGAAGGTTTCCTATTTAGAATAATAAGCTGTCAGGTTAGTAATAGAGCGATATCACAACCAATTAAATCATACAGTTTGTAGTGTACATAGATTTGCAAAACAATGGGATAAAGGAATATTCCTGAACTTTGTTTTATATCATGGTTACTGTGAAATTGTGTTAATGCATCAATGCAGTGCATGTTCTCAGCTTGTAGAGCTTGGATTTATTGAATGAGTTTACCAAAAATGTAAATATTGCAGAATATACAGCCTCATGCTACATAACTAAGCTCCATTTCATGCTGCATAAACTAAATTATTAATGTATCTTTAAATAGAAAACTATCTTTGGATAGATTTTTACTTCAAAAGCATTTTACTAAAATCAAAAAAATCAGGTTCTTTGGATTTGTAAAAAAAAAAATCATAATTTTTTTTTTTTTTTTTTTTTTTTTATCGTGGCACCTAAAGTTCCACTTTTAATTCATTCAATGCATTAAGGTAAAAAACCTTCTATGACCAGCCACCTTCCTGCTGCTTGTCAGTCTGTCTGCATCAGCCATCATCATTTGTCCCTAGCCACAGGTAATCACTGGCTGAGCGAACAGTTATGGATCGCTCAGGAGCCACAACTCTTTAACGCCTTTGATTCTAGCTACAGAAATCCAGCAGATTCTTGTCACTGGAATCTGCTGCGTGCGCTTCTAAATACTTCCTCCAGAAGGCTGCCAAGTTTCTGCTGAGAGGGGTGGACTGGGCTTGCTTAGATCGACCATTTAATTGCTGTGACGTTTGAGGGTGAATTGCTGCACAGTTCCTATAGCTACAGAGGTCAGTGAGGGCTTGTTTTTTTGCTGCTGCTTGTTCGGAATATATGTGTATATACTTGAATATTCATGGCCTGGCCAAAGGCTTGCTTTAGATGGTTTTTATTAAAATATTTATGACTTGTCTTTGTGGCCGATCCTCCCTCTCCTCGCCATACAATACTTGAGCAAGACGCACTCGGGGAAGAAAATTTCATTTAAAGCGGTTGTAAACCCAAATTTATGTAGTTATATTTTTTTTTCCTATAAAGCCTGATCTGCTCAAAGTACATAACCTAAACAGTGCTCTGGATGAAAAAGTCCAGCTGAACACAGGATGGATGACACAAATTTTCCACCGTATCCCCCAAAGGTGTACTTGCACCTGGTAGATTGACCCTGACTACAAAGGACAAACTGGCATGAAGGACACAGAATCCCAAATTCTGTCAGATGTATTCAATTAGCATTCAGCATTTTGCTCCCCAGCTCTTGATAACGATCAGTGGTTTACATACTCTTAAGGCCGTACACACGATTCGAATTTCTGACAGGAATTTTTGTTCAGCCAATCGCCCAAAATTCTTACCGTTTTTAGTATGCTCCTTTCCGCAGACCATTTTGATTTTTTCATAAGACAAAAGCTGGTTGTGCAGGCTATAAAAAAAAAAATTTTGTACGGCAACTCAACCTCTGATTTTTGTATCATCGTTAGTACGGTTTTTCGTGCGGAAAAAATCGTACGATCACGACTACGCATGCTCAGAAACAAAAAAATACATACAAAACCATTCACCACATTACGTCACTTCTGATGTTTAATTCGGTCGCAAATTTTTGTATTGTTAGTATGCGCTTCACTTTTGACATGAGACAAGCATCCAACAGAAAACGGATGTTCTATCGTCCGAAATTCGCATTGTGTGTAGGAAGCCTCAGCCTCAAGCACTAAGATGCCCTTTGGATTCCTTCCTGTCAATAGCTCAATAACTATCTCAGCAGACCGGATGTCAGTGGATGCAATACAGACCACTAAATCCCCAAACTGGGCAATGATGCATGCAGAATAGATCATGTTGTCTCTAGATGTTTCTGCACCGATAGCACTACTAGGGTCACACGAAAGGGAACATAGCACACTGAGGCTCCCCTCTCCAGCCTGCACCTCCCTTTCCAGTCTTCTCCTGTGTGTCTCTCCCCACTGCAACTTTCCTTGGGTTCCTCTTGCTCTCCAGCTTGTCATTTTTATATTACTTTTCCTAATAAAACCAATGGAATATCAATCAGAAACCGTTTTTTATGTATGTATATTCACATATATAGTGTGTGGGGGGGGGCTAATAATTTTATTAATGCGGTAGGCGGTCTGCTTGGTACATACATACATACATACATACATACATACGGTTAATGGGGATAGGGGTGGGTCTGATCGAGGCAGGAGGAAGTCAGTAATGTTCCCCCCCCCCCCGGATTCCCTCTTCACTTCCCGGTTCACCACCTCTGAGCTGGTGAATCAGGGAGGGTGAATTCTGACACAGATCTCCGGTGAAGTGCCGAGATCACAGCTTCATATACTGGCCGTTCCTGTGTCAGTCAATCCACAGCTTCTGTGTGTGGAGATGATCCACGGAGAACATGTTCTCCCCTAACCATCTCTGCTTCATAAACCGAAAATGAACTGTGATCTGATCAGTTTCATAAACGGACACCTGTGTAGTTTAATCATAAATATATTTCAGGGTGATCAGGGCATAAACAGCTCTCTTCTTGTTTCAGCGTACAAAGATTCTCTATTTCACAGCTAGAAACGAGTCCTTGGGTGTCAAGTTCTGGACTGCATATGAGATTTTCAATCCCTGGATTTTGATTATTTTATTTCTATTTATTTATTTTTTTTTTTTTGGTGCTGCAAACTCTAGGTTTTCTGTTCCTTGTCTTGCATTTGTTCACCAAGCTACATTTAATCCAGTTTTGCATTGCCATTGCTGAATGGAGGTTCGAGTGTTTGTGGTTTGTGTTACAAATCAAAATTTGTTTTGCTTGTATCCCATTTATAGTACCCTCCTTCCCTTTTTTATTTTATTTATTTTTTCAGTTTTAAGAAAAAAGATGGTGAGCTGGTTAGTGCACAACATCGCAATAAGGACCTGGAAGCATTGCATTTCCGGAGCGAGGCAGAGCTTACAACCGCCCTAGAGGACAAGAGGAAGCTGGAGGCAGAAGTGGCTGATTTGCGCGCTCAACTTGCTAAGGTATACAGTTGGTTTGTGTAGGTAGTTTGCAAATCGAGAGAGGCAGACCTCTTTTATGAAGACAGTTGAGCACTACATTAATCAGTCATTTTAAAGTATTTCCACTTTTGCAGCCAAATTGGTAAACCGCCTACTTTATGCATAATTTAAAAATTACAGCTTACCTTTTTTAGGGCTCTTTCACGCGGGCGGGTGGTTCGGGTCTGCCTGTCAGTTTTTCAGGCGGTCCCAAACTGATGCTCCATTCTTCTCTATGGTGCGATGGATCTCAGCGGTGACATGTCCGCTGACACTCGCTCCGATCCGCCAAAAAACAGACGGATGGAAACCCTATTTTCCATCCTCCTGGCAGATCGGATGAACACGGACAGACGGTCCGTGTCCATCTGATCCTCCATAGAGGAGAATGGAGTGCAGAGACTGTCCTGTCATCCGCCGGCTCAGCGGGGATAAACTGATGGATGGGCTCTGCTCCTGTGAAAGGGGCCTTATATGTTCTGTTCTGGAAATTTTGAGTATTGAAATATCCTACTAGTTCTTTGAGTGGGCTGGACAGCTGTTTTCAATAATTAATTCTGTCTGTATTGTGCATGCAGATCCTAAAGGAGTTGTGAAGGCAGAAGGTTTTTTTATCTTGATGCATTCTATGCATTAAGTTAAACACAAACTTTTGTGTGTAGCAGCACCCCCAATTGCTTACCTGAGCCCATCTCTCTCCAGCGATGTCCATGAATGTCTAAGCCATCCAGGACACTCCCCCCGATTGGCTGAGACACAGCAGCGGCACTAATAGCTCCCGTAGCTGTCAGTCAGCCATTCGTGATAGAGGGGGGCCGGGGCTCCATGTCTGAATAGATACACTGAGCTCTGACTCGCCCCCATAGAAAGCTGCTTGCTGTGGGGGCACTCAAAAGGCACGCAACAGGAGGGAGGGGCTAGGAGCAGCAAAGAGGGACCCGAGAAGGAGAGGATCCATTCTGCTCTGTGCAAAACAAATTGCACAGAGGAGGTAAGTTATAACATGCTTGTGTTTTATATATTTATATATATATATATATATATATATACCGAGACTTTACAATCACTTTAAAAAGCATTTTGTAAAGGTTTATTAGTTTAAGAAAAAAAAATCTAAACATGTTCTACTTACCTGCTCTTGCAATGAGCAGCCCCGATCCTTTTCCTGGGCTGCCTGCTGGCGAACCCCCCCCCCCCGCTGAGTTTCCCTATAGCAAGCTGCTTGCTTATGCATACTTGCTCCCGAGCCGTCCATATGTGTTTGAGAGAGAGTATAATGTTCAGGTGAGTATGAGGGGGGAGCTGCCCACTGAAAAAAAAAAAAAAAAATTTTTTTTTCACCTTATGAACATTTATAAACTTTCAGCCTGCAATTCTCAATTGTAAAATGGATTTGAAACCAGTCTGTCCTAACATGGGGTTGAAGGTGTAGAATGGGATCACTAAATGGCGTTCCGCATCCGGGCCGAGCTGCTGCTCTTTCTGGACCGCTGCGATTGCGCCATTTAGTCGCCGCTTTTGTCACCGGCCTCCTCCGCTGGCATTAGCAGAGTAGGGCGGGAGGCGGGTCAGTTCTGGACCAACACTGCATGGAGAGGTAGCTGCCTCGTGTTAACCAGGAGGCAATTGGCTGCTAGGAGGCGGTACTAGCAGCCAATCGCCAGTTTGCTAATATGAAAAGTTAATCCGCAAGCAGCTCCCGCGCCCCACCCAGTGCTACTGTGCCTCTGCCTTCAGTTTAGGATTGTCCTGCCTCCCGCTCTCTGCTCTGTGAAAGGTAGGAGAGTGAAGGGAGGAAAAGGTATGGAACTGTGACGTACGGGGGGTTGTTCTGGGGGGGGGGG
>BLSH010528067.1:325256-338979 GCA_018402905.1 Glandirana rugosa
TCCTGCGGACACGCCGACACCGACAGAGCCGGGATGCGCGCGCCCGATCGCGCGCAATCCCGGCTTAAAGGGAGGACGTCATATGACGTCCACCCGCTGGAAGAGCAGGACCGCTCCGCCGTCATTTGACGGTGGGCGGTCCTGAGGTGGTTAATGATGACTTATTTGTTTACATAATGCTGTCAGTAGGAATCCCCCGCTGACCGCAAGAATGAATCATGGTTGTTAATGAATCTGGCAGGCGAATGTAAAAACTGACGTGAACTGAAAGTTGGGTAAAAACTGATGTAAACTGAATTTGTTTTTTTTCTTTTAAAAAAACTTGACTGAATGGATAATATGAGTATGAAAGGAGTCTTACTCAGAAAAAATATTTACACAAACTAGATTTCTGGTGGTTTTATTACAAAGCTATTTCTTATTTCAGTTGGACAATATTAAGCGTTCCTCTGACCATACTGACCAAGCTGCTGAGGCAGCCCGTGAGGAGCTGATGGAAGCACGAATGAGGATTGAGTCACTTGGCTACCAGCTCTCTGGTCTTCAGAAGCAGGTACATTGCACTAAAATAAGTATTCTGCATGGCTTTTCCTATTCAGTTATAGTTGTCCATTGGCAATTTCATTTTCTTTGTGGTGCCTAGTAAAGCAGATTCATGACTGTTAAAACTGTTTTACTTAAAGTGTTACTAAACCTACAACAGTAAGATCTGTCAGTATATGCAGTAAAGCATGCTAGTTATGCTGGCCGTGGAATCTAAGGGGTTAATCTTCTGCATTGTGTAAAAAAGCTGCTTGATCTTGTATGCACAGATCCTCCTCCTTCCACTGACTCCAGAACAGGTCTGGATAAGACAGAGTTACTGGAGTCGGGTTGCACGTGCTCAGTTTGGTGTGTATTGCTAGAGAGGTTTTTTTTCTTTTCTTGGGAAGGTGCATGTGACCAGCACAGGCCTAATCAGCACTGTCCAGACAGAGGGTCAGGGGTCCTGGATCCTGATAGGACAGCTCAGTGTAGTATGAAAACTCCTCCTACAATCTTTAACTAGGAAGTCACAAGACTGCTATATACTGATGAGAAAAGGTATTTAGCAGTTTTTATGTTTACTAAAATTATTGCATTTCCATGTTCTGTGTACTGTGGGAGACCAGATATATTGAATGCAGGCTCCTGGGTTTCGTAATAAGTATTTTTAAGTATTAGTGTTACTAAACCCACAACCGTAAAAATAAACGACAGCCCAGTCCCTACCTTCTCCTCCATGCCCAGTAACTAAAAAAAGAACACAGTGTGTGGAATGTCTCATCTTGATTCATGGATGATCCGCCTCCCATAACAGCATGAGGACACAGGCTGTAGTGGAAATCTTCTACCTGAACACTCAGACCCTGCATATGAAAAAGAGAAAGGGCAAACCTGCTCAGGTGCGCTACATCAGCGAGAGCCTAGGTATTCAGGTGCAGGTCCAGATAGCCGCTGATCCAAGTCCAAACACGAAACAAATGAAGAGGACCGCACTCCAGAAATCCAAAGCAAAACTGTAGATTTATTGTGAACCCATGGTACAGTAAGGCAGACAGAACAGGCTGTGAAGGGGTTAACGCGTTTTGCGGACCTCAAGTCCGCTTAGTCATAACCTGGATTCAAAAATGAACGAGTGATACTATATATATGTGAGTGTCATGTGTGAATAATCAGAGTCTCATTAATGAAATGCACAGCGCACCTCACAGAGATCATTCCGACAGGTGTGTGAATCAATTAACTCCATAAAGGCTGAGTAAAAAAACAACAAAACAGGTGTCAAATGGAAACTAATACTAAAAACCTCCTAGAGCTAGCAGCACACACGGTGCAATCAAAATCGTATCGATGCATTGTGTATACTAGCTGTAAAAACAAAACCACAGTGTGTGGAATGACTCACAATATGTAAACAAGCTCGAACGTTCCCACAGACATAGCTTTTGTAAAAGTAAGTAAAGGTATAAAAGTCTATAAAGGATACATATCTTTCGGCAAGCCGAGCAAAGCAAGTGGCAATACCCTTGCAAGTCCGATTTCAAAGTTAACGCAATGGCTAGCTTTCCACCACTAAAAGGCATAAGGAGGAGAGCTGTATTATGCCATGCATAAGCAAGTTGCTAGATCAAAAGACAATTTTTATTACGTGAGAACTGTGATAATGCATGTCTTTTTTACCTTTACTTACTTTTACAAAAGCTATGTCTGTGGGAACGTTCGAGCTTGTTTACATATTGTGAGTCATTCCACACACAGTGGTTTTGTTTTTACAGCTAGTATACACGATGCATCGATACGATTTCAATTGCACCGTGTGCTGCTAGCTCTAGGAGGTTTTTAGTATTAGTTTCCATTTGACACCTGTTTTGTTGTTTTTTACTCAGCCTTTATAGAGTTAATTGATTCACACACCTGTTGGAATGAGCTCTGTGAGGCGCGCTGTGCATTTCATTAATGAGACTCTGATTATTCACACATGACACTCACATATATATAGTATCACTTGTTCATTTTTGAATCCAGGTTATGACTAAGAGGACTTGAGGTCCACGAAACGCGTTAACCCCTTCACAGCCTGTTCTGTCTGCCTTACTGTACCATGGGTTCACAATAAATCTACAGTTTTGCTTTGGATTTCTGGAGTGCCGTACTCAGACCCTGCAGTTTATCATGTGACCGTGGTATACAGATCAGCCAAAAAGGTATATAGTGAAAGTATTTTAAAGTAAAAAAAATGATTTGTAAGCTGTGGGTGGGCGGATGAACTATTTTCATTTTACTGGGTTTAGTATCACTTTAACTATTTTAGTACATAAAACATTTTATGCTTAAAGGTGTTGCATAATTTCAAATGGTTTGGTTAATTTTACCTACGTTTTGGTATTCTGTTTTTTGTTTTGCTCTACCTTGCAATGATGAGCTCACAAGCTGCAGTTTGTAGTCTCATGGCTGATCGACTCCCCTACATTCATATAATTCTGCAGCTAGCCAGTACCTAGTCCCTAAAGGGACAAGCAATTTTTTGTTCTGGGTCACACAGCATTTAAGGTGAACTTGCCATATAATAGTGGATTGTTTGCAGGTGAATACGGCAGAGGATCGTATCCGTGAACTAGAGGAATTGCTGTCCAGTGATCGTGAGAAGTACCGGAAAATGCTGGATAGTAAAGAGAAAGAGATGGCAGCGATGAGGGACCACATACAGCAACAACTGACAGAATACCAGGAACTGCTAGATGTTAAATACGCTCTCGATATGGAGATTAGTGCCTACCGCAAGCTTCTAGAGGGAGAAGAGGAGAGGTCAGTCATTTTATTTTAATACCTATATTTTCAATATGGGATGTAGGGTATAAATCTCTTGACGACTAGATTCACCCTAGTGCAGTGTGGGTTGTATCTGATTTTTCAGTGCGATTTTTGTGCAGCTGCAGTGTGACCTGGTGCGTTTTGTTTGATACAAATGCATGTTTTACTATAATAAAACACACATTTTGAGTACACTTTATTAAAAAAAAAAAAAAAATCCCCAATGTAAAGCCATCGTCCATCATGATTAGTGGCTGCTGACTCATACAGAAAAAAAACATCTGCTGCATTGGGTAACCACACCCCTTTTTTACTTGGCAGCAGGAGGAAGCAGCGCTGTTTGAGTGACAAGCAGTGGGAGCTGTTGTGTTTAGCGGGTGGTGGGGTTTTATTTTCCTTGATAATGCGTCATTCACATTGAACGCTGGCAGCCGTTCATAATGAATGATGATGCAGTAAAAGCGTATGTACACCCTCACCTTGTGAAATAACCCATTCTGTTTACAATGGAAATGAAAGGCAAAAAATGTGTGTGTATAGATTCTACTCCTCCCTCCTCCCTCCTCCCTCCTTCCTCCTTCCTCCTTCCTCCTCCTTCCTCCTTCCTCCTCCCTCCTCCCTCCTCCCTCCTCCCTCCTCCTTCCTCCTCCCTCCTCCTTCCTCCTCCCTCCTCCCTCCTCCCCCCACAGGAAGCTATACAAAAATCAGGATACTTTCTCATACAAGTACATGGCATGGTACAGCAAGCACATATCAGGAATATGAAATGTTGGGGTAACATATTCTTTAACATCAGGGAACATTTTTATTTATTTTTTTTCAACACAAAGTTGTCAAGATATAGTTCTAAAGTTGTATTTATTCCCTGCCCAGATTCACACATTATGGAAAGAATGGGATTTTTTTTATGGCACCGTTTTTAGAGAAATTTGGACCTCAGTTTGTAAGATAGATACAGCTTCTTTATACTGCAACGGTAAATGGGTGTATATCAATCCCTTTTTTCCCTACAACAAGGCACAAGACAGGGATGTCCATTATCACCTTTACTCTTTGCTTTAGCTCTTGAACCTCTAGCAGCTTCTATACACCAAATATTATTGGTTTTCGCAGATCATTGGGCAAGGATAAGATTGCCTTGTATGCGGATGACACACACCAATTTTTGGAAGATAGATCACTTTCCTTATTAGGAGTGATGTCATTAATCAATAAATATGGTTCTTTTTCAGGATTTAAAATAAATTGGGATAAGTCAGTTCTTCTACCCGTTGATACTTTGGATAGTAAATTGCCAATATCGGCATCCCAAATAAATGTTTCTACATTTTAAATAACTTGGTGTCCAAATCGCTCCACAAATGATTGCACATGTAGCAAAGAATATAACGCCATTACTTAGGCCTCATACACACGGGCGTATCTTTTAAAAATAAACAAAATGTCGGACCCGACGTCAAGGGAAAGAAATCTGGGGTTTTCGGCGTTATGCATGGGCGTTAGTGAGCGTCGGCATCAATAGGCGTTTTTAAAAAAAACATCCCTCTATTTTTCAACCTAAAAACGTTGGAGTCAAAAGACGCCGGAAAACGCCGTTACAATATTAGTTGGCGTTTTGCGGTGTCTGCGTCAAAAAAACGCCAAAACGTTACAGCCTCAGAACGCGATGGCCATGGGTTTTACTTTCAGCTCACTAACGCCGACGCCATCTACAGCTCAAAAACACCAACGTTTTTATGGGGCCATTGACTAACATGGAGAGCTGCAAAAAACGCCAGAAAACGCCGGCGTCAAACGTCCGTGTGTATGAGGCCTTAAGAATTTTAAACAAGTGGGAAAAATATAGAGTAAGCTACCGATTACTGTCAAAAGGTAAAACTAATTGATTAAGATGTTTTGGATACCACAGCTATTATATTTTCTACATAATTGCCCTGTATGGTTGCCAAGAAATTTCTTTGAACAGATGCACTGTTCAGAAACCTAATTTGGAGATATAAATACTATTGGATTAGATTAGGAATACTAGTCGTCTAAAGAAGGTTTGGCTGTTCCAAATGCCAGACTATTGACTATAAGCTATTACAGATTGTGTTGATCAGATAGTTCATTGAGTTTCCACTGCCAATGCATAAAATACTGTTTGCTATAATCACCAATGTCCACAGAGCGGTGGAGGTAAGATATCATGCAATCAAAACTTTGAGATTCCATGTAATTGGACAGATATAAAACTTCTCACCTGGAATGTCAGGGGATTGCCTGACAAAATAAAACTATCTGCTGTAATGTCATATCTTAAACAGCGGGCAGATATTATTGTGTTGATGCTTATGTAGAGGGATCTATACAACTGGCTCTTAGACGTCCGTGGGTGGATTGGGCATTTCACTTGACCCACACAACCCATGCCAGAGGGGTGTCCTTGCTCATGCCTAAATCCTTACATTTTGAACTATGCGATATAGTAACCGATTCTCAAGGGGGGTATATTTCATGCTAAGATATATGGCGAACAAGTTCTACTTTTGCCTTTTATGTTCCTCCACCATTCTGTCCCACAATCCTCACAGAAGGTCTCGTGTTTATGGTCAGATATGTCCCAACTATTTGGTTTGGGGACTCCACATTAAACCCTGACCTAGATAAGGCTCCACAAACTGCAGCACCACGAACACCCGTTCCTCCCTCCAGGTTTGCCAGATTGATATCTAGCTCAATATAGTATATTCGTGGAGAAGTAAGTTCCCTACCACTAGGGTCTACTCCTGCTTCTCTTCCACGTACAATACTATGTCACGCGTAGACGTCATTCTCTCACACATACTGGTACCACGCCTGAAGGAAGCAGCTTTCTGTCCCAGGCTACTGTCAGATCATAGCCCATACTGGATCACATTGAAAATACCCATAGCAAAAGCACAGATAACATGGAGATTGAACCCCCTTCTGGCTCTCACTCCTCCCTGAGGATGATGAGCTCAACAAGGGTTGGCAACAATACTTTTTCAGAAAACAAACATTCTGCTTCCTTTACAAGTGTATGGGTCTCTTTTAAACTGCATGTCAGGGCCACCATCCCACATAAATAGGTTAAATCCAAGGCAGCTAAGACTGCTGATAGGGCACTGGAAGAACTCTCTTCCACAGGATACAAATATGAGACAGATCCCCCTCCCCTGATCACGGCTCAAATTACAGACCAGAGTAGTTAACCAACTGCAATACGAAATAGCCAGGCAAAACCTCTTTTTCTCTAAACAAAAACTATTTGAGCATGGAGAAAGAGCAGGAAAGCTTCTGGCATATATGGTTCATAGTGAGGACAGACCACCAGTAGTTGTATAACTATACAGCTCAACAGGGTAGATGATAAATGAACCTACTGAAGTTGCCACAATATTTAGAACTTTCTTTAGCTCCATATACACGTTCACCTTTCCTGTTAACACAGACACAATGGATTATTTTCTAGAAGAGCTTACCTACCCACAATTTAACACTTCAACAAACTGAACTACTTGATGCGCCCCTCACTACTGAGCAGGTCGCGATGGCTATTGCTAGCTTTGTTAGATGCAATTCCCCGGGATCGGACGGGATGCCCATTGAATTTTAATCACAATATGGTGAAATTCTCATCCCTAAACTACTTACCTTTTTTTATATAACCATGTTTTTGAAACCTCAACATTACCCCCCTCTATGCGAGAGGCAATCATAGTGCTCATACCCAAACCTGGGAAAGACCCAGTGTACTCAGTCATTCATATCAACCTATCTCTTTATTCCAGGTTGATATTAAAATCTTAGCCAAAATATTATCACTGCGCCTTTAATAAGGTTATCCTATCCCTAGTCTCACGAAACCAGATAACAAATAATTCCTGTGCTTAGAGAGGGGGCTTCACCCAAAATGATAATCCAAGGTGTGTGCTTGGAATCTTCAGATAATGTGCTGCCTTGCTGCCCTTAATAGACTGGGGAAGTACAGACACACCAGAAAAAGACAAGACCCACAAGGCCACACTGGACTAGCGCATTATCCTCAATCAAAAATGTAATAAAAATCATAAAAACCTACTCACAAACGAGTCCAGGTATAAAAGCACAGCAGCTACACATCCATTTCTGCCCCACACTGGTGGATACCATACAGGCTGGCTGACGCGTTTCAAGGCCTTGACCTCTTCCTCAGAGCCCCTAAACGACTTACCTTGTATAACCACGTTTTTTATTTATTTATTTTTTTTTTTTAAACCTCTACATTACCCCCCTCTATGCGAGAGGCAATCATAGTGCTCATATCCAAACCTGGGAAAGACCCAGTGTACCCAGAGTCATATCAAACTTTTTCTTTAAAATCTTAGCCAAAATATTAGCACTGCGTCTTAATAAGGTTCTCCCATCCCTGCTACATGAGGACCAGGCAGGATTCATGCCAGGCAGGAATACCTCATTCAGTCTTAGAAAACTTTTTTTTATAAACTTATGAGCCAATCACAAGCATGCAGGAGAAAGACTTGTGGTAACACTGAATACTGCCAGGGCATTCAATTCAGTAGAGTGGTGCTACTTATGGACTTGCCTGGCAAAATACAGTTTTGGCCCCAATTATCTTAAATGGGTCCAAATAGTATGCCAAGCTCCAGAAGCTAAGGTTGTAGTTAATGGCTGGCAATCGGGAGCTTTCCAACTGATTAGGGGCACACAACAAGGCTGCCCTCTTCCTCCCCTGCTCTATGCCCTGGCAACAGAACCGCTCGCAATGTCCATGCAATCTAATCCCTTAAGAGGTCTACAAATAGGAGACTTGGTGGAAAAATATGTATGCAGATGACATACTGCTATACTTGGCAGATTCTGGCCCCTCTTTGGATGAAGCTCTATGAACCATAGATCAATTTGGAACTGAAAATCAATTGGGGAAAATCGCAGATCTTGCCCATTGATTGTTCCGTCCCGACCCAATAACAAACCCTTATGCTCCTACAACGAGTAAACAATATAAAATACCTAGGCATATCTATAACTAGATCACCCACAGGCTATATAGCCCTTAACATTGAACCATTATTCACTCTAATTAAGTCTAAAACACAAATATGGGCCAGACTTCCCCTAGGCGTATTAGGTCGCATTAATCTTATCAAAATGGTACTTCTGTCAAAAATCTTACACATTTTATGGCACATCCCAGTGTACCTGCCCCTGAAATACATCAAATCTATAGAGGCCCTCCTTAGATCCTTTGTATGGGGAAAGAACAGGCACAAACTAGCGTGGAGAACACTCAAAAATCCCACTGATCTAGCGGGAACTGCAATGCCCGACTTCAACTCCTACTATATTACAGCCCAACTATCCCAACTGTTCCATATTGATAAGGCAGACAGAAAACTTTTTAACCTACTTTTATGCCCTATCTGGACACAACTGACGTCTGACCCACTTGGTGCCATAGCAGCAGGACTGGCCAATGAGAAACCACAAGTGAACTGAGGTTCTCTCTTCAACCACTACAGGCGAATATGGAATCCGGCTTCCATTAAATTTGAAATACCCTCACACAAGGACTATACTCCCATCTGGCATAATAAAAATCTACCAGAATTTTTATCAATACCCAAAGCTGAGATTTGGAGTAAACATGGGATCTTCTACTTATGCCACTTGCTTAATACAGGCGCCCTGAAAACATTTGACTCATTAACTCAAATATACACTCCTGAATTGCATGTTTTTCAGGTTCCTAAAAGTCTGGCATGCCAACCAAACCCAATTCCCGGAGTCTATACCACAGGCTACCCCCAAACCCCATTATGGAAATAGTCAAAAGTGAGGACCCTCAAAAAATTGATATCGACATTTTAGAATATGCTTTGCACCCCTTCCTCCACTAAGATAGCCTATAATTTGAAACTGAGCTGGGACACGGGTGTTGGAACTGTGAAGGACGAGGAGTTGGAGTGATGCACTAGACGCATGTAAACTTGTATCACCCAGGCTTTCATAGACTAACCAAAATTTATATCTTACATCGATCACATCTTGCCCTTTTGAGATTAGATAGATTCAAGGAGGGACAGTAAGCCACGTGTTTGCTATGCACCCTAGAAATGGGCACATTCTACCATTTGCTCTGGGGCATGCCCACGTATACAGGGATTTTGGAAACAGGTGATGGTGTTCCTCCATGATACTATGGGTTCACCTCTGACCCCGGACCCAAGGTTGTGTATATTTTGGAATTTTCCCTGATTCAGACTTAGACAAATTCACTAGAGTATTTCTACAGGAGACACCATTTGCAGCCTGGAAAACCATAGCTAGACAGTGGATGTGACAATAACCCCCAACATTACCCTACTGAATACAGGATATAAATACTTTTTACCTTATACAGGCGGTCCCCTAGTTACATACATCCGACTTACAAAGGACTCCTACTTGCAAACGGAGGGAGACAACAGGAAGTGAGAGGAAATCTCCCCCTAGGAAGGGAAATTCAATCCTGTAAGAGTTATTATGGGAAAAAGGTGTCTCCACTGATGCTTTATCACCAATCCTTGTTTCCACAACAACCCAAAATTTTGAAAATCCAATTATCATTGGGACAGGAAGTGAGGTGAAATCTTCTGAACAAAAACATAGACAGCAAAACAAATATTACAGGGGTGTTAACCCTTCCCTATGATATGCAAAAACCTTTAAAAATAGTTTTTTTTTGCTGAAGCTACAATTAAAAATTGTACCTGTTCCAACTTGCAAACAAATTCAACTTCAGAACAAACCTACAGTCCCCATCTTGTTTGTAACCCGGGGACCGCCAGTAAAAAAATTCATATATCAACAGAGGATGCCCAGCAAAATATAACAAAGTATGGGATAGGTGGTTACAAGCATCGGAGACATGCACGTAATTAATACAACACAATTTATTTTAAAAAATGCTTAACTGTACACTGGCTGGAAATAATGACAAATTGGACAAGGATAATATAGACTTGAAATACAAACACTCTAATATATGCAATAGATATCAGATAGTACTACACAATTGTACTGTAAAATGACAATTTATATGTGCGCTGTAAATTGTATTTGTACACTCTTAAACTGTTTCAATTAAAAACATATATATATTATCTATGATCATATTTACAGCAAATAAATGGTTGGGGTGAGATAAATCGAGAGGATAGTATACGGCAAGTTATATTTTCTCAAATGCCAATTGACCCACTAGTACAACTAATAGAAGTTCATTATTTTTTTTTAGTAAGCCGTGTTTTCCTACATTTCATCTAGTCCATAAAGTTTTGGACTACGGTCCAACAAGAAACTTTACATGAGGGATATACTCAATATATGCCCATATGGAAAAATTTACAACTCCCTGAGTTAGTGAAAATTTGGACTCATGGAAAAGAGCTGGTGTTGTGTTACTTTACCAGCTCTTCGATGTAATGAGGTCATACAGCCATTTGTTAAATTTGGCAGAAAAATATCGATTGTCTAATTATTTTTTCAATATCTACAGTTGAGGTACGCTTTGCAGAGTCAAGCTATGACTTTTCCTTAAAAATATAATCCATCTAGAATTTTAACGAAGGCAGTAGATAAACCTTCTAAACAAGGATTTATTAGGGATATCTATTCCTTTTTGCAAAGGACTGTTGGGATGAAAACATGAGATGGTGATTTTAAAGCGATGGCGTAGAGATTTGGAGACTGTTAGGAGGAGTGAGAGCAAGCTCTGAAAAATTTACTTGGGGCATTCTTATCCTCACAGTGCTTAACTCAGCTATTTATCATCCTTTAGATCTCATTATACTCCCCTCAAATTATATTCTTGGGGTAGAGCGACTACACCTATTTGTCCAAGATGCATTAACTGTACATGTACACTTATACACATGCTATGGCGATTTCCTAAATTGCATCGTTGCTGGGAGTGTGTATTTGATACTTTAATTACTATATGTTCTACACAGATACAAAACCCAGCAGTGCTATCTTTGGTTTAGGCTGTATCGGAAGACACTCTCCCAGTGAATTGGCATATAAACATAGGAGAAACCTTAAAAATGTATAATTACATTTATGTAGGAAAGGGTAACCATCAGTTGATATGTCATGGAGAGTCTCCCTCTCCCTCTTCCTTTCCCCGTTTGTATTATGAGTTTTCATTGTATGTTGAAAAAAGAATTTGATTAAAATATAGATAGATGGAGAGATCCAAGAGCACCTTCAGCCTATCTAGGGGCATAAATTGCACATCTAACAACGATCAGTGACACTGGGACTGCAGTAACGTGTTTTTTTTTTGTTTTTTTTTTGTTTTTTTTTTACCTTACTGTGACCAGTGTAGTGTTTGGCATAGGAAAAAAACACAATCGAGGCGCCTCTAAGTACAATAGGTTTCAATTGACTAAAACCTGAGGATTAAAAACACTCACAGATTTGAGGGCAAAGTGAAAGCAAATCAAGATGAGTCCAGTGCATGGGATACAGCCGGAGAGCTGTGTTGTGCTGACCGCTGCTAGTGAGAGCCGCTCTGAGTGATGTGAAAGCCGGCTGGAAACTCAGATGAGGCTTGACCTGCTGCCGCACCTCAAAGGGCGGATGGTGCGGCCCACATAGATCAGCCCACAAGGACACGTGAGTCCATAAATTACAAAGTTAGATGAACAATTATAAAAGTTGTTTAACCTATAGGTTTTACCTTTTTTGTTTGAAATTTTTTTTTTTTTGGCTATGATTTACAAAGGCACAGGTCTTACAAAGGGCCTTGCGGC
The DNA here is from genome assembly GCA_018402905.1 of Glandirana rugosa. Lineage (NCBI taxonomy): Eukaryota > Metazoa > Chordata > Amphibia > Anura > Ranidae > Glandirana > Glandirana rugosa. The sequence goes on from BLSH010528067.1 coordinate 337,391, forward strand.
ATTGATACTTGCCCACTAATGGTATCAGTACCGGCACTGATGGTTTTACCTTGTGGTTTTTTAATTTGCTCGGGGCAATTTTACCTTTCAGGCTGGGGGCTTTTCGATAGGTCACCCTAAGGTGAGGGGGTAGTGAATCTTTGAGGTGGGAATCCTGTAGCAAGATGTTCCAGTGTTTGGAGAATATTTTTTCCATCCGACAATGTTGAGAGTGGAACATCGTAATGAAACGGAGGGAATGATTATCCAGAGTACGTTTTTTGGGGGGCATGCCTCCCTTGTACATCTCAAAGGCCTCACTCACTAGTTGGTCAGGGTAAGCTTTTCTGAAAATTTTTTTTCTTTAGGATAGCGTCCTGGGTGACAGTCTTTCTCTAATGTACAGTTGTTTCTTAATCTGCAGAATTGCCCCTTAGGAATGTTTTTGATCCATGGGGGAAAATGGCAGCTATCAAAATGCAAAAATGAGTTGCCCGCAGTAGGCTTTGTGTAATTGCGGGCTATGATAGACTCCCCTACATGGCAAAGTTCTAGGTCGAGAAAGGCCAAAGTATCAGAATCTGAGACGTGGGTGAAAGACAGGCCATGGGGGTTGTCATTTCAGTGCTCCACAAACTGGCTCATGAGGTCTGGGGGGGCGCCCCAGATGACAATGTCATCAATGTATCTACCGAAGAAGATAACTTTGGCGGCAAAGGGGTTGTTACTTCAAATGTATCTCTTTTCCCAGTATCCCATGGCCAGGTTCCCGTAGGACGGTGCAAAATTGGCCCCCATGGCCGTGCCCTGTATCTGTAAGAAGAATTTGTCTTCAAAACAAATAGTCATGTGTCAAACAGAACCTGGTGGCTTCCAGGATGAACTGAGCTTGCCTGGGGTTCATCAAAGTATCATCGGCAAGAAAATGTTCAAGGGAACGGAGGCCATACTTGTGAGGAATGGAGGTGTATAAGGAACACACATCGAGGGATAGCTAAGTGTATGTGGGTTCCCATTTGTATGGTGAAATTAATTCTAAAAGTTGGGATCCGTCCCAAATGTAGGACGCCAGCTGAAGTACCATGGGCTGCAGAAAAAAAATAGATGTACTGACTGAACCCAGTGGTCACATCATAGCCGCCACTATGTGTCTGCCGGGAGGATCTTGCAGGCATTTGTGTATCTTAGGGAGATGATAGAAGTATGGTATCTTATAGAAATTCTTTAGGAGAAAAGAAGCCTCAACTTTGCTGATGATCGTATCATCTAACGCAGATTTGACCAATGAGCTGGCTTCTTGGGCAAATCTGGTGGTGGTGTCAGAAGATAATTGAGCGTAGGTGTTACGATCTGAAAGGAGCCTACTGGCTTCAGCCACATAGTCCTCCCTGTTCTGCACCACTATGCCATCAGCCGATCAAGGGCCGAGATCTCAGCAGGAGATATGTTACTAGGCTTCGTGGAGGAGGACTCAGAGTTTCTTAAGGTCTGAAAAAAACACCCTATAGAAGCTCTATATACGGTCCTTTAGAACCTGTAGGGAAAAAATGGATTTAGGTTTTAAAGATGAATGTACTATGGGGGGGGGGGGGGATTAAAGATATTCTATG
>BLSH010528067.1:344746-357250 GCA_018402905.1 Glandirana rugosa
TCATTCCGCGATAATCCTAATCGCAACACGCAAGACGATACTTGAAGTTAGAATCCCTTGCAGCGATCCATCTCTAGGGAACACAAAACGTCCTAGCCGACTATTTAAGCAGACAAGCCATTTCTCAAGAGGAATGGTCACTGGATCAAGGAGTCTTTGCTCAGATAGCAACCAGATGGGGTCTGCCGGAGGTCGACTTATTTGCCAACAGGGCAAACTCAAAACTGCCAAACTTCTGCTCTTTCAATCCGAAAGATCAGCCTATAGCGATAGACGCCCTCCAGACAGAGTGGAATTTCAAGCTTTGCTATGCCTTTCCACCTCTTCACTTAATTCCAAGAGTGTTAAAGAAGTTCATAGCAGAACGCACAACGCTAATCCTAATAGCGCCTTACTGGCCCAAGAGAGCTTGGTTGTCGACACTTCTATCATTAGCAACTCGGCCTCACTGGATGTTACCACGCAAGCAGAGACTGCTTACGCAGGGGCCAGTACTTCACCCCAATCCAGCCATGCTAAACTTAGCAGCATGGCATCTGAAACGGTTATCTTAAGAGCAAGGGGTATTTCAGATAGTGATTAAAACTCTACTACAGAGTCGTAAGCCCGTCACAAGGGCTATATACAAAAAGGTGTGGAGAAGGTTTAATTTATGGCGGTCAGAAACTGGGGAAGAAGTGAATTCTCCAGTAATTCTGAATTTTTTACAAGAGGGTCTAGACAAAGGTCTAGCCTTAAGCACTATTAAGGTGCAGATCGCAACCCTCTCGGTTTATTTGCAGCAATCCTTACAGCAGGACCCGCTCATAGACAGATTTTGCAAAGCGGTTTCCAGAATGCGGCCTATTTGTCAGAAAACCCCAACATGGGATTTGTCTATTGTTCTGAAAGCTGTCATCTCGGACCCTTTTGAGCCATTATCAGAGGCGTCCGTTAGATTAATCACGCTTAAGGCTGTTTTTCTCATAGCCATGACATCTGCACGCAGGGTGAGTGAACTACAGGCTCGATCAATCAGAGAGCCCTTTTTGCAGATCCTGGAGGATAGAGTCGTTCTCAAGACGACCAAGCATTCATACCCAAAGTGTCTTTTGCTTTTCATAGAACCCGGGACATAATCCTTCCTTCCTTCTGTAGTAAACCAGCTAACAGTAAAGAAGAGCAGTTACACCTATTGGATGTGAGGAGAACCTTAATAGCTTATCTGGAAGCCACCAGGGGCTTCAGGTCATCGGAGGCCCTGTTTGTCTTTTTCTCAGGAGCCCGGAAGGGAAAACAAGCATCTAAAGGGACGATAGCAAGGTGGATTAAAATGGCTATAACAGAAGGCTACAAGGCATTACACTTGAGTCCTCCACAAGGGCTAAATGCTCATTCCACAAGGGCATTAGCAACGTCCTGGGCGGAAAGAGCCGGTGCTACCCCGGAGCAGATATGCAAAGCTGCCACATGGTCGAGTATGTCCACATTCATTCGACATTACCGATTGGATCTGTTGGGGAGTCAGGATCAAGCGTTTGGAAGGAAAGCCCTCCAAGCAGTGGTCCCACCCTAAATGGAGTGAGTACTTGTGTATCCTCTCAAGGGCTGTCCTGGAAGACGACTGGGGAAAAACCGGAGTTAGACTTACCGGTAACTCTGTTTCCAGGAGTCTTCCAGGACAGCACATTCCCACCCTTGTTGTATGCATAAATAAGTCGGTGTATGTTTTTTAAAACTGTCTTTCAGCTCCGTCCTTCGGTTCTTGGATAAAACTGACCAGATGCCTGAGGGACCGCCTTTTAAAGAGCTGTGCAATGTGTTTCCTGTCAGGTGTGATGAGCTCCATCTCTCAAGGGCTGTCCTGGAAGACTCCTGGAAACAGAGTTACCGGTAAGTCTAACTCCGGTTTTTTTTTTTTATATTTTTTTTGGATTTGTATTTTGTCGCTCTTTTGTTTATATTGGTGATCAGAAATGACGCAGAGGTGATCAAATACCACCAAAAAGAAAGCTCTATTTGTGGGGAAAAAAGGACGCAAATTTCGTTTGGGTACAACGTTGCATGACCGTGCAATTGTCGGTTAAAGCGACGCAGTGCCGAATTGCAAAAAGTGCCCTGGTCCTAAAGTGGGAAATCCTTCCAGGGCTGAAGTGGTTAATGTCTAAACCACTCGCAACAAAAGTGAAAATGTCCAAATTGGGCCCAATTAGCCATTTTCCCTCCACGGTGTCAGGTGATTCCTTAGTGTTACAAGGTCTCAGGTGTGAATGGGGAGCAGGTGTGTTAAATTTGGTGTTATCGCTCTCTCTCTGAAACTGGTCACTGGAAGTTCAACATGACACCTCATGGCAAAGAACTCTGAGGATCTGAAAAAAAAGAATTGGTGCTCTACATAAACATGGCCTAGGCTATAAGAAGATTGCCTAGACCCTGAAACTGAGCTGCAGCACAGTGGCCAAGACCATACAGCAGTCTAACAGGCCATGGTCGACCAAAGAAGTTGAGTACACCTGCTCGGCATCATATCCAGAAGTTGTCTTTGGGAAATAGATGTATGAGTGCTGCCAGTATTGTTGAAGGGGTGAGGGGGTCAGCCTGTCAGTGCTCAGACCATACGCCGCACACTGCATCAAACTGATTTGCATGGCTGTCGTGCCAGAAGAAAGCCTCTTCTAAAATTGATGCACAAGAAAGCCCACAAACCGTTTTCTAAAGACAAGCAGACTAGAGGTCGACCGATATGGGTTTTTCTCTGGCCGATACCGATGCCGATATTTAGAAATCGGAGTGGCCGATGGCCGATATTGGATGCCGATTTTTTGGGGCCGATATGTTAGGCCGATTTTTTTTTTTTCCGGCTTCATCTCATAAAATATAAGTTAATTGTGCTTATTCTTGTATGTATATGGTTCACTTAAGAGCCCTTTCAATATAGCCATATACCAGTGCCACAAAATACAGCCATATACCAGTGCCATAAAATACAGCCAAATACCAGAGCCAGGAAATACAGCCATATACCAATGCCACAAAATACAGCCACATACCAGAGCCAGGAAATACAGCCATATACCAATGCCACAAAATACAGCCACATACCAGAGCCAGGAAATACAGCATATACCAGTGCCACAAAATACAGCCACATACCAGAGCCAGGAAATACAGCATATACCAGTGCCACAAAATACAGCCATATACCAGTGCCACAAAATACAGCCATATACCAGTGCCACAAAATACAGCCATATACCAGTGCCATAAAATACAGCCAAACACCAGAGCCAAGAAATACAGCCATATACCAGTGCCATAAAATACAGCCACATACCAGTGCCAGGAAATACAGGACACATGGAGATTCAAATTTCCCGCCCCCCCCCCTGCGCTGTGATGATGTCATCACACGTGAGCCTGTAAATCAGAAGGCAGAGCAGCCCGAGCGGCCGCAGTACTCTATTTGGCCACTGGGGCTGCTCTGCCTTCTCACTGTGTCTGAATGACACAGCGGCGCTCCTGAGTGTCCGGGAGCCCGCAGTCTAATGCGAGCTCCCGGCGCCGACGGGAGGGGGCGGATATCGGCCTAATTTGCATGATAATCGGCCGATGCCGATTCATCCAAAAAAGGCAAATATCGGCCCGATATATCGGCCAACCGATATATCGGTCGACCCCTAAAGCAGACTAAGGACATGGATTACTGGAACCATGTCTTGTGGTCTGAGACCCAGATAAACTTATTTGGTTCAGATGGTGTCAAGCATGTGTGGTGGCAATCAGGTGAGGAGTACAAAGACAAGTGTGCCTTGCCTACAGTCAAGCATGGTGGCGGGGTTGTCATGGTCTGGGGCTGCATGAGTGATGCTGGCACTAAGGAGCTACAGTTCATTGAGAGAACCAAGAATGCCAACATGTAATGTGACATACTGACGCAGAGCATGATCCCTTCTCTTTGGAGACTGGCCCACAGGGCAGTATTTCAACATAACAATCCCAAACACACCTCCAAGACGGCCGCTGCCTTGCTAAAGAAGCCAAGGGTAAAGATGATGGACTGGCCAAGCATGTCTCCAGACCTAAACCCTATTGAGCATCCTCAAACGGAAGGTGGAGGAGCGCAAGGTCTCTACAGCTCTGTGATGTCATGGAGGAGTGGAAGAGGACTCCAGTGGCAACCTGTGAAGCTCTGGTGAACTCCATGCCCAAGAGGGTTAAGGCAGTCCTGGAAATAATGGTGGCCACACAAAAGATTGACACTTTGGGCCTAATCTGGACATTTTCACTTAGGGGTGTACTCACTTTTGTTGCCAGCGGTTTAGACATTAATGGCTGTCTGAGTTATTTTGAGGGGACAACACATTTACACTGTTATACAAGCTGTACACTCACTACTTTACATTGTAGCAAAGTGTCATTTCTTCAATGTTTTTACATAAAAAGATATAATAAAATATTTGCAAAAATGAGGGGTGTATTGAAATTTGTGAGATACTGTGTGCACTCTAAAGTGACATTCAGCTTGATGGGCAAAAAAGCAATCCCTTAGGTGTCAGATCTTTAAATTGTAGGAATTTTTGGCAAATTCTTACCTTGTCTGGCCAGATAAACTTAGACGCCGAAATCCTTGTTCCTAAATTCTGGGGGTCGGGAGGTGCAAGGCTTAGATTTGTGCATCCTCACGCCAGGACCTAATTTTTTTTTTTTTTTTTTTTTTTCTTAAGGGAACCTGCTCATTTTTGGGACTTATCACAATTTCTTGTTGATTTGCATCAGGTTGTGGGTATTTCTTCTTTATGCAGGGAGTTATACTGGTATTTGCTGTCAGCTTCTTGCTTGCTCCAGGTTTTTGTGTCCTCTTACACGTGGAATTATTGCCCTCATGTAATGACCTTTCCTATGTGGTCTTCAACCATGCAGGGTTGATTTTCAGTGTCTTCCCTCTGGATGTGTTAGCATGTTCCCCTTATGTTGTAGGGTGCTCGGCCTCATCTGATATCAGATTTGGGCTTTGGTCCTTTTTGTTGGGCTTGCTAATGTTTGTTTCTGCGCTGCCAGACTTCAGTTGGACTGCTTTTGGACATCTTTATAGTATTTCTTGGAGTGCATTGAAGGACACAAGTCCAACAATTTTTTTGTTATTTGCCAGTGTACAATCCTGTAGGATGCAACCAACATGATCTGAATTGCAGTGTCCCTTAAATTCCCTGTAATTTAGAATTTCAATTTTTTTGACACTTCTATAAGCAAATAATTTTGCTGCATTATTATGTTAAACTGCCAGCTACCATCTTGCCTATTCCTTAGCCTCTTTGCTTTCTACTACTGGAAGGGAGTGAAAACAAATGGAAGTGACATCACATAGTGGAAGATGCAGCTTTGGATTGGTAGGAGCTATTTAATACAGCAGCTTGAACTGCTCCTTTTGCAAAGTTGAGTGTTTTGGTATATACAACAAGGGGTGGAAAAACCCATGACTTCTGAGCTAGACCTTTAAAAGAAATCAAAACAAAGGTCATAGTCCTTTTGCGCTCTGGTTCCATTCAGCAGTTCCTACTTTGCTACAAGACCCATCAATGATAAAGGAGTCTGCAGGGGACCAGACACGATCTACCGGTTACAGATGCTTGGTGTCACTAAAGGCAAAACTTTTTTTTTTTTCTCTCAAATCGTCTTCCAGGGCAGCATCCGAGAGATAGGCTCCTCCTCCCTAAAACAGGAAACACATTAGTCCACCATTATAAAAATGTCAGTCTTACCTGCATGCATCGGTTATTTTGTGTTTCCTCCGGACTACATGAGCTGCAACAAGGACCTCTGTCTCTGTGCTATCTGCAGGAGGCTCCTTGACTGGCCCCCCTGGCGACCCAGGGGGGTTTGGGGGTGGACCAGCAGGGGCAGCATTTACACCACGGACCGCCTGTCAGTTATTTACCTGCAGTGGAAGCTGGTCGCTCGGAGACCCATCCAGGCAGCGGATGCCGGCTCGGCTAAGGCACCCCGCGCCATGCTCGGTCTGCCTGAAGCTCCAACGGTGATGCTGGAAGGAGGGGGAGACATCCAGGCGCCAGTTCGGCCAGGGCGCTCTGCACCGCACTCTGCCTGCCTGGGCTGCGACAGCTGTGCTGGGCGGACCGGGCGGGTGTACAAACATGGCGCCGGGAACATGGTTTCCGGTCACGCGGTTCCGGTTGGTGGCCATCTTGGTGGAGGCAAGGAAGCTGGTCGGAGACTCCTCATTTCTGGCAGGACAGTGCGAAATTAAAAAAAAAAAAAAAAAAAGCGAAAATGATGGGAAACTAAATAGGCAGAAAAATCTCTGCAACAACAGATGCTGCAGCAAGGGGTTAAGCGGCAGTAGGTGAGTCCACAAACCTGCATGGGGTCAGTTGGGGGCGGGGCTGGAGCTTTTGCAGGAAGCAGTTAAAAAGGCCCTCTGTCAGAGGAACATGGAAGCTGACCATGTCGGACATCTCTCCATCCTGCCCTGCAGATCCTGCTTGTCAGGACGGCTCCAAGGTAAGCCAGAGAACTCTGGGTGTTCTCTGCCTTTTACCTTTTTTGTTGTTATAATATTGGTCATTTAATTCATTCATTCGGGTCCCATTTGCTTATTTTAGCCAAAACCCCCAGAGGAGAAAAGGGGGAGGAGCACGGCCAAAACTTGTGCCTTATGCGGAAACCGCTGTCCTCCAGAATGGAAGAAACCGCTGTGTCAGAAGTGCGTGGACAGATTAGTAGCAAAAGAATCGCAGAACTACTTCAGGGACGTACTTCGTAAATTTAAAAAGGGAATAAAGGGCACTATTGCACTGTTGCAAGCAGCCATCAAAAAACTGGAGGGCTCTACCAGAGTAGCATAACCCTCCACCAGTAAGACTACCAGCTAGGCAGAAAGCGGGGAAGAGCAGGATCCCCCAGAGCCAGGTAGTGGGTCGGAGGAGTCTGAGGCAGAGTCAGAAGAGGGGCTATGCCCAGAGTCGGAAGGCACGCGGTTTCCCTCAGAAGATACTGAGAGTCTCCTAAAAGACATGGCAGACACCCTAGGTATCAAGGGAAAGAAAGTCGCAGAGCTCACTTTGCATGACAAAATGTACAAGGGGCTGCAACCCAAGAAGAGCAGAACTTTTCCCGTCCACCAGGCCCTCAAAGATCTAGTTAAGAGGGAATGGAGCGAACCAGATGAAAAAAAACTCTTCACGCCGGCAGCTGTGACACGCAGATACCCGTTCAAGGAGGAAGACACTAAAGCTTGGTCTAAATGCCCCAAGGTGGATGCCTCCCTAGCTCGGGTTGCAAACAAGACAGATCTAGCCTTTGACGCAGGGACTCTCAGTGACCCTATGGATCAAAAGCGCATGGGTAGCAGGCACCGCCAACCTAAACCCGGCCATAGCCTCAACCTCCACAGCACGTAGGCTTCTGATCTGGTTGAATCAGTTGCAAGAATTTACTGGAGGGAGATACACCTAGAGAAGCATTGGCCCAGACTATCCCTTCTCTAATCAGAGCAGCCTCCTTTCTGGCGGATGCCTCGGCAGAAACTGTAAGGGTGACATCAAGAACGACGGCTCTGGTGAATCTACCCTATGGTTGAAAGCCTGAGGAGGGGACATTGCCTCCAAGAGCAGGTTATGCGGGATTCCCTTTTCAGGGGAGCTACTGTTTGGGGCCAAACTGGAGTCCGTACTAGATAAGACAGCAGCAAAAAGCCAGGGATTTCCCCTATCCAAAAAGAAACAGGGCAAAACCCCTTTTCGTCAGCCCAGGAAGTTTGACAAAGGGCAAAGAAACGCTGGCAGCAAAATTGGAGTCAGCAAAATTGTCAACTAAACAAAAAGGGGAAGGGAGACTTCATCCTCAAACCCTCAAGTCAAAAGAATAAAACACAATGACGATCGACAGGTAAGTGGCAGGCTGGCAAGGTTCTCTCCAGCATGGGAAAGGATTACAACAAATTGATTTGTCCTATGCACCATAACAGAAGGTTATGCATTGGAACTTGCCAGTCTCCCCCCTACAAAATACTTAGTGACTACTATGCCAAAGGAAAAAGACACACATAAGGGGTGGTGTGCCCTGTTCCTCAGGGGGAAGAAGGGGACGGGAGTCTACTCCCACTTGTTTCCAAGGAAGAAGCAATCGGGGAAGGGGATCCTGAACCTATAAAAACCTCAACAGGAACAGAATATACAAAAGGTTCCGAATGGAGTCCATTTACTCCGTCAGAAACACTCTATTTTCAGGATGCGTATATGCATGTACCTATAAAAGGCATGCATCAAAAATATCTGCACATTTCGCGATACAGGGGCCAGCAGCCACGGTGCATCTGCAATACACCGCCCTGCCCTTTGGGATCTCCTCTGCACCAAGAATCTTCTCAAAGACGACCTACTGTTTTTTGCGTAATCAGCAACGTCCCTGGAGTTCAACCTCTGGACAAGTATCTCCTACTTACAGGAACTAGGGTGGTTAATAAACACCAAAATGTCACAACTCTACCCCAGTCAGAGTAACCTACTTGGGTTACATACTGGACTCAAAGACAAAAATATTTTTGCCAGAAGACAAGGTCGTGAAAATCACGGAGGCCTTCACTTCTCTCCTAAAAGTCAAAGTAATAATGACCAGGAGAGGGATGGCAGTTCTGGGACTGATGTCAGCCTCCATACCAGCCATCACATGGGCACAAATCCATATGCGACCACTGAAAAATTATATTCTGTCTCGATGGGACGGCAACCCATCATCTTTGGACAACAGTATTCCGCCACCGAACACGGTCACGGAATCTCTGCGCTGGTGGCTAAGACCACTTCGGTACATAGATGGGCACAAAGCAATCCGGTGCAGATCACCATGGATGCCAGCTCCTTGGGATGGGGGACTCGCATGGAGATCATCCACTGTGTTCAAAGGGAATGGGACTCCGAAATGTCGCTAGCCTCATCAAACATGAGGGAGCTAAAAGCGGTGCAGGAAGCACTATTAGCATTCCAGCCAAAGAAAAGCTGTCCACATCCAGTCGGACAACGCCACGACTGTGGCTTATCTAAACCGACAGGGAGGAAAGAAATCGCCACCGCTAATGACGGCAACAGTCTATTCTTTTGTGGGCAGAGGCGATCATTCGGTCAGTCTCAGCCATCCATCTAAACGGCACAAAGAATACATTAGAAGACTTCCTAAGCAGGAAAACAAACAGAATGGGCATTATACCAGTGGATTACCGGGATGTGGGGGACACCCGAAATAGACCTTTTCGCCTAAAAGGCAAACGTGAAGCTCCCGAGATTCTTTTCATTAGACCCTTTTAGATGGCACCAGCGGAATGGATGCACTCAATCAAACCTGAGATTTCCAGTTAGCATATGCATTTCCACCGACCGCGCTGCTCCCAAGAGTGTTGCAGAAAATCAAGGAGAAAGCTACGGTAATTCTCATTGCCCTCTTCTGGCCACAGAGTGTGGTTCAGCCACTTGACGAACCTCAGCACAAAGCCACAGTTAACACTGCCGGACCGTCCTAACTCAGGGACCAGTCAGTCAAAATTTTCAAGCTCTCAGCTTGGTTCCTGAGAGGATGAAACTGCAAGAAGGAGGATTGTCAAAGTCATCGACACCATCTTGGCAAGCAGGCAGCCTGTTACCAGGGCTATATACAAAAAAGTAAGAAAGAAATTTACTTCCTGGTACAAGACCAAGGGAAACGTAGGTAGGGAGTTGATCCCGGCAGTCCTGGATCTTCTACAAAGAGCGGATAAAAACCTGGCGACTAGTACTCTGAAAGTACGGGTAGCAGCCCTGTCTTCCTTCACAGACCTCAAATTAGCAGAGGACCCGCTAATCAAAAGGTTCCTACTCTCACTTAGAAGATCCAGACCAGTAAAATTGAGCGAGACCCCGTCATGGGATTTAGCCATAGTACTAAAAGGGTTCCTTTCTTCACCATTTGAGCCTCTGGATGAGACGGTGGACAAATTTCTCATGCTGAAAACAGCTTTTCTGGTAGCTCTGGTTTCGGCCAGGAGGGTAAGCGTAATACAAGCCTTGTCAATGCTAGAGCCTTACTGCGAAATACACACGGACAGAATTTTACCTTCCCTGGATCCCGCATTCCTACCAAAAGTGTCATCAAGCTTCCATAGAACCCAGAAAGTGATCATCCCGTCCATGCCAATATCCATGGGCAGCGGAGAAAGGGAGCTCTATGGCACATTGCACGTAAGAAGAGTACTCATTGTGTACTTAGAGAGGACTAAAGATTGTCGGAAAACCACGTCGTTCGTCGTCCACACCGGAAAGAACAAGGGTAAGTAAGCCTCCAAGAGTACCATCAGCAGCTGGATGAGAATGGCCATTCATATGACCTACAAAGCGCAGGAACTCAAGGGTCCTAAAAGCATCAAGGCCCACTCAACCAGAGCCTGGGCCACTTCAGCGGCAGAGAAAGCGGGAGCTTCACCTGAACAGAACTGCAGGGCAGCGACATGGTCGAGCTTTGGTACCTTTTGTGAAACATTACCGTATCGATCGGCTGTCTGATCAGGCCCAGTCCTTCGGACGCAAAGTGCTCCAGTTGTTATCCCCACCCTAGTAAGTAATGCTTGAGACATCCTCTCGGATGCTGCCCTGGAAGATGATTCGAGAAAACAGTGTTTGGTAACTGGTAAACTCTTTTTCTAAGACGTTTTCCAGGGCAGCACTAGTTCCCACCCTGGTGTTTATGCAGGAAGATTATGGGGACACGATGGCTTACTGGAAGTCCTTCGGTGCTTTAATACTGAGGCATGCAGGTAAGACTGACATTTTTATAATGGTGGACTAATGTTTCCTGTTTTAGGGAGGAGGAGCCTATCTCGAATGCTGCCCTGAAAGACCTCTTTAGAGTTTTTACCAGGTACCTTTTTTTTTTTTTTTTTATTGCTGTCTTTGCCCCGGTTAGGGAGATTTACCCTCTAGTTGTCATGTTTTTGATGATTAAAATCGCAAGTTAAAGAAAAACCCACATTTTGGATTGACATCAGAACAGAAATAGAAGGGGAATCTTCCAATGGGGACACTAGATCTGGTGACTCCCTCAGGGAAGGGATTTCCTCTTGCTTCCTGTTTTGGCTATGCAACAGGAAGTGAAGGAAATACTCCACAATCTGACACAGATGGTAAAGACAAACGGGGGTTATAACCCACCCTTACTCCTATAAAAAATGAAGAAAAAATATTGCCCTTTAGTAACATTGTAACATTCTTCAAGCACAGTAGTTCTGGGAGTGACTTTTTTTAAATCCATCGGCCAGCTTGTAGATTTGTATTATGGCAGCCCAAATGCACAACCACTGCATGCACTGCAAAGCGGGCAATAGAGCCTACATACAGTATGTAATAGGCATATGTCAAGCTCTACTTAACAGTGTATCTTAATTTGTACAGGGCATAAGCGTTGATTCTTAGACTAGGATTTAAATGCTGCTAACTTTAGGGGTTTGGATACTAGCAAAAGAATTGCTGGTAATGGCACCCCACCCCATAGTGTACACACATTATCCCTGCCTACTCCAGGAGGCTCCAGTTTTTTTTTTTTTTTTTTTTCTTGCGTGATGGACCCCTTCTGTTGGAGAGGATTTTTCACCAGTTTTCAGTCCGTCCTTTCTTTGATGGATGTTTCTTTCAAGGTCTTACTGCCTTTTGCCTAATTGTTCACCAGCAGTTTCTGGATTGATGTTTCCGTGGGAACTATACCCAAGTGTCGCAACAGCAGGACTTGCCTGTAATGTTTGTTTTAGGCATTGGATACTGTGCTATGTGGTGCAGGTGTTGGGCTGCGGTCTATTGCACCCAAGACCCCTTTTGGGGGTGGGGGGTGTATGACTACCATGAGGGGCGAAGCCTGGACCTGAGAAGGGACCAGTGACATGGACAAGGTAAGACCGTTTCCCTGTACTTTCACATACCGGTCCTGTCTACACACATCTTGTTAGATATGTAGTTGATTTTACACTATATTCTTTTTATCTCTTAAGATATTCTTCATTTGCATGCACACAAGTGGGTTTGAAGGTACAGGTTATGGCATAATTTACCCTGCGTTTTTTTTTTTTTTTTTTTTTTTTTTTTTTTTTTTTTTTTTTTTTTTTTTTTGTTTTTTTTTTAACCTGTACTGTTGTCTCGCTTACTTGGTACCCTTGTTCTAACATATTTACTTATTTTTAAAATTGGCAAGCTTTTCTTCCATCTCATTAACAGAAGTTCCTCTCTGACTAGTGACTTAGTGCTCATAAAATTGGGGTCTGACCAGTTTCCTGCTGCCATTTCTGCTAACCATGCTGCTTCTCCACCCTCTTATCTCTAGAAGTTACAACCTGAACTGGCTAGTGTATTTACATTTGTAGAAAGCAAGGGAAACACTGACTTTACTGGAGGCTGCAGATGACTTTTCATCGCCAAAATTTTGTGAAGTTAGAGGCTTCCTGCCACATGCTGCTCTAGGATAGATGCACATAATTCTGCTAATGCCCCACATATT
>BLSH010528067.1:357260-372117 GCA_018402905.1 Glandirana rugosa
TTTTTTTTTTTTTTTTTTTTTTTTTTTTTTTTTTTTTTTTTTTTTTTTTTTGCGTCCCATTTAATACGGTATTGGACATGGAAGTTTGGGTGAACACACGTACGTTTACTTCTTATAGAATTCTCTATTTTTCTTATATCACATTTTAGTTGATGTATAGATTGTTCTACACACATCTGTCCTGGCCATACACTTTCATGTCCCTTTGCCAGAATGGAACAGGTACAGTGACCAGGGAAGAGTCCAGGTCCGAAGCGGGGAGTACCATCAGTATGTGGGGGGTGGGGGTTTTCCCCAGAACCCACGTTATCTGGCGTCGGGTTGTGGACGTGGTGTATCGTGTCATAGGTTACGGATTTTGTTTGTAATGTCCGTTCAGGACGACAACGCTTTTTTTTTTTTTTTTTTTTTTTTTTTGTTTTTTTTTTTTGTTTTTTTTTTAACCTGTACTGTTGTCTCGCTTACTTGGTACCCTTGTTCTAACATATTTACTTATTTTTAAAATTGGCAAGCTTTTCTTCCATCTCATTAACAGAAGTTCCTCTCTGACTAGTGACTTAGTGCTCATAAAATTGGGGTCTGACCAGTTTCCTGCTGCCATTTCTGCTAACCATGCTGCTTCTCCACCCTCTTATCTCTAGAAGTTACAACCTGAACTGGCTAGTGTATTTACATTTGTAGAAAGCAAGGGAAACACTGACTTTACTGGAGGCTGCAGATGACTTTTCATCGCCAAAATTTTGTGAAGTTAGAGGCTTCCTGCCACATGCTGCTCTAGGATAGATGCACATAATTCTGCTAATGCCCCACATATTTTGCTTAGCGCAAAAATAGAGGGCTACTCCTAGAAAGCCCTTTTTCTATTCTTGATCAAGCCGATTGGGACAATCATATCAGGCCCAACTCGGACGTTTCCTCCTTAAAATTTTGATGCCTTGTATCCTGTTGATGCGGAATTTAAGAAGAAATGGATGGCTATTCTAATCCTAAGTTTGCATTGATGGCATTAGAGGCTTTTAAAAATTAAGTTGATAGTCTTTTGGAACTGAAGAAATCAATAGTGAACTTTTCTTTGCCTGTAGATTATCCTAATCAAAAATAGAAATGTATTCAGTGCAAATCGGAAGTTAAATTGATACATCATAGCAGGCTGAACACTTTAAGGCTAAAATCACAACACCTCATACAGACGTATTGACAACAGAAGTGCAGCGCTAGATATAAATTCATATACAATTCTAATGAAAAGTCCATATGAAACTGATGCTCCTTTGTGAACAATCACTGATTACCGAGTGCTTCAAGATGGAATCATGCAGGTGCGCTGTGCTCTGTACCACCACCAACACACAGCCGCTCACCTCACTGATTAGACTAGATGGTCTAATACTCGCATTCCCCACACTGGGGACACAACTCCTCCTATGGCAACCAATGGAGACCTGGTAGTGGCGATGGCTCTCAATCCACGGTACATATAGGGGATGCACTAAAGAAATATCTAGTGTTCTCTGTATAACTGCTAAAATGTATTAAGTATAAAAGCAATTGCACTTACAAAGCCAGCACTCGTCCAGAGTGCATGGAAAAAGCATAGATTACAATCCACATAGGGGCAGACAAGATGACCGCGGGTGACATCATGCATAGCTCCTAACCCTATAGATTATCCTAATGTTGCTGCAGGATTACAGCTCTTGCCCTAAGAACTATTCTCATCTTCTTGTTTTTATGGCTTAAAGGCGAACTGCACCTTTTGGACCATGTTACATGTTGCACCTTTTAAACTTCATAAAATCATAACCTTTTTCACTCAATGGATGTTGCTTCATACTTGAGAAAAACATCTCTTCTAACCATTACAGTGACTGGTCTCGTGTAGACTTGTCACTATGTCTACTTCAGCTGGGTGGCTTAAATCTGATCTTCTATATACCTGCCACTATATCTTTTATATGTGGCATTCTCTAACTTTAATAGCGACCATAATGTAATGAGTTTTACTCCCTGTGTATCCACACATTGATGTCGTTTTTTACTTTTCTGAATTTGCCACACCGTGTAGTCTTAGAATGCCTTTTAAGTCAAATCTTTGAAAAATAAGCTAAAAGACGGAGGTTCTTACATCCCTGGAGGATGACACTACCTCTTGTTGGACTCCTCCTGCTGATCTTGTACTGGTCGGGAATATCTGGATCTAATCCTGATATGTGTTATATATCAGTCTTAACATTTTTGTTCTGCTGGTGGACGTCTGTGACAAGCCAGTGCTTAGTTTCTCGACTCCCTACCTACTACACACGGAGGTCGGCTTCTATTCTGTGAACCTCCCTGGCTTTCAACCCTCAGTCTCTGCCCTGAGTTTCAGTATGCCCGTCTTCATCTCAGGGTCATGGATCACCAGATTGCCTGTTTTACCAGCGGTATTTAAAAAAGAGGAAAATTGGGACTTTATATGACACACATAATGGGTAACAAAATAATTGTGGATCGTGGTAATAAGCAATTTTATTTAGTAATCAGAGGTACATATCTATACAAGCAATGATCAGAACGTTTCAATAAGCAGTCATAACATGATTAAAATGGTCAAAACATTTCAATATCCAGTCATAACATGATAATACACAAGTAAAGAATAAGTAAAAAGTTCAATTTCATTATTAAGCATATGCAGGTTCCCCGATCCATCAATAATATTATATGCACGTGATAATATTGCACAGATAACCATCTGTGCGTTCCAGGGCCTCATTAGATCCCCCTTGGCGAAAAATTAGCCGATAAGGTAATCATATTGTTAAGTCATAGCACAATGAGTAGTGAGTAGCTCTACGCGTTTCGTGATAATTACAATCACTCGTCAGGAGCAGGTAAAATATTCATCTGAAATAAATGAAAAACAATGGTTGACTATAAACATCATAAGGGTGAAGGGGGAGGGATATCCCCTCATCCCAGGGGTACCTAATCATGGCTCTACCTACCATATCCAAGCAGTGGCCAGGGACCACCGGGGCGCAGGCTACGCCCGGGATCGATGGGTCCGGGGGCTGAGGCGAAGGGTAGGGCAGCAACCACGACCAGGGGGCGCCCGGCACGGGGAGGAGGTCTCCAGCAGTGTGTGCCTATGCAAGAGTGAATATGTATAAAAAATTGGTGAATGAACCATGGTAAATGGAAAAGGTGTAAGACCAGTGTGGGGATAAGGGGAAAGGGGGAAGGTTGTGTACGAAGCAGAGGGAATGATAAGATGTGTGAAAGGTAAAGGCAGAGACTAAAAGCAGAAATGAAAACACCAGGGTGTGTAGGAAGGAGGAACACCGTTAATATGGGAATGAAAATGAAAGGTACTGTGTCCCACCAACCCCAAAGGAGGGGTGAGCCAGTGGTGGAGACCGAATTACCTGTGGTGTGCTGAGAGCCAGAGCCGTGACCGAGTTGTAAGTGTGTGAAAATGCCGGACACCGGACGCCCCCTGAAATAAGAGCCGCCGCCCGCCCGCCAACGCCACGCACGTCAGAGTGACGGGTGGAGGGGAACCGCCCATCCCCAGACACCGCCCAGTCAGGAAGACCCGCGGTCCGCCCCCATTCGCATCTGCGAGCGTGGATAACCCCGTCAGTGCTGCATACCAATGGGAGGCAGCATGGAGGACGGGATTGCGTGGCGCCGACACACAGCGTGGACGAACCCGCCCCCCAGTCTACAGACATCCCCCTCTGATTACTAAATAAAATTGCTTATTACCACGATCCACAATTATTTTGTTACCCATTATATGTGTCATATAAAGTCCCAATTTTCCTCTTCTTTTTTAAATACTGAAACAGGGATGGAAATGCATGACCCTACTATTCTTCCCCCAATCTCCCCTCTTGTTTTACCAGCAGGGCAGCCCTTCTGCTGTGGCTTCCTCAGAAGAATTTTGCCTTTGCACTAGTCTACTTTTTTGCCAACCTACTACTGGAAAAGGTCTCGCTGTCCCTGTTCCCAGTAACCCTTCCCCCATGCGCTAGTGTCTCTCCACATGAGATGTGTAGGTAATGTGCATATGTCTCTCACTAAGCATCTTCCAATTTGTGACTCTTGCCCAGAGATCTTCCAGCATGTCTAATACCTCCTAGTTTGGGTATGCCAATCTCTCTCATTCCCCCCCATACTATTTAATCTTAACTGTCAGGTTCTTACCTATTTTGATGATGGGCAACACGCTTCCTAATTGTTCAGTTCTTCATCCTGCATCTTCAGTTTGGAATTGCAAAACACCTAGCCCTTAATACCCAGTGTACCCTCTTCCTAACACCTTGGCTTAGCACCTGCTGGCCTGTCCCTTCTGCAAGAAAAGACTTTGTCAACATTGTGGCTTTCTCTACCCTTCTGGGGCCTTCCTCATGTGCTCTTGCCCACACAGTGCCCTACCCTTATGCTCAAAGGGTTACTCTCTCATTATAAGGGCCTCTATAAGACTGGTACCAAGTTTTCTCCATTAACAGCAGTAGTTCTGCCTTGGCCCACTCTGTGTTCTTTTTGGGGTCCCTCCTTTTCTTACATTAAATGGGGACAATGTATCCTGAAAGCCAGTCCTTCTTGCTTTCCTAGGGTTCTCTTTATTCACCTTTTTAATGGCATGCTTAACACTTTGAATCGCCTTCTGGATGAGGCCAGTACTGTCATCTGTCTGTTTGCCTTCCCTTGTCTGTTGATGCCACTTCTATTCCTTGCATGGGATTCCTCCCCTTTTCTTCCACCCAGTTGGGTGGTTATTTTGCCTTTCTTGCAGGGCTGCTGCTGCCTTTGGAAATGTGTCTATCTTTATCTACCGGCACCCATTCCTCCAAGAGATTTGGGTTCTTTTCAGTATCTAGCATCGGGCCTTCTCAAGGGTTGCAGGGCCATTGGCTGTGTTTATTTTCAGGTCTTCAAATCATTCTTCGACAGACATTTGAGCCTCTGCTATTCCCTACTTCAGCTACAAGGCGTGTCTGCTCTCATCTGTCTGGGTCCATTGGCCCCTCATTATTTCTGTGGGCCTGTTGCTGCAGTTTTGCCTGTTTTGTTGTCCACCCCTTGCTTTTTTTTTTGTTTGTGGACATCTCATGGTCTAAAAATCAACTCCTGTGTCCTGTACGATAAGAATTACAGGAGTTTTGATGTACCCCCCCAATCTTGGAGTACAGGACATGGGTCTTTCCTCTCTTCCTCTGATCTCCTTATTGCTTACTAAAGAAACTGGATACTTTTGGAGTGGGTAGAGTTATACGGGTACACTGGGGGGAGGTTCCTAGCAAAGATTTTGCCAATGTCCAGTCATCTGAAGGTAGCGGCCTATAACCCGTGGTCTAAGAATTAAGTCCTGTGTCCTGAACTGCACTCCATATGTAATTTTACATATATGCCAACACTCCTTTTAATTGTTTTTGAAATCACTACCTAGACCAGCTTTTCTCAACCTTTTCAACACAGAGGAACCCTTTGAAATAGTTCTCCAGTCTCAGGGAACCCCTGCTAAATATGAAAAATCTACAACTCGTGATACATTAGTGTGATGGTCAAGAATGCTTCTTACACTTGTGGTCATTGGGAAGCATTACCCCCTTACAGATAGCTAAAAAAAAACAATTATGTCAGTGGGAATTTATCTGAGAGGCAGAAATTAACCATTGTTCAAGGAACCCTAGCAACCTCTGGAGGAACCCTAGGGTTCCACTGAACCCTGGTTGAGGGAAACTGACCTAGACGTAGTAATTTATTGTACTGTTCGAAGTTCTGTTGTGAGATGGTGTGGGGTTTTTATTTACTTTATTTTTTATACCCTTCTTAATTTTTGGCAACGAAGGAATAATTACATTTTCTGTTGCTTCCTAGGATCAGTCTCTAGGTAGCTGGAGACTAAAAGTGAAAATTGGGGACAAGGAAGAAATGGTATACAAGTTCACACCAAAGTATGTACTTAAAGCAGAGCAGTCTGTTAAGGTAAGTTGTGGGGGGAAGATCTGTTTCATTTAATAACGCTTAAATGTTTTGTGCATCCTCAATGTACTACAACACACATTAGCATTTAGTATCAAAACGATTGTAAAGGTATACGTGTAAAGAAAAATGAACATAACATAAATAACAAACATGTCTATACTTAATTGCTCTGTGCAATGGAATTGCAGAGTGGCCCTGAACCTCCTCTTCTCGGGTCCCCCACTGACGCTCCTGGCCCCTCCTCTGTCCAGTGCTCCCATGGGAAGCGACTTCCCATGGGGGCACTCCATGCTTGCTCCTGAGCCGCGCTGCTGTGTCCATTGGCTTTGATTGACAGCACTGGGAGCCAATGGCTCCCAGTGCTGCAGCAAAGCCAGCAAGACCCGGAAGTGAGGTAAAGGAAGCAAACCTGCATGGCGCTGCATTGAATGAGGGCTTGGGTAAGTAAAAGGGGGTGGGGGGATGCTGATGCCTAAACATTTTTTTACCCTACTGCAAAGAATCCATTAAGGTAAAAATGTTTAGACTTTAGAACCACTTTAAATGGATAGAACTTTCATTAAAATACACCGTTTGACAAGGTATTTAGAAAATGGGTACACAGCACACACAGGTGAAGTGGAGGTAGAGACAGTGCTTTGCTGTAGCTCCTCCATTGGAATGCCCATAAATTGGGCTTGAGCATGAGGTGGAGCTGAAAGTCAGTAGAAACAGAAAAAAAAAAGCAATATTCTTCAATTGCACAACCACAACAACTATCAGGATGGGATCGAGTGCCACAAGCACTTGGTCCCCTGGGGATTCAACAATGATTTGTTGAAAAAGTTGTAACGCCAGTTTTAATTTTCTAGACTGAAATGGTTAAATATGTCTTAATTAGCAGTAAGCAGTAACAAAGTCAAGAAGAGCTAATTGCAAATGAAACTGTGCAGTTACAAAGTCAGATACTTGGAAAGATTATTGGCAGCAGAGGGTAAAGTGTGGTAATGGTAGTAAAGCACATATGCTGGTAGACAATCTGGTAATATATGTATCTCTAAAATTATGTAAATGTTTTAATATTCGTGTCCACAAAGTGAAAAAATGTTATAACAAATCAAAGTCCTCTAAAAGTGACACTTCCCAGTGTAGCAACACAAATGCATAAAGGGACTCCAGTGCTCTTCTGTGTAAAGGGACTCCAGTGCTCTTCTGTGTAAAGGGACTCCAGTGCTCTTCTGTGTAAAGGGACTCCAGTGCTCTTCTGTGCAAAGGGACTCCAGTGCTCTTCTGTGCAAAGGGACTCCAGTGCTCTTCTTCTGTGCAAAGGGACTCCAGTGCTCTTCTTCTGTGCAAAGGGACTCCAGTGCTCTTCTTCTGTGCAAAGGGACTCCAGTGCTCTTCTTCTGTGCAAAGGGACTCCAGTGCTCTTCCTTCACCAATATGCACTCACCAGTATGCCATTGGTAAATGGCATTCAAAATCCATCCACTCTAGAGGAATCCCCAGCAGCCATTCGACCAGTTCTCCAGATACAGCACTCAATCAAGGGGAATCCTAGCCAAAAAAACTGCTTGCCACACGGAGCCCATGGTAGCTACCTGGAATTGGGCAGTGCTTGCTGCCTCTACCATGGGCTCCATGTGAGTGACCATTTTTTGGCTAGGATTCCCCTTGATTGAGTGCTGTCTATCTGAAGGACTGGTCAAATGGCTGCTGGGAATTCGTCTAGAGTGGATTAATATTGAATGCCAGTGAGTGCATATTAGTGAAGGAAGAGCACTGGAGTCACTTTATACATTTGTGTTGCTACACTGAAGTGTCACTTTTAGAGAACTTTACTTTGATTTGTTATAAAGTTTTTTTTTTTTCACTTTTTGGACGTTCAGCTCTTTATGGTGACTCCTATAATCATGTGCATGATGTTTTAATATTTGATAGATCTAGATTTTCTTTCACATATGATTGTTAAATATGTTCAGAGCTGCACTGTTTTGAGTTTTAATCTGGTAATTGTGCTGATGTGCCATTTCCATCGGATAACAAGTGATTATCAAATGTTGTTAAATGTTGGTTCCTGTTTTTAAGTAAGCCCTTAGGAACCAGCTGAAATGTTTCAACGTACTTGGGGTGTGGTGACATTTTGTGATCACATGGTGGAATTTTTATAGCATTAATTGGCAATTGCTCAAAAGACCTTCATGCATAAGGTTGTGTACGTATAGGAATATCAAAGTGCACTGCCTGTGTTGGGCTGGAGAGTGCTGCCATGTCTCATGCAGCCACGACCCATTCCACCACATGTCTGTAATGAGGTAAATATTACAGTAGTTTTTATTTATTGGTTAGGAAATGTTTTATAATTTCACCTTTTTACACATTTTTGTAGATCTATAGTGCTGATGCCGGAGTACCACATAGCCCTCCTTCTGTGTTGGTTTGGAAAAACCAAAGTTCTTGGGGAACTGACAGCAACATCAGGTTCTGTCTGGTGAACAATGACGATGAGGTCAGTCTGACTTAGTTTTTGTGCTGTGTAATTAATATATATTTAATCTATCATTTTGATAATTGCTTTTTTTTTTTTTTTTTTTTTTTTTTTTTACCGTCGAGTGAGACGTCGTAAACAAGACGTAAGTAAGACTCCGTAATGTTTTAGTTTATTGCCAGTGTTGTAAAAGTGCGTGTCTTTTTAACCATGACAACCCAAACACACTGACTGAAGATGTCGAAAGTTTACCAAATACGTTCCTTACTTTACTTACATGACTATTCCCGTCGTTTATTCAAAGACTACACCATGTATCGTTTAGTGTTATCATATTTTAATACGATCGTTTTTGACTCCGATCGACCCTCATCCTCCCCAATATATCACTATAGGGACGTCAAAAGGAAAAACCGTAACAAATTGGTAGCCAATATACGTCGATGGAAGTCCATCAATTTCTGATTATTAGGACACAGGACATGTCGATTCTTTATCAAAAGACAAATTATATGTATATGATCGAGTTTTTTTTTTTTTTTTTTTTTTTTTTTTTTTTGAGCTAGTATATGTATATTAAACAGAAAACTATTTCTTAGCTGTACAGGACACAGGATTATTAGTCTTTAACTACCTGAAGGTAGCTGCATATAACCGATGGTTAAACAATGCCAAAAAGGAAAACTGCAGGGATATCACTATATAACCCCTCCTACTCCCAGCTAGCCTCAGTTTTTGCTAGCATAATTTTATACTATTGTGATTTGCTATGTACCACATCAGAAACTTATTTGCTGCCCTTATCAGTACATTCATTTCATTCCTTGCATAAACCATTTGAAAGCTGTAGAAGTCAGTCACACAAACCCAACAGTACCAATTTTTCTGTGCGTGAAAATGTTGTGACCGTTATTTGATTTTGTAATGCCTCAGAATGAATGCAGAACAAATGCTGCAGAGTGAGCTGCCATCCCAGCGCCATATACGGCAAATGTAACCATTGGTCGTATTCACAGAAGGTTTTTCCATATTGTAAGTAGTTATTTCAGTTTGAATAGTTACATTGTGTGAAGTTGGAATTCCTTGCTTTTCCAACAGGAAGTGGCAGTGAGAATTGTATCGAGGTCTGTCCTCACCACTGTAGAGGAAGATGAAGAGGAGGAGGAAGAAGAAGCTGACTTTGGGGAGGAAGATCTTTTTCATCAGCAGGTAATTTGCCAACCTAGGCCTGCAGTCTCCCCATAGCTGATGTACATCTCCCAATCACTCTGTCCATATAATGTGAACATAATTGGCCATTTAGTTAGCAAGATTTCCCGATATAAGGGTATATGTGTGATAGAGTGTATAAAGATAAATATAAGGAAAGCTGCCCTCCTGACTTTTCAAGAAAGAAAAATGGTAACTAATATAATTACAGGAAGATGGCGCTATCCTACAAGGTTATTATATGCACAAAAGCTGTACTCATATATTGTTTCTAGTGACCCCTGATGTAAAACAGTGATATGAATATTAAAGTGACTTAGTGAATCAATAATTAAATTAAATTAAAAATATGCCAAACAATCTTTGGTACCCACGTTATAAAATCAAATATAAAAAAGTGACTTGTAGTGAGTGAAAACATTTAAATGTAGTGGCCGTGTAGATGTATAAAAAAATATACACATATACACACACACACACATACACTGCGTTTTTTATATATATGTGTGTATGTATGTATATGTGTGTGTGTGTGTATATATATATATATATATATATATTAAATATTATATAAATAAATCTTGGTGCATAATAATCCAGCAAAACCTCATAAAAACACACAATCTTATCCGTTTCAGAGTCTTTGTGGGCTATGCCCAATCCTTATGTCCATATACAGGTTTGACCGTAATAGGAAGAAAATACAATAAATAGAAGTCTATAATTAGTATAGAAACTATTGCTGGAAGCGATAGAAGTGCTGTGACTTTTAATGTTGATTCATTAAATCTTTCAATTCAAAAAGTGATCCAGTGACTCCACACACTCTTGCACGGAAATCCAGTGACTCCACTCAGTGCTCCCCACCTGTGTCCCCACTCACCAGAGATAGGTACCCCTGCAGGGGTAGCTCGCCTGTGCTGGATCTTTCCCCGGTCAGCTCTGGTTGGATTGCCTGTGCTACTCCTTCCTGCTGGTCCTGGTCGGTCCGTCTCTGTGGCGATCCGTGGGTCAGGAAAAATTACTCCGGTTTGTGGGTATGTATAAAACGGAAAATCCCAGAATAGTGTGATACCGTAAAAGTATATATTTATTTACCTCAAATAAGAATAAAAAATAAAAAATTGTGGACTAAAAGTACAAATGTGAGTACAAAAATAGTATCATTAATTTGATCGTGGACAATAATGGAACAGTAATAAAATTGTGACTGTTCTGCAGCGTGGCTGCCGTGTTGAGGAAGGGAAGTCTCCCTTCCTCTTCCTGTGGCTTGCGTTCCAAAAAACTGAACCACGATCTCGGAAGTGACGTCAGAGCGTACGAACGTGTGTGCTGGCCCCGGCTAACGCGTTTCGTCATCTGACGTCGTCGGAAGCGGTCTTATGACGCTGCCGAACTGTCACAATTTTATTACTGTTCCATTATTGTCCTCGATCAAATTAATGATACTATTTTTGTACTCACATTTGTACTTTTAGTCCACAATTTTTTATTTTTTATTCTTATTTGAGTTAAATATATACTTTTACGGTATCACACTATTCTGGGATTTTCCGTTTTATACATACCCACAAACCGGAGTAATTTTTCCTGACCCACGGATCGCCACAGAGATTGTGTATTTTTATGAGTTTTTGCTGGATTATTATGCACCAAGATTTATTTATATTATTATTATTATTATTATATATACATACATACATACATACATACATACATACATACATACATACATACATACATACATACATACATACACACTGCGTCTTTATATATTTTTATATATTTTTTTTTTTTTTTTTTTTTGTACATCTACACTGCCACTTCATTTAAATATTTTCACTCACTACAAGTCACTTTTTTATATTTGATTTTATGACGTGGGTACCAAAGATTGTTTGGCATATATTTAATTTAATTATTGATTCACTAAGTCACTTTAATATTCATATCACTGTTTTACATCAGGGGTCACTAGAAACAATATACAAGGAGTACAGCATTTGTGCATATAATAACCTTGTAGGATAGCGCCATCTTCCTGTAATTATATTAGTTACCATAATTGGCCATTTCATTTAACCCTGTGTTCAAACTTTGTACTATAAAAAGTGTAAACTCAGCACATAAACTAAACTGTGTGTATATATGTATATGTAAAATATATATATATATATATATATATATATATATATACACACTCTCACTCACACACTCACATCTTTTCATGTAACAATGAAGATATGACAATTTGCTGCAATGTAAATTATTGAGTGCACAGCTTGTACAGCAGTGTACATTTGCTGTCCCCTCAAAATACCATTGTTGCATTACATAAAGATGGCCTAGGCTATAAGAAGATTGCCAAGACCCTGAAACTGAGCTGCGGCATGGTGGCCAAGACCATACAGCGGTTTAACAGGACAGGTTTCATTCAGAACAGGCCTCGCGATGGGTGACCAAAGAAGTTGAGTGCACATTCTCAGCGTCCTATCCAGAGGTTTTCTTTGGGAAATAGACGTATGAGTGCTGCCAGCATTGTCGCAGAGGTTGAAGGGGTGGGGGACAGCCTGTCAGTTCTCAGTCCATACGCTGCACACTGCATCAAATTGGTCTGCACGGCTGTCATCCCAGAAGGAAGCCTCTTCTAAAGACTATGCAAAGAAAGCCTTGAAACTGTTTGCTCAAGAGCAGCAGCCTAAGGCCATGGATTACTGGAACCATGTCCTGTGGTCTGATGAGACCAAGATAAACTTATTTGGTTCAGATGGTGTCAAGCGTGTGTGGCGGCAACCAGGTGAGGAGTACAAAAATAAGTGTGTCTTGCCTACAGTCAAGCATGGTGGTGGGAGTGTCATGGTCTGGCGCTACATGAGTGCTGCAGGGACTGGGGAGCTACAGTTCATTGAGGGAACCATGAATGCCAACATGTACTGTGACATACTGAAGCAGAGAATGATCCCCTGCCTTCAGAGACTGAGCCGCAGGGCAGTATTCCACCATAACACACCTTCAAGATGACCACTGCCTTGCTAAAGAAGCTGAGGGTAAAGGTGATGGACTGGCCAAGCATGTCTCCAGACCTAAACCATATTGAGCATCTGTGGGGCATCCTCAAATGTAAGGTGGAGGAGCTCAAGGTCTCTAACATCCACCAGCTCTGTGATGGTCATCATGAAGGAGTAAAAGAGGACTCCAGTGGTAACCTGTGAAGCTCTGGTGAACTCCATGCCCAAGAGGGTTAAGACAGTGCTGGAGAATAGTGGTGGCCACACAAAATATTGACACTTTGGGGTTGATTTACTAAAGCTGGAAAGTGCTAAAATTGGTGCAGTTGTGCATGCTAGCCAATCAGTTCATAAGCTCAGCTTGTTCAATCAAGGTTAGACAATAAAACCTTGAAGCTGATTGGTTTCTGTGTGGAGCTGCACCAAATTTTGCACTTTCAAGCTTTAGTAAATCAACCCCCTTTGGGTCGAATTTGGACATTTTCACTTAGGGGTGTACTCACTTTTGGTACCAGCGGTTTAGACATTATTAGCTGTGAGTTATTTTGAGGGGACAACAAGTTTAAACCATTATACAAGCTGTACACTCACTACTTTACATTGTAGCAAAGTGTCATTTCTTCAGTGTTGTCACATGAAAAGATATAATGAAATATTTACAAAAATGTGAGGGGTGTGCTCACGTTTGTGAGATACTGTATATTTAAGATTGGAGTTATCAGACTCAAGCGGTAGGTGCGTTTTCAATGAGTGTCAGTCCAAAACCATATTTTTAAGGGCATAGTAGAACACTTTTATTTAAAAATACGGAAAAGTTCACAAAAGACATCAGTAGCCCACGCATGGGGTTCCACCATTACTGTGACTTGCACAATCAGAATACATCAGCCTCCTGGCTTATTCTCTTGCCACATGGCTGCTTCAGGCCTCCAGCCTAGGCCTTAGGCCTGCTTCTCAGACCAAAAGAATTCCTCTCTCCTAGCTTACTCACGATCAGCTCCTTGCTGCTCTGTCACAGACTAAATCTGCCTCCTGCAGAGGTGGGGAGTACACCTGACTCGCTTGCACAGACTTCCTGTCTGTTGGGTGGGGCCCTGAGCCATAGTCAGGTCCCAACTAAATAGCCCAGCACACAGCTGTGCAATTAGTGTGCCCAAAATCTGGCGTAAACCCGCAATCTTCCAGGTCATAGCAGTGTTCACCGCTATTTGCATGGTAGCACTATTGTATGAACACGGCTTATTTAGAGAATAATTTCTGTCGCGTGTAGAGCGGCCTGTTAATTTCAATGGGCTGCCCTATGCGCAAGCGACACAGAAAATAAGTCCTTGATTCATTTTCAAGTGTGCTACCCTGAACCACAGCACAGGGTGCTGCGGCACCATGAGGTTTGGCATGCGTGTTTGCAGATACATGGGGTACCATCAACAGTTGTCCTGCTGCTGCGTCCATTGACAGACAGCATTACTCAGCCCCCCCCCCCCCCACGTCATTGGATTTGATTGACAGCCGTGTGAGCCTATGGCTGTGCTGCTATCAATCTATCCAATCAGGACCTGAGACACCGGCTGGAGCGGGTGTGCTTGTCCCTGGCACTAAAGACAGGGCTCAGGTAAGTAAAAGGGGGCACTGGGGGGCTGGTGCACTACAGGAGGTTTTTCACCTTAATGCATAGAATTATGCATTAAGGTGAAAAATCCTGAGGGTTTACAACCCCTTTAAGTATTGACAAATTGCTTCCTGTTGACCCCGTTTATATGTATGGCTACGTAAAACATTTGAAATAAGTGTCTACTATTGACATGTAGCAGTTCACTTTTTCTTTCTGTTCTGCCCAGCCGCAGTTGTTTCGGTTTTCGGCACTTTGGGGAAAATCATAGCAGTGGGGCAATCGCTAGAGCGATCTGCTGACAGCATGAGGGAAGGTAAAAACTACAGGAATAAAACAGCCATTCTTGATCCAATGCTCTCCTGTGTGCAGCAGTTCTTCTCCCCTCTTTTTGGTCACACAAGCTTTGCTGATGACGGCAGCAGCAGGCATGGGCTCCTGCTGCTGTCAATCAGATCCTGTGAGGAAGGGGTCGAACTGTGCTGTCTATGGATGCAAGGCTCTGGAGCAATAAAGTTTACAAAATGCATCGGTATGTATATTTGCCCCAGTTGTCCTTCGTTAAACAGTTATGAATTTCCCCAACAT
>BLSH010528067.1:372305-383119 GCA_018402905.1 Glandirana rugosa
CTTTTTTTTTTTTTTTTTTTTTTTTTTTTTAATTTTTGTCTTCTCCCGTGTATTGGTTTCTCACAAAACTGACTGATTGGCAGAAGAACTGGGCTAGCTCAAGATTTTTTTTTATTTTTTTATTTTTCAGTATCCTGACCTTCTGTGGGCTGCAGTATAAAGCTCCATGCGCACTGGCATAAAAAAATGCTGCTTCTACAGGAGTTTTGTGCTCTGCCTGTAGAAGCAGCTCAATGTTCTCCTATGTGTTCATGCACATTTGGACGATTAGAGGCATATTTTGAGATCAACATTGAGGCAGGAAAATAAACCCTTCTCATTCGTGTTCCTGATTGGAGCTTACTGGCAGAAAAAAATGTAACTCGTCTAAACTTTGTACAAAAAATGCTTTATATGAAAGTTTTTTTTAACTCCCAAGAGAACAGATGTTGTTTTTTTTTTTAAGCCCAGTGTGCATGGAGCCTTACTGGACTGTTTCTAAATATGTGTCAATTGACTTTGTTAAAAAAAAAAAATTACAGATACTGCTACTAGCAGATATAAAAATCTGTATTGCATAGTTTTGGAAAAATGAAAGTAAAAATTTTAAGGTAAGAGTATCTATTACACACTTTATAATTATTTTTTTCCCCTTCCCTATAGGGTGATCCTCGACCAAAATCAACAAGCTGTTCTGTGATGTAATTATCCAGCATTGTTCTTTTACTGCCAGTGCCACTGAAATCTATTTTTATACCTATGAAAAGGTTATTTTCTTTTAAGGTATCTTTTAGTTATTTCATGTAAACAGCAATCTACTGCCAGTTATGTTTCCAAAATCTTTTTTTCTCTGATTTTATAAACACTATTTCCCAGGTCAGGGAATACTTTTTTGTTTTACTTTTAATATGGCAGAGATACAGTTTTAATGTGTGACTGCACCTAAGGGTGCATTTATTTTATTGGTTATGTGGCTAATGGTGCCGCTTAAGGAATAGTTGGTAGTGTGAAGACTTTAAACCTGTTACTTCAAAGTAATGTTTTGCAACATGTTCAGGAGAAAGGTTTTCATGCAATAGACAGCATAATTGTCCATGGCTCCTAAGCAGTTCACCTCTATTTCAATAAAAAAATTACATTGTAGGTGACCGAAAAAAAAAAACAATGAATATTGCTGAGACATGGTCGTTTTTATTATATGAAACTGTTGTGGTATATTTGCTTCCAAAAAGCAAAAATGTAAATGTTTGTTTCCCCGTAACCTGGATGAGGGGAGAAAGCTCAACTACAGATTTTATAAAAGCAGCTGTTTGTAAATGTTTTGTAGTCCTCGAAATTAGTTTAAATTACCATGATCCAAATTTGTATGTTACCTGTGGGTTCTTGCCTAGCACATAGGCAAAGCTTTGACCATTTAATAAAAGAAATGCTGAGCTTGACAATTATTGGTGTGTAAAGGGTTAACAAATGTCTTAAATTTTATTGTATTAGGCTCCGTTCACACCAGAAGCCATCTGACTTTGCGGGCAACTTAAGTGCGTCTTGCAGACGACTTCTATTATAGAAGTCAATGCAAGTCGCGTCAGACGTGTAGTACAGGAACCTTTTTTCTAAGTCAGAGCGACTTGAGCCGCTCCTATTAGAACGGTTCCATTGTACTGCATGGAGGCGACTCAAGTTGCCCATTTGTGAATGGGCACTTAGGCTATATCTTTCACCATGTTGTGGACTGGCACTTTGTTTCTGCATTGCATAATACAGTTTTCTTAGATCAAACAAACTTATTTGAAGTAGCATTGTTTGCACTGAAGAGCACATTGTGTCTGATGTGTTCTCTCATGCTTTTTCTGATCATGGAAAACTGCCTTTCAAACCAGTCACAGGGATAATAGTATTGCATAGGGTTTTGTATAGCTCTGCCCTTTCTACAATATTAATGCAATTTCAAACCATTGTAATGGTTAATATGTTGTGTG
Organism: Glandirana rugosa; assembly: GCA_018402905.1. Classification (NCBI taxonomy): domain Eukaryota; kingdom Metazoa; phylum Chordata; class Amphibia; order Anura; family Ranidae; genus Glandirana; species Glandirana rugosa. Next base: position 374,261 of record BLSH010528067.1, read on the forward strand.
TTTGTTGTTTAGGTCATTTCCTTTAAGTTGAATGGGAAAAAAAAACTAGATTTGGTGAACACTCAGGAGTTACATTTGAACCTTTTGCTTTGCACATGTAGGGAAAAAGCAACAGGTTCACTTTAATGTTGACTTCTCCAGCTGCTTATATTAGTCTTCCATCATTCACCTACAGTAAGAAGTAGTCTTGTGTAAGCTAAGCCTTTAGTTGACTATGCACAGTTGTTGTTGTTTTTTTTTTTTTTTTTTTTTTTGCGGACAGTTTGGAGGTTGCTGGACCAGCCAAATATTGATCAATGTATGGCCAGCTTTACATAGTGGTGAGGAATGTCTAGCCCCTATTTATGTGACTAAAAGAAAAAAAAGACTAGAGTGCCTAAGTGGCCAGTTGCCAAGCACCTGTTACTCGAGAGGACGTTATTTGAGTTATCCTGTACTTTCAGATATGGGAAAGACATGTATGTCCTTTAACTCCACCATATGTGGTTTGAGCTACAGGGCAGTGAAGATCAGGCAAGTATAAGCAGCTGGAGGAGAGACAGTAAACTGTACTTTTTTCATATCCTGCATATACAAAGCACAATTTTACCCAAATCAGTTTTTCTGTGAATTTTCATTACTATACATAGCTTAGTACTAGGAATGTCTTCTTCAGTGCTGTATTGTCAAGATGTATATTAAACATGTTTACTATGCAGAACCCATTGCACTGCTGTAACTGTTTTTTATTTAATGATATCTCAATAATTTCCAATTTAAAGCGTTTGCATTCATGGCAAAACTGCTTGCTTCTAACTGCAGAGTGGAGACATGTGACTTGCTTTTGGCAATACAGAGCTGACTTACCTGCTCTATTATGGAAATGATAGGGGGGTGACTTGTATTGAAGGTTCTTAACTGACATTGTGTGCATGTTTGCATGGTAACAGCATTCTCCCCCATCTACTACTGACTTTGCTTTAACAAAGGTTGGAGCCCCAGACCCTTGATCCTTCCAGAACCTGCTTCTGAAAGTTTAAAGCTCTTTGGAAACTTTACTGGCAGATATTCCTATGAAAAATAGGACATTTTCACCTTCCATGTTAGTAGAAATCTTTCTATTTAAAGTGAACATGTGGTTTTGATATGTAACATGTTTGTTGATCTGCTGGCCTGTCAGGCAGCTTAAATCTGCATTCCCTTTCTCCACTACTGCCCTTTTTAACTGCCAGGGAGCAAAGAAAATACCCTGTACTTCTCAGGTATGGGTGCAGGGGTTTTTCTCAGGTCAGTGCTGAATAGCTGAAACCTTTGCACCTATTGCTAATGCTATCATAAAGGAGGTCTAAGCTATGACTTTAAGCTTACATGGAACTACCTCCTGGCTCCCAGCAACTAATTGGAGCAGCAACAATGTAAGGTATGTGTAGATGGGGTAGGTGGCTGTTAAGTCAGCTTGCTGCTTTCTTCACCATCGGCTAACCACATGTTCATGTTAAACTTCCTCAGGGGAGCTTTTTGTTACAAAATCATGATTATGCTAAAGTTCATTTCTTAATCATGAGAATTTTTCATAAGCAGTTATTTTCCTACCAAATTCTGTTTTAGTTGTTCCCTTATATACTGTCAAATTACATTTACAAAAACCTGCAATAAATGTGTGTTCAACCAAGCAGACAGTGTGTACTTTCTTTAATGGGACTAGTCACATTCACTTTTGTGAGAAGGCTGTCTTAGAATCTGCCACTTGCCACCTTGTGGACTAAGGCTTTGACTCCATAGAAATGTTTTGTACTCTAGTTGGGACACACCAGCTCCCATCAGTTTTTTTCACATAGTTATTGCTTCATAGTATTAACATCTGTCTCTAGTCTACTGATGTGATTGCTTTACTATGCTTTACTAACCCACCTATGCTCCGCTGCCATTAATCTTTTCATTAGGTGAGAAATTTCACCTTAACGAACCCAAAGGAATGTGAAATGTGAAGTGTGGGTTTTTTTTTTATTTTTTTTTTTTTTTTTTTTTTTTTATTGCAGCTAAAAATCCTAGTCTCGCTACTCTGCATGTAAGGCACAAAAAAAAATGATTCGATCTTGCATCAAGTAAAAATGCAAGTGGTATGCATGCAATCAAGGCTATACTCACCTTATTGCTACATGGTCGCCACATTTGTTTTGCAGCAAAGAAATGAAAAGGGAGCATTAATGTAAATGTTAGGACTCTCCAGTATCCCAATGGAAATGTGCTTGTACATAACACGTGAGCATGTGTTTTCTTCCAAATCCCTTATCACATCAAATTGAGGGCAATTCTAGGGTGTCAGATAAATACAGATTTGTCAATAAGTTAATACGTTTGCTCCACAGTTTTGTCTGGTGCTTTATAAACAATTAGTAGTTTCCTGATTAATTAGGTAAAATGAAGAAATTGGTAGCTTAAGCAATGTAAGACTTTATCCCAAATTCAGGCAAAACTTATGTGTGAAAGGTCTAGATTAGAATCTGTCAAGTTTTAAATGCCGTTTCCCCATGAGAGTTTTTTTTTTAATCTCCCTGTTATGACAACAATCACCAGGATAGGAATTGAGGGTAATCCTCCCTCCAGGACACCTGGCAATTAAATCTCCAGTCACAACTGGAGAGGATTTCCCATAACTTGCTCTTCTGTACGGGAAGCAATGGGAAGTCTCCCAAAAGGAGGACACAACAATAAAAGCTGTACAGCAATTATACAGTAAGCTTTAGGCATGCTAACCAAATTTAAAATCAGATTTGGCTGGTGATCGCCTTTAATTCTTAAGGATTAAAAGCACTTGATTTAACAGGTCCCATAATACACTGTTTATTTTTTATTTTTTCCCCCCACTGTGAATAAAGCTCATACTGTGACCGTTGTATCCATTTTAGTGCAGCTATATAAAATCTAAAAATAACATGGAAAATGTGAAGAACATGTATTGGGTGTCCTTATTTTATTACTGAAGGAAAAAATAAATTGGTATAGGTTTTTCTTTGTGTTTTTTTTTTTTTTTTTTTGGGGGGGGTGCATGTCTTTAAATTGCTTTAACATATTTAAAGGATAGTTCACAAAAAAAACTGCCTCTGCAGGGCGTCTGTAGATTAAAACTGCAGCTCTGACTAAAGATGAATAATACCCTTGCTATAGGTGTAGGCCATTTCCATACCTTATGAAGCCTGACGAATAGTCCCAGGATGTTGCTAAGTGAGGCCTAATCATCACTGCTCACCTCCACCATCACAGGAGTGAGCTCCAATGCTGAGTTCAGAGCTACTGCATCAGGGGGGAGAAAAAGCATGTAAGGAGGTTTCAAACGGTGAAAAATGAGGGCGCCACCTATAAATTACAATAAAATAGCAGACTGTGACATCAAATCCCACGTCCTGCTGCTAGAGCGGAGAAAAAAAATCATTTGATCTGTGTGTTTTTAGAACAATCTACAGGAAACTATATCTGCAGATAAACAGATACAACTTACTGTATGTAGGAGAATTTGTTTCATCTCTATCACCCGAGGCTAGTCATTTTACTGGCTATATGTAAGGGTTTACAGCCACTTTAATACTAGTTAAGTGTGCTTGGTGACAAAAAACTTTTAAAGCAGACTTTCTGCCAGTTTTGATTGACCTTTATGCATAATTAAACATATGAACGATTTAAGCAGAAAAGGATCAGTTCATATGTCCAGATTTACCCCTGCTCCTGTCCCTAAATATCTGAATTTTACTTTCTTCAATGGGAAAATCAGGTCACAATACCATCGTTGATTAGTACATGCTTACTAACCCTTAAATTGTGTTTTTGTATTTATTCATCATTGAATACTTTAGAAGACTCTCCATACTTTATCCATGCCTTAGTCCATATTCTGCAAATGAGGAATTTAAGTTTAAAATCCAAATTTGCACATACCAGCATTTGCCCCTACCCCACTGTTGATAAATTTTACAGTCGTGTCATGAAGCGTAGACACATGAGCCAGGATTTCCTCTGATCAATATGCTTCAATGTATACAGTATTTAGACACTGTATAATTGTGTCTAAGTTTGGGGACCTTTCATGTATAATAGGCAAGACTAGCTAAAGAGGATAGAATGACACATACTACTGTTTTTGTTTTAAATAAACAATTTTATATTCATACTACTTACATTTATTATGTGAACCTTAAGTAAATCGAATGCTTCAAGCTGCACTTGACCACATTAAAAAATAAAAAGCTGCTTGCTTTATACTAGAAAATGCATGCTTTCACTAATTACACATTTAATCACTTGTGTCCGCACTGAACAAGACTTTGAAACTTGGTTTTTACTTTTTTTATATTATTTTTAATGATGATCCAACCTAAAGGCTTACTGTGTTTAAGGTAAATTATACAATGTTTTCCTTTGCTACGTAGAAAATAATAAAGGGTAATGAGGTAATAAACTGAATACATGGCTAATAAGTGCTCAATAAAAGGCTACTACCACTTGACACAAATTGCTAACTAGTTTTGCAGTAACCTCCTTAGTGTGTGTGAGAGACAGTGACCACTTTCATTATAGGCTACTTACAGGTACAGGCGGTCCCCTAGTTACAAACGACTCCTACTTACAAACTGAGGGAGACAACAGGAAGTGAGAGGAAATCTCCCTCTAGGAAGGGAAATTCACTCCTGTAAGAGTTATTATGGGAAAAAGGTGTCTATCACCAAGGTTTGTTTCCACAACAACCCAACATTTTCAAAATCCAATTATTGAGACATGAATTGAGGTGAAATCTTCTGAACAGAAACATAGACAGTAAAACAAACATTACAGGGGTGTTACCCCCTCCCTATGCTATCCAAAAAGCTTAAAAATAGTTTTTTTGGCTGGAGCTGCACTTAAAAATGGACATGTTCTGACTTACGAACAAATTCAACTTAAGAACAAACCTACAGACTCCATCTTGTTTGTAACCCAGGGACTGCCTGTATTTAGCTTGAAGATTCAGGAGACATTTGGGATGCTGTGGTGACTTGCATAATTAGCAGACCTAAATCAGTGCCTGTGTTCACATAATTTTTGTTTTGAATCTGCAGTTATCAATTTGTTTTAACCCTGGTGCTGGGAAGCCTTTGTGTGCCCAAGGCTACAAATCGAGCGCTTATAGCTCAGCTCATACCCAGGACTGGTGAGTTTAGTCCATTGGCAGAACCCTGAAATCCTACTGGATCTGGGCAAAGTCTACAGGGCATGCTAGGCCTCCAGACTCTGCATGCATTTTATGTGTATCTTGTCTGTAGGCAACCAAGTGGTGCTGATGATCTGTAGCTATAAAGTTTGAATGAATTTCCTCAAAGCAAAAAAAAAAAAAACTGTTGATCAAAATGTTGTGATGTATTTTCTATTAAAAAAAAATGAATGTTTAAAATGTCCTTTTACAAGTACGTTCATCCACAACTGATGTTTCGATGACACTCCAGCTTGGCAAGTTTGTTTGTATTTTATTTTTTGCTTTGGCGTGTCGTTCTGCTGCAAGGAGGGGTTACACACACTGCATTCACTAAAAAAAAAAAAAAGACTCCTGAGCAGAGATATTGTCAATCGAGTCTGGAGATGAAATGTTCAGTTTTGGGTGGACAGATTATTTAAAGGAAGCTTGTGCTCCAGACCTTGAACATGCATGCAGTCAGTTGAATGTTTTAGATCACTGATGCAGGACAAAATGCTGTAAGCATGGAAACCAGGCAACAAATTTTCTGTGAAGAAACAAAGTTTTTGGCTCCTTTTGTCCAGGTTTCCTTTATTGTATGTAAATATAAATGAATACATGTTTAATCTGAAATGCTAGTTTAAAAATACTTTGGATTGTAAACGTTAAATCCATTGGGTGTAAAAATACACCAAATGTTTACACAGATGTATTTATCAAAACGTAAAAGAGCAAAACTATGCTTTGCTAATCAGATGAAGGTATTACGATGAATACAGATGGGCTCTTCCAGCATATATAACTGACATATCCAATAATTACTAGAGACCACGTTTGAAAAACAGTGCATATTCTAAGTTAATGTTCCAGTCAGACTTCCAAAAATGGAAAACCTATATTATAGAAATAGAGAATTATGTATATATTTTGTTAGATTTGTTGTCCTGCATTTTAAAGCACAAGCAGGATGCATAGACATAAAATGTTTTCAAGAGGATTGTTTTTTATCACTACATTGCCATATGTTGGCTAACGTTCTGCAGGCTCTATCCATTGAACTGCGGTTTGGCACTCTTTAATTCAATTTATATGAAGTTATCCCAAACAAATTAAACTTAACCCTTGAACTGTGGTGGGAAGCAGATCAAAGGTGTTTCAGGATTCCAAGTAGAGATTTCTTCTACCATAATTATGACATACCGCAATCGGCATTATGATAAGTTAACAGTGCCAGCTGACCTTTTTATTTGCGTCTGTGTGTAAGTGTAGAGTTACATACATGATATTTTAGTAGCACAATTCCACTCTTAAAATCACTAGGAGTAGCATTCATTCACAAACCAGGTGGATCAGGACTTGTGTATAAAATGCCTAAGGTAACATTTAATAGTGAATCTGCTCTGATTGCACAGTATTTCATTGATTTGCTGATAAATGCTACTTGTTTAGCTTTCAACATACAAAGCCATTTGCTCCGACTGTTTTATTCACGACTCTCAGTAGTACTCTCTTGCTTTTATTTGGCATTTAGGGCACTATTCCTCCCGCTTATGAGACCATTCTGCCAAATGGCAACAATGGGGCACCATTTCTACCATGGACACCAACAATGGGGCACTATCGCATTCCTGCTGGCCACGGTCCAGGTCCAGCCCCCCCCCAGTCTGCAGAACAATAAACTGGCTTAGTTGTTTGGTTTCCAAATGTTCTAAAGACCAATCCAGCAGGCAGTGTGGGTAACGTTTTAGTTCTGAGTTTTTTCTTTTTGTATGTATGGAAAAGCCAAGCATAGTCCTGTAACAATGTTTAACTTTCTTTGAAGCTGGGATCACACTGATGCAAATTGCTCTGCATCCAATTCGCATGACAGGAGATGGTGACCGGCTCTTAATGGAGCCGGTTCACACATCTCCAGGGCAGCCGTGGAGCAGATTGCATAGGGAGTCCTGTGCATCTTTGGCTCTGTTTCAGATCCAAATTCAGGCAAAAAATCGTGCCTTATTCGTCTCTGAAACAGAGAACAGGAATGCACCGGACACCTGCTGTGAGCCGCATCCGCACAGTGTGAAACCAGCCTGAGAGTGATTTTCTGAGAGAAACACTGAGGTTGCCCTTGCTGACTTCTCATTGTGTAAATGCTGGAAGCCTGGCTCTTGTGTTGATCCTCTGGATGCAATATTTTGAACCACTTACCCAGATTAGTATGCAGATTCTGGAGTATACGTAGTCGTAATCGTGCAATTTTTTTTTTTTCGTACGATAACCGTACTGATTATACGAAAATCTGATATTGAGTTGCCATATGAAAATTTTTTTTTATAGCCTGCGCAACCAGCTTTTGACTTAGGAAAAATGAAAATCCGCTGTCGTAGGAGCAAACCAACGGTAAGAATTTTGACTGATCGGCCGTCAAACAAAAATTCCTGTCCGAAATTTGCATCGTATGTACGGGCCTTTAGACCCCATACACAATATCCAACTTTAGTTGTCTGATTTCCTTTAGATTTACCAAAAACATGTATTGCAAGGGCCTGCCTGATTGCATACAAATTTAAACTCTTAAGGTTTGACCTCATATTATATGGTTTTGGTCAATCTAAAGGAAAAAAAAATCTAAAGAAAATTGTATAGTGTGTCCAGCTTTAGTCTACCTTTTTGGATCATGTCGGTGGTGTGGGGGGTCTGACCCCCCCACGCATTACCGATCTCGGTAAAGTGATTCCGCCGCAGGCACTTTACCATGTGATCAGCCGTGACCAATCATGGCTGGTCACAGTGTAAACAGGAAGAGCAGTTTATCGGCTTTTCCTGTACTCTGGTCTGCAGACCTGAGCAGCGGAGAGCCGATCGGCTGCTCTCCTGACGGGGGTGGGGGGTCTGTGCTGATGGTTTATCAGTGCAGCCCCCCCCGGATCGCCACCCTAGACCACCAGGTAAGGGGCACAGTACCCAATATGGATGGCACTCAGTGCCACCTTCAGATGCCACCCTAGGCCACCAGGGAAATGGCCCCTATCAGTGCATTTGCCCACCAGTGCCCATCAGTACTGCTTATCAGTGTCCGTCAGTGCTGCATATCCGTGCCCGTCAGTGCTGCTTATCAGTGCCCATCGCTGCATGTAAGTGCCACCTCATCAGTGCCCATCAGTGATGGAGAAAATGTACTTATTTACAAAGATTTGTGACAAACCGAGAAACATCTATCTTTTTTTTTTTTTTTCTCAACATTTTCTGTCTTTTTCTTATTTGTAGCGCAAAAAATACCCACAGAGGTGATAAAATACCACCAAAAGAAAGCTCTATTTGTGGGAACAAAATGAAAAAAAAATTTGGGTACAGTGTAGCATAACCGCACAATTGTCATTCAAAGCGCAACAGCACTGAAAGCTGAAAATTGGTCTGGTAGGAAAGTGTTCTAACTGCATGGTTTTGAAGTAGGGTGTTTATCTCGAAAGAAAACCACCATAAAATAGTGGAGACACCCATAAAAAACGCGATGTTTATTCTTTTTCTGTCTTTTACAACTCTTTTTTTTTTTTTTTCTATCTACAAAGAGCCAAACAGTGTTTAGAAACATTTATTCATGTAAAAGAGGTAGTGACTACCCGTGACTACTCCACCGTGAATGTACGTCGCTACCCGTGACTATTCGTCGTGACTGCCCGTGCCTATACGTC
>BLSH010528068.1:0-11775 GCA_018402905.1 Glandirana rugosa
TTGGGGCTCATGGTTTCGGCCTTCGAGGCGGTACCCTACGCCCAGAGTCACACTCGGCTCCTTCAACGAGCGATTCTGTCGCGGTGGGACAAGTCCCCACTGTCCCTAGACTGACTGATCAGACTGGACCCTCAGACCAGGGGGTCCTTGACATCGTGGCATCGGGCCCCAGCTCTAACCTTGGGAAATTCTTTCTTCCCCTAAATGGTCGATTGTCACGACGGACGCCAGCCCATCGGGCTGGGGGGGTCCTGGGACAGTTGCCTACCCAGGGGCGCTGGTCGGCGAAGGAATCTCGCCTTCCGATCAGGCTCTGCCTCTCCCAATGGCCGGTAAGGTTGTGCGGCCTCCCGATTCGGGTTCAGTCAGACAATGCCACAGCGGTGGCATATGTGAACCATCAGGGCGGAACGAGGAGCTCGGCAGCGGCTCCGGAAGCAGCTCTCATTCTGCGTTGGGCAGAACTTCACGTGCCGGCAATCTACGCCATCTACATTCCGGGCGTAGAATATTGGCAGGCGGACTTTCTCAGTCGCCAGACGCTGGATCAGGGGGAATGGTCCCTTCATCCAGAAGTGTTCAGCCAGATTTGCCACAAGTGGGGCACACCAGTTGTGGACCTCATGGAGTCTCGGTTCAACCACAGAGTGTGCAGGACAAGAGACCCTTTGGCGGTCGCCACGGACGCGCTGGTAGCGCCTTGGGGTCGGTATCGTCTTCTGTACGCCTATTCTCCCATCAAGCTTCTACCGCGGCTACTGCGCAGGGTGGAAGCAGAGGGGATTCCGATGATCCTGGGGGCTCCGGATTGGTCTCAGCGTCCGTGGTGCGAATGGTGGCAGATGTTCCCTGGCGCCTTCCGCTGTGCGAAGATCTGTTGTCTCAGGGACCCATCTTGCACCCTGCTCTCACCTCGCTGGCTTTTACGGCTTGGCTATTGAGTCCCAGGTGCTGAGGGGCAGGGGGGTTGATGACTCTGTGATCCCTACCATGCTAAAAGCGCGCAAGTGTACTTCACGCAAGATTATCATCGCACCTGGAAGGCCTACATTGCCTGGTGTGAGGCGGGGGTATGGATCCCTCGCTCTTACGTGGTGTCTAGGGTCCTGACCTTTTTACAGCAGGGCCTGAATAAAAACTTGGCTTTGAGTACTATCAAGGGTCAGATACTTGGCTCTGGCGATTCTCTTTCAACGCCATCTAGCGTCACGTTCGTACATTTGTGCAAGGTGTGCGCCATGTAGCCCCTCAGGTACGGTCGTCTATGGCTCCATGGGGTTTGAATCTGGTGCTTTCTGTGCTTCAGAAGCCACCATATGAGAAGATCAGGGATATTCCCTTACAGTTGCTGTCGCAGAAAGTGGCTTTCTTGGTGGTCATTACATCCGCTAGGCGGGTGTCTGTGTTGACAGTGTTGTCCTGCAAGTCTCCTTACTTGGTCCTGCACAAGGACAAGGCGGTCTTGCGCCCGCCGCCTTCATTTTTACCGAAGGTGGTTTCCTCTTTTCACATTAATGAAGATATTGTTCTTCTTTCATTGTGTCCGCATCCTTCACACCCTAAGGAATTTGAGTTACATTCCTCGGTGTCACAGGTGTGCAAGGCGGCTACTTGGGCCTCAGTGCACACATTCACTAAGCTTGATGTGTCCGCATCTTCGGATGCTGGTTTTGGCCGTAAAGTTTACAGGCGGCAGTGTAGGCGCGACTGGCACCTCCGGAGAGGTTATGTTGGGTACAGTTGTTGTCGTTTACCCACCCCTCTTTACTGACACAGCTTTGGGACATCCACACATGTCAATGAAGAGCTGCGTCTGTCAGTGAACGTAGGAGAAAAAGGGATTTTATTAAAACTTACCGTAAAATCCCTTTCTCCGAGTTCACTGACAGACGCAGCACCCACCCCTCTGCATTTTTCGGTGCGGCTTGTTACGAACTGATATGCTGAGCAGAGCAGGGGGATTATATGGGAAAGAGAGAACGGCCCCCTGGGAGGGGCTAGCTTGCTTTCTTTTGCCTAGTTAACTCCTAATAGGATTTGCATATAACCCCACATGTCAATGAAGACCTGCGTCTGTCAGTGAATTCGGAGAAAAGGATTTTACGGTAAGTTTTAATAAAATACCTTTTTTTTTTTTTAAGTCGGAACATTTTTTTTAAGTGTAGCTTCAGCCAAAAAAGCTATTTTTAGGATTTTTGGATAGCATAGGGGATTCCTGTGCCAACGAAAATTGGATTTTGAAAAATTTGGATTGTTGTGGAAACAAGGATTGGTGATAAAGCTTCAGTAGAGACACCTTTTTCCCATAATAACTCTTATATGAGTGAATTTCCCTTTCCAGGGGTAGATTTCCTCTCACTTACTGTTGTCTCCCTCCGTTTGTAAGCATATTCAGCACTTTCTAGTGATACCACACGTGTCCTAAACGACTGAAGGCATGAATGTACAGTATATGTGTGTTGAACAATTTTAAGTGCTAAGAAAAAACTGTCCATAAATAAGTCCTTTATAAAATTTCACAAATAATTAAAAACTTCAACAAGTGAAACACTTCTGCTTCATGTTCAGGTGCAACACCACCTCCATCTCTTAGGCCTCATTTACACTTCTGCTGGTAAACAGACGTTTAGAGGCATTTGGGCCTTTTTTTTTCAGCTGCCCTGAACTCTCCTCTGTTATCTTATCAGTACATTTACTCAGGATCGTTTAAGGTTGTTTCCAGGCAGTTGAGTTTAGAGGCTTTTTTTGGAACGCAAAAAAAAAATGGGTTCAGAAGCATTTGAAACGCCAAACCGCTCTTAAAAGCGGTAACTCGCGTCTAGGAGCGTTTCGTTTACAGGCGTTTCCATTTAAAAGAGAAAAAAAATTATGCTCCTGTCTCTTTAATGTGTGATTAGCAGAATGGTGGTTTTGCTTTTTAAATTATCCTGTATCCCCTAAAATACCTTTTTGATAATGCCACATGACTTCCCTCCTGTGTACTGACTCTCCCTGTATATAGCCTGTCCTGAGAGCCCGTGGTCTATGCAGACTATGTCAGTCCCAGCTTTCCTATCTCCTGTGTGCCTGTCTTCAACTCCCCCCTCCTCCTCCTCCCCCCTCTTCCTCTCATAGCTTCTCCTCTCTGCTCTCATAATGAACTCTAAAAGCTCCTATTTCCTCTGTATTAGAAGAATAAGTTCAATGTGTCAGTGTTATATCAGAAATATTCTCATCTATATAGATAACACAGCATGGCTCTCTCTCCAGCTGACGTCAGCAGCAGTGCTCAGCCCCTCCCTCAAGAATTCTGAGCTGAGAGTGAAAAGCTGAAAAACGACTACTGATCCTAGAAAGAAGGTGTGTTATCTATACAGAGAAGTATATATGTTATAACACAGACACAGGGCAACTTCTTGTTATAGAGTGGATGGGAACTTTTTATACAAGTGGCTTAACAAACACTTTAACACATTCGATACCTCAATACCTTTGTAAAGGAAATTTGTAAGTTCTGTATGAGAAAAATGAGTACTGCCCATGATACTTTTTTTTTATTTGCACTAACATACAATTTTTCAGGACAAGGTTTTGGGGTATCTCCCCTTCTTCAAGGTCCAAGCAGTACTGATTAAAAACCGTTTGTCAAATGTTAAAAAAAAAAAAAAAAACCTCTGAGTGAAAGGAGAAAGAGGAAAAACAAACAAATACAAATCAATGTATAAGGCAATGGTAATGAAGCTAGGTGCAGAGATAATGAGATAAGACAGCCAGAGTTAGACTGGGGAGGAGGGGGGTGTGACAGTCACAGAGGGGGTTGTAAAACTTTAGAATGAGTGTGAAAACCTATATCTAAGTTTAAGCCGTTATTTTTTTGTGTCAAAAAAGTCAGTGTCACACGCACAAATGGGACCTTCAATATCATGGGATCATGCAGCTGTACCTCTAGTAATGTGGTATACCTCATTCAATGCAATAGGTGCAACAAAGGATCTTCTGTTGGGGAAACAGGACAGAAATTGCAAACAAGGATGAATTTACACAGACATGCCATCAAGAAACATAAAGAAGATGATTTCTGCACACCGGTGGGACATCATTTTTCACAACTGGACCACACTATTGAAAACCTCAATGTTTTAGTTCTTAAAGGGTATTTCAGAACCACGCAGGAAAGGAAAACATTTGAACTAAGAATGATTCTTTTTGACACAAAAAATAACGGCTTAAACTTGGATATAGGTTTTCTTACTCATTATTCTAAAGTTTTACGACCCCCTCTGTGACTGTCACCCCCCTCCCCCAGTCTATAGCTCTCCCTGTCTTATCTCACTATCTCTGCAGCTAGTTTCATTACCATGGCCTTATACATTGATTTGTATTTTTTTTCCTCTTTCTCCTTTCCCTCAGAGGTTTTTTTCTTTTTATTTTTTTCCTTTCTTCCTTTTGTTAACATTCGGCTAAAACTGTTTTAATCAGTACTGCTTGGACCTTGAAGAAGGGGACACACCCCGAAAGCTTCTGAAAAATTGTATGTTAGTGCAAATAAAAGTATCACGGACAGTACTCCTTTTTCTTGGCTACAATTACCTCAAGCATTAAGTTCTGTATATAATTGTATTCTATTTTGTATGTATTGCACATGGCACTTATAATGTTTTCATTACATGTTTGAATTCTTTTGAGTCCTGATTAGAATTAGCTTGCCTATTTTTTAGCCTGTCTATGTTACGCCCCTTGTTACCATAAAAGTACAATTGTAATATTAATGTGATACCTACGTAATCAGGTGTATAAAAACCTTCAATTGCATCATAATAAACCAGAACAGTTATTTGGAGAGATGCTGAGTGTATCTTTTGTGTCTGTTCCCAACTGCAGTAGTGATTATTAATTTGGAACCACTGATCAATATGAGGATAGGAGTTGCCTATCTATAAAATTCCATGTCAGATGGCGAGCTTTGCCTAGGAGGGGATTTACAGGTGACCCTGAGAATCCGAAACAAGGAGCTTGAGATGATCAAGGAATTTGTGATAATTAGCAGGCTGAGGTAAGCCTTTTGCTTACATTTGAGTTATCATACTTCCTTTGATCGGTAAGGCATTTTTGGGACAAATGGTACCTATTTTACTCCCCTTAATCAAACTGTATTGATTGGTGGTTATATGTTATGTCGTCTTTGTCTACTGTCCATCAAAGTGTTATAGATAAAAAGGGAAGAATATTGCTGTTCACAGATTATATGAAGAACACATCTGCTGTAATAGTTTAGAGGCAAGAGGGTATAGGCACAAGTAGAGAAGACTGGCCAGTCAGTATGGGCATTAAATTAAGTAAGGGAATGAAAAAGGGATTTTTTGTATAACTTACCGTAAAATCCTTTTCTCTGAGTTCACTGACAGACACAGCCTTCTTATGACACATGGGGTTATGCTCATCCTACTAGGAGTAGCCTAGGCAAAACAAACAAAAGTGTAGGTTGGCCCCTCCCAGGGGGCCGTCCTCACCTTAGCATATAATCCCCCTGCTCTGTACAGCACATCAGTTCGTAACAAGCCGTACAAAACCAACGCAGAGGGGTGGGTGCTGCGTCTGTCAGTGAACTCAGAGAAAAGGATTTTACGGTAAGTTATACAAAAAATCCTTTTTTCTCTTCCGTTCACTGACAGACGCAGCGTTCTTATGACACATGGGGACGTCCCAAAGCTGTGCCAATCGAGGGGTGGGCAAATCATAACTGTACCCAACAGAAAAACGCCCTCTCAGGTGGCGCTAACCGCGCTTATACTGCCGCTTGCAATACCTTGCGGCCAAAAGCAGCATCCGAGGAAGCCGAAACATCAATTTTGTAAAACTTAGTAAACGTGTGCACTGAGGCCCAAGTAGCTGCCTTGCACACCTGAGACACCGAAGCCTGGTGTCTAAACGCCCAGGAAGTAATAACTGCCCTGGTGGAATGAGCCGTGACTGGGAACGGGGGAACCTTACCCCGAATCTCATATGCATGAGTCACGGTCTTCCGTATCCAACGAGATACGGTAGCTGACGAGGCCGCCATACCTTTGCGCGACCCTTCCGTCAGCAAAAATAAGGAATCAGACTTCCGAAAGGAAGCTGTAGAACTTAAATACACCCGCAAGGCCCTCACCACATCCAAAGAATGCAGCTCAACTTCTTTAGGATGTGACGGGTGCGGGCACAATGAGGGGAGAACAATATCCTCATTTAAATGAAAGGAAGAAACCACCTTTGGAAGAAACGAAGGGGAAGGCCGCAAAACTGCCTTGTCCTTATGGAGGACCAAGTAAGGTGACCTGCAGGATAATGCAGCTAACTCCGACACCCGCCTGGCGGATGTGATAGCCACCAGAAAGGCCACCTTCTGCGACAATAACTGTAAGGGAATGTCCCTAATCCTTTCATATGGTGGCTTCTGCAACACAGAAAGCACCAGATTCAAATCCCACGGTGCCAAAGGCGACCGTATCCGAGGAGCCACATGACGTACCCCCTGTACAAATGTATGGATCAACGAATGAGACGCCAAGGGCCGTTGAAAAAGAGCCGCCAGGGCCGAAATCTGCCCTTTAAGCGTATTTAATGCCAGGTTCTTGTCCAGTCCTTGCTGTAAAAATGACAGTACTCTGGATACTCTATAAGAGCGGGGGTTCCAACCCCCCGGAAGATGCCACGGAGCCTCTGCCACCCTCTGTACTACGTTGGCGTACCAAGGATGCCGGAGCCAATCCGGAGCTACCAGAATTGTCGGGATTCCCCCCGCCTCTACCCCGCGTACAACCCGTGGTAGAGCCTCTAGAGGAGGAAAAATGTACAGCAACCGATACTGACCCCAAGGCCTGTGAAGCACTGCCCCCCCGAAGGACCAGAGCCGCGTCCGCGGCTGTTGCTGTGCTTCTTGTTCCGCCCTAATGGTTTACCTACGCCACCTCCGTGGCATTGACCGACTGAACCAGAAACGGGCGGCGCAGCCTCTCTGTCCAACGGGACAGGTAAAGCCTGCTTGCTCTCAGTTCCGATACCTACATCGACCAATTGAGGGGAGGACAACTTCTCCCCCCCTTTAGGGCCGGAACCTGAATCCTCCAAACCAAGGGTTCCCGGGACTGACACTCCGACCTGATCGGCCTGTCCAGGGATAGAGGAGATTTGTCCCACCGCGACAACATTGCCTCTTGCAGGAGCCGAGTGTTCTGGGCGTAAGGTATCGCTTCGACACCCTGAGCCCCAACACCCGTATACAGAACCGTAAGGAGAACCACTGGCGTGATCACAGGGTTCGCCCAGCCTGAAGCGTTAGATGCTTGCTCAGTGTTAGGAACACCCCTGTCTGTACCGTGTCTGGAAACAGACTTCGGTACTCCAGCCGGCAAGCCAGCGTTAATGATGACTGCTGAGCGCCTGACCGATGCCTAGAAGCGCCCCCCGACGCTCCTGCGGGAGCCTCAAGTTTGAGGGGAAGAACTTTTCTGGGGGCAGAGAGCTGCTTGCAACCCCTAGAAACCGGTCCCCCACCCGTGAGGCGGGTGGGGGCAACCCATCATGCGGAGGCAGACTTGTCCTCCACTTTTTCGGACTTACGCTGCCAGGGCCTCTTGCTGTGGCCCGTGAACGCCTTCCCGGCCTTGCCCGCTGGGCCGGGCGCCCGAAAAAACTTCTTCTGACCAAAAGAGACAGGACCCTGCCTATGACGATGATCTTGTCGCTTCGGCTCTGGAAGGAAAGTACTCTTCCCTCCTGTGAAATCCTTAATAATTTTATTCAACTGTGGGCCAAACAGACGCCCTCCCTGAAAGGGCAGGTCTGCCAGAGCTTTCTTTGAAGCCTGGTCGCCCGACCAAGAGCGGAGCCACAGCACCCGCCTGATAACAATTGAACAAACAGACATTTTTGACAATATGGGGAGAAGATCCAAAGCAGCATGGCATATGTAGCGGAGACCCTCTTCCAAATGTTGCATTCGCTGTACTTCAGCCTGTGCACATTCACCAGACAAACTAGTGCGCAGGGCGGCAGCGTGCTCACGAAGAGACTTTGCCGCCATAGCAGTTGCTAGCGCTGGCCGCATGGCTGACCCAGCCAACAAGAATAGTGCTTTAGACACTGCCTCTGTGCGCCGATCGGCCGCCTCTTTAAAGGATGGCGACCCCTCCAAGGAGATGGTGGTTGCCTTATTCACACGAGCCACGGCAGGGTCCACCACCGGGAAGCCCATCTCTTAGTAAAGCTTTCCTCAAAGGGGTAGCGAACAGCAAAGCTTTTAGGCAAAGCCAAGGAACTTGGTGGCTTACGCCATTCCTTGAACACTGCCTGTTCAAACACCTGATCATAAGGGTAAGCCATAGGGGACCTAGGGGGTATAAGCGGTCCACAAACATATGCGGACTCATGCAACTCCCCTGTTTGGTCCAGTCGCATAGAGTCGCAAATATCAGTGATCAGTGCTTCCACTATCACTTTATCCCGCGAACTAGGAGCCTCCTGATCCTCTTCGCCCTCTGAGGGCGGCTCACCCTCTGAAAGATCCACAGGTGTGACCACTGAAGCGCTTTCTAGATCTGAATCCTCCCCTGAGGAAAGAGGGGGGGTGGGCGCTTCTGGGGGCCCCTCGGAACGGGCACCCCTGCCCGGGGCAGGAACTCCCCAAACACCGCCCTCAGCTGTTCCAAGGACACAAATGCTCCTGGGGTGGACTGTAGATCTGCAGGTACTCCTGCCATAGAATTGCCGGCCTCTGACATCTCAGCCCGGCACCCCCGCTGTGTAACCACCACCTCTACCCCACAAATCAGCCAGGGAGACCCGGGTGGATTACACCCACCTCTACCAGCACCCAGGAAGCGCCAGCTATACTTGCTGTTTGATGCCTCAGCACTCCAACTGAAGAGCAATGCCCACAAACTGCTGCACGCCAGGAGCTTGTTACTGTGTGTCAGCCATGCTGTCCAAGCAAAAACCGGAAGCCCACACCCGTTTAAGGACTTCCTGCACAAGGACTGCAGTTCTCCCAATCGACCGCTGGAGGCCGCCAGAGAGCAGGCTGGAAACCACATGGTTCTCAAACAATGGACGCTGTCATTACACACATGCGGTCGGCCACGAACGAGCGGTGCTCCAAAATCCAATGGCGACGACCCACCTAACACATTGCTCCGGACGGTCGGTGCAGATTCGAACGGTTAGTGCAAAGGTGCCTGCGGGGGATTGAAGGGGGAGGGGGAGTGGTAGGAAGGCCTCTAACAGACCCCCACCAGTTGACCACCACAGAGCTGCCCAGGTGCCCACTCTCCATGCCTCTAGGGCGGAAGAGGGGTTCACTCACCAATCCGACGGGCGTAGCGGGTAGCCACCCGGAGCAGACCTACCTCCCCGCAAGAAGGCATGCTGCTGGCCAGGCCACTGGACAGGTGAACCAGTCACTGGGCTTTAGTGGGTTTTAGCCACTGGCCGCCCGCACGGAACGGGCGCTATGCGGTGGGCCCCCCTAAGGGGGTTCGCATAGTGTTGGCCGGACTGGGGAAAGATTAGGATTCAAGATATCCTCTATACCACCAGCCAGCTTCTTGATAGCAGTCTTCCTTAGATGAATCTTCAGGAGACCGCTGCCCCCATAGGGAACCAGGT
Organism: Glandirana rugosa; assembly: GCA_018402905.1. Classification (NCBI taxonomy): domain Eukaryota; kingdom Metazoa; phylum Chordata; class Amphibia; order Anura; family Ranidae; genus Glandirana; species Glandirana rugosa. Next base: position 9,625 of record BLSH010528068.1, read on the forward strand.
CTACTCCTTACACTAGGCAAATAAAAACTGATGTGCTGTACAGAGCAGGGGGATTATATGCTAAGGTGAGGACGGCCCCCTGGGAGGAGCCAACCTACACTTTTGTTTGTTTTGCCTAGGCTACTCCTAGTAGGATGAGCATAACCCCATGTGTCATAAGAAGGCTGCGTCTGTCAGTGAACGGAAGAGAAAGGTAAGAGACCCTCAAAAATGCCTAGCACAAGAGGAGCGCTATAAAATATATGAACCGAAGGTGTGGTTCCGCCTATACTGAGCCCCTAGATAAATGGTTAGAGTGGACAGCGATCCACAATAGGTAACGGTTACCAAAGTCCACGGGGAGATAGCTACCATAACCCCCGGTATCTTTTTTTTCAGCAGGCGATTCCCTGCAAGATAAAAGTGGTCTTAGCGGCGGATTCGCCGCGAGATCACTTTTATCAGCGGCGGGAGAGGTGCCCCCCGCCGCTTTCCGGTCATCTCCGCCTCTTGCTGAACCCGCCGGCAGCGGCGGAGATGATCGGGTCCGTCCCCCCCAGTGTCCGTGAGCCGAGTGAGCGGCTGAAGCCGTTCACCTGGCTCCATAACATGGCTGGGCGGAAGCGATGTCACAGGTCGCTTCCGCCCAATGCTCTTAAAGGGGACAATTTTTTTTTCCCCTGCCATTTTTTTCAAAATTTTTTTTTTTTATGCGTTTTAGTGTAAATATGAGATCTGAGGTCTTTTTGACCCCAAATCTCATATTTTGGAGGTCCTGGCATGCTTTTTTCTATTACAAGGAATGTTTACATTTCTTGTAATAGGAAAAAAAGTGATCAAAATTTTTTTTTTAAACAAAGAAAGTTGTAAAAATAAAAATGAAACAGTAAAATAAATAATTAAAAAAAAAAAAAAATTTAAAGCGCACCGTCCTTGCGAGCTCGCGCGCAGAAGCGAATGCATATGTAAGTCCCGCCCACATATGAAAACGGTGTGCAAACCACATATGTGAGGTATTGCCCCGATTGTTAGAGCGAGAGCAGTAATTCTAGCCCTAGACCTCCTCTGTAACGCAAAAATACTAACCTGTAGAATTTTTTAAACGTCGCCAATGGAGATTTTTATGTTGCAAAGTTTGTTGCCATTCCGCGAGCGGATGCAATTTTGAAGCATAACATGTTGGGTATCATTTTAGTAGGCATAACATTATCTTTCACAATATGGAAAAAAATTGACCTAACTTTACTGTTGTCTTATTTTTTAACTAAAAAAACTGAATTTTTTCAAAAAAATTAGTGCTTGTAAGACCGCTGCGCAAATACGGGGTGACATAAAGTTTTGCAATGGCCGCCATTTTATTCTCTAGGGTCTTAGAAAAAAAAATGTTTGGGGGTTCTAAGTTATTTTATAGCAAAAAAAACTGTTTTTAACTGATAACCACCGAACTCCAAAAAGAGGCTCGGTCTTAAAGTGGTTAAGAATGATGAGAATTAATTTCTGGGGTTTTTATTTATTTTTATTTTTTTACTCGTAATGGCGGCGATTTGCAATTTTTATTGGGACTGCAATATTGGACCATTTTGACACTTTTTTGGGACCATTGCCATTTATACAGCGATCAGTGCTATAAAAATGCACTGATTACTATGTAAATGCCATTGGCAGTGAAGGGGTTAACCTGGAGGGGGCGCTCTAAGTGGTTAACTGTGTTCCCTGAGTGTGTTATAACTGTATAGGGGCTGGGCTGGCAGGGGGAGGAGAGTGATCACAGCCCTTCCCCCTCTGTCAGAACGGAGATCCGTGTTTACATACACCGACCTCCGTTCTTTCCCTGCGGGGGGGCCATCGCGGGTAGCCGGCGGAGATCAAGTCCGCCCTACCCACTCCCTGGCCCATATTTACCGTTACCAGGGTTTTTTCACAGTTTTACCAGGTTATAACGTCAGGGTTATTTTTAACGTTTAGCGGCGGTAATGCTCATTTTTTTATTTTTATTTATTTTTGGGGTCTTTAATTAAGAGTAGTAAGAATTGGTGAAATTCTGGCTCGGAGAAAAACCTCAAGCCACCAATAGTCAATTTTTGTCAAAAAAAACGATATTTTATTGAATCTTGGGGGTTTGTAAAAAAAAAGATTCTGGGATCTCTTATTTTACCGCCGGTAACGTTTTGA
>BLSH010528068.1:11785-41189 GCA_018402905.1 Glandirana rugosa
GACGGCCCCCTGGGAGGGGCCAACGTACACTTTTGTTTGTTTTGCCTAGGCTACTCCTAGTAGGATGAGCATAACCCCATGTGTCATAAGAAGGCTGCGTCTGTCAGTGAACGGAAGAGAAAGGTAAGAGACCCTCAAAAATGCCTAGCACAAGAGGAGCGCTATAAAATATATGAACCGAAGGTGTGGTTCCGCCTATACTGAGCCCCTAGATAAATGGTTAGAGTGGACAGCGATCCACAATAGGTAACGGTTACCAAAGTCCACGGGGAGATAGCTACCATAACCCCCGGTATCTTTTTTTTCAGCAGGCGATTCCCTGCAAGATAAAAGTGGTCTTAGCGGCGGATTCGCCGCGAGATCACTTTTATCAGCGGCGGGAGAGGTGCCCCCCGCCGCTTTCCGGTCATCTCCGCCGCTTACCGGACCCGCCGGCAGCGGCGGAGATGATCGCGTCCGCCCCCCCCAGTGTCCGTGAGCCGAGTGAGCGGCTGAAGCCGTTCACCCCGGCTCCATAACATAGCTGGGCGGAAGCTACGTCACAAGTCGCTTCCGCCCAATGCTCTTAAAGGGGACTTTTTTTTTTCCAATGCCATTTTTTTCAATTTTTTTTTTTTTTTCATGCATTTAAGTGTAAATATGAGATCTGAGGTCTTTTTGACCCCGGATCTCATATTTTGGAGGTCCTGGCATGCTTTTTTCTATTACAAGGAATGTTTACATTTCTTGTAATAGGAAAAAAAGTGATCAAAAATTTTTTAAAAAAAAAAAGAAAGGTATAAAAATTAAAATGAAAAATAAATAATTAAAAAAAATATATATATATTTAAAGCGCACCGTCCTTGCGAGCTCGTGCGCAGAAGCGAACGCATACGTAAGTCCCGCCCACATATGAAAACGGTGTTCAAACCACACATGTGAGGTATGGCCGCGATCGTTAGAGCGAGAGCAATAATTCTAGCCCTAGACCTCCTCTGTAACTCAAAAATGCTAACCTGTAGAATTTTTTAAACGTCGCCAATGGAGATTTTTATGTTGCAAAGTTTGTCGCCATTCCGCGAGCAGATGCAATTTTGAAGCATAACATGTTGGGTATCATTTTACTCGGCGTAACATTATCTTTCACAATATGGAAAAAAATGTACCTAACTTTACTGTTGTCTTATTTTTTAACTAAAAAAACTTAATTTTTTTTAAAAAAATCGCGCTTGTAAGACCGCTGCGCAAATACGGTGTGACATAAAGTTTTGCAATGGCCCCCATTTTATTCTCTAGGGTGTTAGAAAAAAAATATATAATGTTTGGGGGTTCTAAGTAATTTTATAGCAAAAAAACCTGCTTTTAACTGATAACCACCGAACTCCAAAAAGAGGTTCAGTCTTAAAGTGGTTAAACAGCTATGTGAGCGGGGTGGATGAAGGGTGACAGACAATTAACGCTAGACATAGAGACATTTTGAGAAGTTGTGGGGTGAATTTATGGGCAGGCACTACAACTAGAAAAAAACAAAACAGAGAAATGAGAGTCAAACAGAATAGTTTATATGTTTCAGAGAGGGAAGATGAGATGAGCATTATGGCTGCCTGTCTGATCATAGAAGCTAGAGTAAGTGAAGTATGGAATTACAATACATGGGGTGCAAGGGATATCAGAACAAAATAAGGAAAGCAGGGAAATATAAAAGAGTTAAAAGAAAGTGAGAGAATGATATGCATGTGTTGTGTATATATGGGGAAAATTGTAAGTGATTTTGGAGAGATAATTGTGTATGTTTGTGAATGCTGGGACTTTTAGACCTCTTTTACACTGAGGCGCTATTTAGCTAAAAATAGCGCCTGTAAATCGCCTCAAAAATCCCTCCCCATCCACCCCAATGTGAAAGCCGGAGTGCTTTCACTCTGGGGCGATGCACTTGCAGGACGTTACAAAAAGTCCTGCAAGCAGCATCTTTGGTGCGGTGATACACCCCTCCTCCACCGCCCCTGCCCAATGAAAACAAAGTGCCTTACCACAGGTCAGAGAGACAGATTTGAATTTACCGGTGCCCGCTGCCCTATGATGATGTCATCAGACATCGCCCGGCTGTCACTCAGAAGAGAGAGCGGCCGCAGTACTCCATTTGGTCACTGGGGCTGCTCTGTCTTCTCGCTGTAAGAAGTGACACAGCGGCGTTCTTGGATGTCCAGGAGCTTGCAGTCTAATGTACTGGTATATTTGCACCATAAGACGCAGGGACACTTTCCCCCAATTTTTGGGGGGGGGGGGGGGGAGTGTGTCTTGTGGTGCGAAAAATACGGTATTTGAATCTGTTTTCCAAACATGACAAAATGAAGGTTACATTTAAAAGTGCAAAGTATAGAATAACATATATTAAATATCCATTGATAGTAGAAACAGTGCATTTAATAAAAATAAAACATAGAAATTAAGTTAAATGGCCTCCTTAACCACTTGATGACTGCTGGCCGTCATATGACATCCTGCACTTTGAGGGGGGATGTCTGAATGATGCCTGCAGCTACAGGCATCATCCAGATATCATTGTTTCCACCCGGTGATTCTGTGCACCATAAGAACGATCATCACGGCAGCCGCCCCCCGGTGCTTCTCTAAGCCCGCCCGACCGATTGGCGGCCCGGAGAATGAATCCGTTGCCGCCGGAAGTTGATCAGGGAGCTGGAAAGACCGAGAGTGTTCATTTTTTTTCATCTCGGTCTTTCCAGCCTGGAGGAGAGGTGTGGGGTCTTGTTATGGAGAGATGTGGGGTCAATGAGGACCTGTAACGTACTATACCTATTACAAGGGATGCTTACATTCCTTGTAATAGGAATAAAAGTGATAAAAAAATTTAACCACTTGCCGACCGCCTGCCGCAGCGTGACTGCGGCAAGTTGGTTCGGTATCACAAATCGCCGCCATGTAATGCTGGCCACGATCACGCGCCATGAGCGTGCGCTCATGGGGCAGGCACTACGATCGGATTCCATAGTGGTCCGATCAGTCTACAGGGGCAGGCCAATAATATTTGGCCTGGCCCTTCCGATCGGTCCTGGCAAATCGTAGTGCACCTCTGCCTCTGTAATGTAAACAGAGGCAGAGGAAGTGAGCTCATCTTCCTCCCTGAAGCCCTTTTCAGTTTAAGAGCTTCTAAAAGTGAGTTGCACAGCACTACACTGACACCAGGACACGTTAGGCACACTTTTAACCCTTTGGTCGCCCCCAGTTAACCCTCATTGCTGTCACCCCCTGTCACAGTGTCATATAGTGCAGTGATCTGATTTTTACTGATCGATGTACTTGTGACACTAAATCAGTGTTAGGGTAGGTAGTATTAGGCCTAGATAGGTGTAAATACCCCCTTTGCCCCCCCCATTAAAGTTTTTAACCCCTTGATTGCCCCGTCACCTGTGATCACTGTATAAGTGTCACGGGTGACGCTAGCTAGCTAGATAGTTTTCTTTCCCCCATCAGTTTATCCGCCGTCTATTATTTTATATACCTTTTATAGGTTTTAACCCCCAATCACCCGGCGATGACCCCTAGGTTTTAGTGTGCATTAGGGTCAGAGTAAACACCAGGCAGGGCCAGTTAGGTACTCGGTCACGCATACACACACATTAGATAGGTGTTAGATACTATTGTAGTATCTGATCAGATCAGATATATATTAACGTCCTCACTAGATTAGTGTTATAAAAAACAGAGCGTTAGCGGGATCAGCCCAGATACTTGCTAGGACCTGCGTTTATCCCCTCCACCCAGCCCACCCAAGTGCAGGACCAATAGATCGCTGTCACTTACAAAACACAGAACACATATCTTCAGCATTTGCAGAGGTCACATCCGACCCCTGTGAATTTGGTAGCGTTTGAGACAGGCCCTGACAACCAGGTGCAATTTTTTGCCTGTGAGTCACAGTAGTGTATGTATCAAATTTAGAAAGTCTAAAATGTCCATTTGCACGTACACTAGCAAAGAGGCCTACACTATGCTGAGTTGGACAGACGAGAGCGATGGGAAAGCTCCACTGTCAGAATCGGGCTCAGCATATGAACCAGTAGAGAGCAGCAGCACCCGGTCAGATGGCTGATGGCGGAGTTGTCCCTGCTAGGGTCAGGCGTACCAGACCCCGTTCTGTCGCTGAGATGCATGAACCGCAGGGCTCTCGCATGGGGCAGAGAGCCAGTTCTAACGCTGCTACTCGTTCTGGTGACCTGGCAAGCACCAGTGGCCTAGTACATCCTGGACGTAGACGAACCAGCACTGCAGTATCACGTGGTGACGTGGCGAGTCCCATAAGTGCAGTTAAAGCTGGTGTGGCTAGCACGAGTATTGTCCCGCAGCCACAAAGAAGACGAACACAGGCCCGCAGAACCCAAAGTGCCCTTCCCGCTGAATTTGCTAACCCTGATTGGCAACCCCCCACTGGTTCAGCGCCTGTACTTCCCCCATTCACTGGCCAACCCGAAATCATGGTGAATACAGTTGATTTTACGGCCATCGATTTTTATTCGCTGTATTTCACTGAAGATCTCTATAGATCTATAGTGGACCAAAGCAATTTATATGCTGGTCAATTCATTGCCGCTAATCCCCATTTGACACTTGCCAGAGACTGGAAACCAATCACGGTTCCAGAATTTAAGACCTTTCTGGGATTTTCCTTCCTCGTGGGCATAACAAAAAAAAAACTGAGCTGCGGTCATATTGGTCCACTGACCCAATTCACCATATGCCCGTGTTCTCTGCTTGCGTGTCCAGGGCAGGATACGAGTAGATTTTGCGGTTCATGCACTTCAGTGACAATGAACTCAGTCATCCATGGGGTGACCCTGAATTTGACCGGCTCTACAAAATTCAGCCCCTCATAAACTACTTCAACACCAAGTTCACCGCACTTTTTATTCCCAACCAAGTTGTGTGCGTGGACGAGTCCCTTGTTAAATTTTCTGGCCGTCTTGCTTTCAAACAGTATGTCCCCAGCAAGCATGCCAGATACCAAGTCAAGATGTATAAGGTCTGTGACCGGGCCACAGGATAAACACAAAGTTTCATGGATTATGAGGGCAAAGATAGTCACGTAGAGCCGGAAGGATGCCCAGACTACATAGGGAGTGCTGGCAAGATTGTGTGGAGCTTGGTGTCACCTTTATTCAGAAAGGGGTATCACTTGTACGTGGACAATTATTACACGAGCGTGCCACTTTTTAGTCACTTCTTTGATCATCAAATTGGCACATGTGGCACCGTGCGACCTAATCGCCGGGGCTTCCGCCAACGGCTTGTAGATTCCCGTCTCAGACAGGGGGAGAGAGCCTGCTTGAAGTGTAATAATTTGCTCGCGATGAAGTGGAGGGACAATCAGAATCTTTTTGCTCTGACCTCCCTTCATGCAGATATGACCGTCCAAATTTCTACGGCGACTGGTGTTGTGGAGAAACCACTCTGTGTCCACGAATATAACCTAAATATGGGAGGGGTGGACCTCAATGACCAGTTACTGGCTCCATACCTAATTACCAGCAAGGCTAGACGCTGGTACAAAAAAGTGTCTATATACCTTTTTCCATTGGCTTTGCTGAATGCTCATGTCTTATACAGAGCATCAGGAAGGATGGGATTCTTCCTCAAATTCATGGAAGAGATCGTCGCAGCCCTTCTGTTTCCAGATGGTGCTGCACCCCCAGGTCACAATGTGAATGCAGTTAGCCGGCTGCATGGGAGGCACTTTCCACGAGTCCTCTGTGGTACCCCAGGCCACAGAACACCCCAAAAGAGGTGTCGTGTCTGCAGATGACACGGATACAGGCGTGACACCCGCACTTATTCTTCCACCTGTCCTGACCAGCCTGGTCTCTGCATCAATGACTGTTTTGAATGCTACCACACATTAGTGAATTATTAGCGTAAGGTACAGCAGACACAGTGATAGGCACAATTACATAGGGTCTCCGAAGATGCCAGTGCATTTTGAGAGACCTAAACCTGGAACCAGTTAGTTTTAGTTACAAAAAAAAGTGTACCAAAAAAAAAATGTTCAAAAAACCCCCAAAAAAATATAAAATAAAAAAGCCAAAAACAGTTGTACGTTTCTTTTCTCTCTCTCTTGTTTTCTCTCTAATCTCTCTCTATTCTTTCTCTATTGTTAATATTTTTTATGCATACCTGTAATGTTTTGTTACTGTTTTTATCATGTTTTTGAAGGTATGTAATTTTTTTTATTGATACTGTTTACTTGTAATGTTTTATTGTTAATGTGTTTTATAATTTTTTCTTCTTAGCAGGTATTTCGTTTTTTATGTAACTGTTTTATTAATTGTTTATTCCTTTTCAGGTACGCCATTCAGCTGCAGCACTAATTTATTAATGGTGACAGAAAAAGCTTTTTCTCCCACCATTCATAAAGCAGCGACTCCAGCGCTGTTGGAGGTGATTTCACCACCACAGTTAAAAAAAAAGTAAATATACCGGAGCATAGGGGCAGTGGGTGGAAATTGGGGAGGCTTGCCCCTATGCTCCGGTATATTTTTAAAAAAAAGTGGCTATGCCCACCATTAGAAGTGGGTGGATGAACGCAGGTTTTCTAATGGTGGGCATACCCACCAATTGATTCTTTATTTTCATTTAACCCACAGACTGCATGAAAAAAAAAAGAACATTACAATATATGCCCAGCAAGGACCAGCGACATACTAGTATGTTGCTGGTCTTTTCAGGCTCTCCTGTCCCACGGGGAACGCGAGAATGCAGCTGTGGTTCTGCCAGCTGATCGAAGACTTAAATGGTTCCAATCATCTCTATGGCCTAAGAAACCGGAGGCTACGAGCATTTGGTGACTTCAGTTTCGCCGGATATAAACAGCGCCATTGGGGAAGCATCTTATCACACCGATTTTGGTGTGGTCAAATTCTTTAAGGGCTGGGGAAAGATCTAGGGTCTAGTAGACACCAAATTAAAAAAAACATGCGACAATACCTATTTTTATCATAGGGTATATTTAAAATCCCTTTGATTGAAAAAAAAAAAAAAAGATGAAAAGGACAGTGTAAAAATAAAATAAGAAGCAAAATGAATAATTAAAAAAAATGCACCCCTGTCCCCCCGTGCTTGCGCGCAAACGTGGACGTAAGCGTCAGTCTCGTGTTGTATGTAAACATCAATTTCACCATGCATTTGAGGTATCACCGCGAACGTCAGATCATGGGCAGTGATTCTAGCAGTTGACCTCCTCTGCAGATCTAAAGTGGTAACCTCTAAAGGCTTTTAAAAATGTATATAGTTTGTCACTGCTTTGCGGGTGTGAATCATTTTTAAAGCATGTCATGTTTGGTGTCTATGCACTCGGCATGATATCATCTTTTATACTTCACCAAATATTTCGGCGAAATAGTGTGTTTTTGTGTATTAAAATTCAAAAAAGTGTTTTTTTCCCCCCAAAAATTGCATTTGAAAAATTGCTGCGCAAATACTTTGTGGAAAAATAAAAATTGTAACACTTACTATTTTAATCTGTAGGGCCTCTGCTTTAAAAAAAATATAAAATGTTTGGGGGTTCAAAGTAATTTTCTAGCAAAAAAAGTATTTTTTCATGTTACCAAAAAGTGTCAGAAAAGACTTGGTGGTTCAAGTGGTTAGTAGAGTGAGTGATGTTGGGCATAAAAATGCCAGGACAGTTCAACCCCCCCCCAAATGACCCCATTTTGGAAAGTAGACACTCCAAGTTATTTTCTGAGAGGCATGTTGAGTCCATGGAATATTTAATTTTTTTGTCATAAGTGATTGAAAAATGACAAAAAAAAAAAAAGAATTACACATAGTTGTAACTGAAATTATATATTGCACATGCCATGGGTAATTGTGGAATTACACCCCAAAATACATTCTGCTGCTTCTCCTGAGTATGAGGATACCCCATGTGTGAGACTTTTGGGAGCCTATCCACGTACGGGACACCGAAAACCAATCACCGCCTTCAGGCTTTCTAAGGGCATTATATGGTGATTTTACTCCTCAGTACCTATCACGGTTGTGGAGGCCCTGAAATGTAAAGGTAGCACAGCCCCCCCCCCAAATGGCCCCATTTTGGAAAGTAGACACCCCAAAGTATTTGCTAAGAGGCATGGTGAGTATTTTGCAGCTCTCATTGTTTTGGAAAATGAAGAAATAAACTGAATTTTTTTTTTACTTTTTTTTCAAATTTCAAAACTTTGTGACAAAAAGTGAGATCTGCAAAATACTCAATGTGTCTCTCAGCAAATAGCTTGGGGTGTCTACTTTCCAAAATGGGGTCATTTGGGGGGGGTTTTGTGGTATCTGGGCATTCCATGACCTCCGAAACTGTGATAGGGAGTGAGGAGTAAAATCACTTTTTTACGCACATAAAAAGCCTGAAGGCGGTCATTGGTTTTTGTGGACCCGTACGCGGCTAGACTGACAAAAAATCTCACATATGGGGTATCCTCGTATTCAGAAGAAGCAGCAGAATGTATTTTGGGGTGTAATTTCACATATACCCATGGCATGTTCAAGCAACATATCATTTAGTGACAACTTTATGAAAAAAAAAATTGTAATTTCTCTTACGTTCACTGACAGACGCAGCTCTTCATAACACGTGGGTTTTATGTCGTCCTATCAGGAGTGACTAGGCAAAATAGAAATAAAAGCAACAGGGATAGGCTAGCCCCTCCCAGGGGGCCGTCCTCACCTGAGCATAAAACCCCCTGCTGGCCAATGGCATTCAGTTTTGTTTGCCTAGTGCAAAGGAGTGGACTGGGTTCCCTCTGGGACCTGCGTTTTTGTGCTGAAGTTTTTCCTATGAAGACTGCTATCAAGAAGCCGGCTGGTGGCATAGAGTGGATATCACGAATCCAAAACTTTCCCCAGCCCGGCCACCACCTGGTGAGCTACCCTGGCCTAAGCAGGGTCATGCCGCGCAGGGCCCGCTCCATGCGGGCGGCCAGTGGTTAACCCCACTTGTGCCCAGGGTTTGGCTCATGCCTCTCCAGTGGCCTGGCCAGCAGCAACCCTTCTCCATGTGGGGGGAACAGTCTACTACGGGTGGCTACCCGCATCACCCGTCGGAGGGGGTGAGTGGACCCCCTCCCCCTGCCCCAGGGGCGCGGCGAGCGGCATCCGGGCATTTGGTAGGTAGCCTTCCTGAGTAGGGGTATGCCGGGCGGTGTTGCGCTGCCCCCCAACCCACCGCTTTGCGGGGAGCCGCGCCTTCCGGGAAGTATGCCGACTGTACCATCCGTTTTTGGCCGCTGGGCAGCGAACGATGGTTTGCACGCCGCCGTTCCGCCACCATTTTATGGTGGATGGGTGCTTTTTTACGCTGCGGCTATTGTCCCTGCAGGGCCCTCCGTGGAGGTGCCAGTGGAGCAGCGTTCGGCACCGGAACCCATGGTCTCCTTGGACCAATTACGGGCGGTGTTTGCAGAATTCCTTCCCCGGGTGGGCACGGCTCCGGATCACCCCAAGAAGCGCCCACTCCCCTGTGTATTCTCGGGGGAGGATTCGGATCATGAGGTGGCCTCAGTGGTCACAGGGACCCCTGTGGAGTTGTCGGAGGGCGAGTTGGTCCTCTCAGATACTGAGGAGGATCAGGGGGCCTCAGTGGCGCGCGACAAGGCGATTGTGGCAACGCTGATCGCGAACATTCGGCATGGCCCTGCGACTTGATCAGTCAGGGGAGTCGCAGACATCCACTTATGTGTGTGGGTCTATGAAGCCTCCTAGGTCTCCTAAGGCTTTTCCTTACGATCCGTTTTTTGAGCGGGCAGTTTTTTAAGGAATGGTTATCTCCAAAAAAATTCCTTCACCCTGCCAAAACGCTTTGCAGTGCGCTATCCCTTTGAGGAGGTTTTCACTAAGCACTGGGCTTCCCCTTCGGTGGACCCGCCGGTGGCCCGCCTGAACAAGGCTACGACCCTTCTGTTGGAGGGCTCGCCTTCCTTTAGGGACACGGCTGATCGCCGTACGGAGTCGGTGTCTAAAGCAATTTTTCTGGTGGCAGGTTCTGTCATGCAGCTGATTCTGGCGTCTGCTATGGCAGCTCAATCTCTTTTTGAGTGCGCCACCTCTGTGCGCGCTAATCTGCATTGCAGGCTGAATTGCAAAAGGTGCATCACCTGGTGGAGGGGCTACACTACTTGTGTGACTCCCTGTTGGATATCATGCCCATGCTGTCCAAAATTTCCGCTTTTGCGGTGGTCATCAGGCGGGTGTTGTGGCTGCCTTCCTGGTCGGGCGATCAGGCGTCTAAAAAGGGACTCACAGATCTCCCCTTTCAAGGGGGTCATTTGTTTGGACCGCAGCTGGATGAAATCATTAAGAGTTTCACAGGGGGGAAGAGCCCTTTTCTTTCGGAGCACAAGCGGTGGGATGTTCGCCGCCGACAGGGCCCTGTTTCTTCCGGGCAGAAGAAGTTTTTTAGTGCCCCCGGCACGGCAGGGACAGGCTCCAAGCCTGGTAAGGCCTCGGCTGGATCCGGTAAAAGGACTTGGCAGCGTAAGCCCAGCAAGGCAGAGGATAAGTCCTCTACCGCATGACGGGCTGCCCCCGCCCATCTCCCGGGTTGGGGGCCGGTTGCTGGAGTTTGCGGTCACTTGGTCCGAACGTGTCTCCGATCGGTGGGTACTAGAAGTGGTGTCCACCGGGTACCGGAAAGAGTTCAGCTCTCTACCCCCAGACAGGTTTTTTCCCTCAAACTTGAGACTCCCTCAGGGGCGTCGGGAGGAGCTTTTGGGCGCGATCCAGTCTCTTGCGGATCAGGGGGTGATTGTGCCGGTTCCTCTGGAGGAGAGGTTCTGCGGTTTTTACTCGAACCTCTTTGTGGTGCCCAAAAAGAGCGGTGTCAGGCTGGTGCTGGGCCTAAAGGCTCTGAACTGTTTTGTGCAGGCAAAAAAGTTCAAGATGGAGTCCATTCGCTCGGTCGTGGCCGCCTTGCGTCAGGGAGAGTTCTTGGCGTCCTTGGATATCAAGGACGCCTACCTGCACGTTCCCATCTGTCTCAGCCATCAGCGCTTTCTGTGTTTCGCAGTTGTGGACCTGCACTACCAGTTTTTGGCCCTTCCTTTTGGGCTGGCCTCTGCTCCCAGGGTGTTCACCAAGGTGCTGGCTCCGGTCCTTGCGCTGATGAGACAGCGAGGTATCGCGGTGGTGGCGTACCTCGACGACCTGCTCTTGAGAGCTGAGTCAGCTGTGTCCCTGGAGGAGGACGTGAGAATCACGGTGTCCGCTTTGAGGGACTTCGGTTGGCTCATCAATCTTCAGAAGTCCTCGCTGTCCCCTTCCTGTCGCCTGGAGTATCTGGGTCTGATTCTGGACACACTGCAGGCGAAGGTGTTCTTGCCTCCCGACAAGTTGTTGGGGTTACAGGCGGCGGTACGGGCCCTGCTGTCACGCCGGAGGTCGTCCCTACGGTTCTGCATGAGGGTGTTGGGGCTCATGGTATCTTCCTTCGAGGCAATACCGTACGGCCAGAACCACACTCGGCTCCTACAGAAGGTGATTCTGTCGCAATGGGACACATCTCCTCTATCCCTGGACAAACTGATCTGCTTGGATCATCAGACCCGGGGTTCATTGACTTGGTGGCTTCGGGCCCCAGCTCTAACGCTAGGGAAATCCTTTCTTCCCCTCAACTGGTCGATAGTAACGACAGATGCCAGCCTGTCGGGCTGGGGAGGGGTGCTGGGTCGGTTGTCTGCCCAGGGCCGGTGGTCGGCTCAGGAAGCTCGACTTCCGATAAATGTGTTGGAACTGAGAGCGATCAGGCTCTGCTTGTCCCGTTGGTCGATAAGGCTGCGGGGTCTCCCTGTCCGGGTTTAGTCGGACAATGCCACGGCCTTGGCATACGTGAACCATCAAGGCGGGACAAGAAGTTCCGCAGCGGCTGCGGAGGCTGCTCTGATTCTCCGCTGGGCGGAACGTCATATTCCAGCGATCTCCGCCATTTACATTCTGGGAATGGAAAACTGGCAGGCGGACTTTCTCAGCCGCCAAACTTTGGACCAAGGGGAATGGTCCCGGCATCCGGAAGTGTTTCGCCAGATTTGCCGCAAGTGGGGCACACCGGAGGTGGACCTCATGGCGTCCAGGTTCAATCACAAGGTGAAGACCTTCGTGTGCAGAACAAGAGATCCGTTGGCGGTTGCCACGGGCGCGCTGGTGGCTCCTTGGGGTCGGTATCGGCTGCTATGTGTCTTCCCTCCTCTGAAGCTGTTGCCACGGGTTCTGCGCAGGATAGAGGCGGAAGGAATTCCGGCGATCCTGGTGGCTCCCGATTGGCCTCGGCGCACTTGGCACGCCGATCTGGTTCGGATGGTGGCGGACGCCCCTTGGCGGCTTCCGCTTCGCGAAGACCTGCTGTCTCAAGGTCCCATCTTGCACCCTGCTTTACCCTCGCTGGCTTTGACGGCTTGGCTATTGAGTCCCAGGTGTTGAGGGATCGGGGAGTCGCTGACTCAGTGATCCCTACTATGCTTAAGGCGCGTAAGTGCACTTCGCACAAGATTTATCACAGGACCTGGAAGGCCTATATTACGTGGTGTGAGGCGGGGGGGTTGGAACCCCCTCTTATGTGGTGTCCAGGGTGCTGACTTTTCTGAAGCAGGGCCTTGACAACAACCTGGCCTTGAGTAGACTCAAGGGTCAGATTTCGGCCTTGGCAGTCCTTTTTTCAGCATCCTTTGGTTTCCCATTCACTGATTCATACATTTGTACAGGGGGTACAGCATGTGGCTCCCCAGTTTCAGCCTCCCCTGGCGTCGTGGGACTTAAATCTGGTGCTCGCTGTGCTTCGGAGACCACCATATGAGCAGATTAGGGACATTCCCTTGTCTCTCTTGTCGCAGAAGGTAGCCTTCTTAGTGGCTGTCACATCCGCGCGGCGGGTCTCTGAATTGGCTGCCTTGTCCTGCAAGTCCCTGTACTTGATTCTTCATAAGGACAAGGCGGTGCTGCGACTTCCACCTTCTTTCCTTCCAAAGGTGGTCTCCTCTTTTCATTTGAATGAGGATATTGTCCTCGCCCCAAACATCCTAAGAAATTTTGAATTGCATTCTTTGGATGTGGTGAGGAGCTTCCGGGTGTATTTGAGTGCTACAGCTTCCTTTCGAAAGTCTGACTCGTTGTTTGTGTTGCCGAGGGCTCCAAAAAGGGCTCTGCAGCCTCGTCTGCTACCATTTCCTGTTGGATCAGGCAGACCGTGACCCATGCGTATGAGGTCTGGCGCCTTCCGAGAGGGTTCTGTTGGGTACAGTTGTTGTAGTTTCACCCACCCCTCTAGTTTGACACAGCTTTGGGACGTCCCCATGTGTTATGAAGAGCTGCGTCTGTCAGTGAACGTAAGAGAAAAATGGATTTTATTATAACTTACCGTAAAATCCTTTTCTCTGAGTTCACTGACAGACGCAGCTCCCACCCCTCTGATTAGGTTTGTACTGCTTGTTACGAACTGAATGCCATTGGCCAGCAGGGGGTTTTATGCTCAGGTGAGGACGGCCCCCTGGGAGGGGCTAGCCTATCCCTGTTGCTTTTATTTCTGTTTTGCCTAGTCACTCCTGATAGGACGACATAAAACCCACGTGTTATGAAGAGCTGCGTCTGTCAGTGAACTCAGAGAAAAGGATTTTACTGTTAGTTATAATAAAATCCTTTTTTTCCCCGAAACTTGTGGCAAAATATAAAATATTCCATGGACTCAACATGCGCCTCAGCAAATAGCTTGGGATGTTTACTTTCCAAAATGGGGTCATTTGGGGGGGTTGTGCTATCTTGGCATTTCATGGCCTCCAAGACTGAGATGGGCAGTCTGGGGTGAAGGCATAAATGATTGCCCTTAGAAATCCTGAAGACGGTGATTGGTTTTTGGGGTCCCATACGCCGATAGGCTCCCAAAAAGTCTCACACATGGGGTATCCCCATACTCAGGTGAAGCAGCAGAATGTATTTTGGGGTGTAATTCCACACATACCCATGGCACGTGTGAGCAATATATCATTTCAATAACAACTTTGTGTATTTTTTTTTTTCAATCACTTTTGACAAAAAAATTAAATATTCACTGTGCTCAACATGCCTCTCTGCAAATTCCTTGGGGTGTCTACTTTCCAAAATGGGTTCATTTGTGTGTGGGGGGGAGGGGTGTTGTACTGCCCTTCCATTTTATCACCTCAGGAAATGAGATCGGCAGTCATAAAGTAAAAGCTGCGTAAATTCCAGAAATTGTCTGCCATCATTTAACCACTTCAGCCCCGGAAGGATTTCCCACCTTAGGACCAGAGCACTTTTTGCGATTCGGCACTGCGTCGATTTAACTGTCAATTGCGCGTTCGTGCGACGTTGTACCCAAATGAAATTTGTGTCTTTTTTC
Source organism: Glandirana rugosa (assembly GCA_018402905.1). Taxonomy (NCBI): domain Eukaryota; kingdom Metazoa; phylum Chordata; class Amphibia; order Anura; family Ranidae; genus Glandirana; species Glandirana rugosa. The sequence goes on from BLSH010528068.1 coordinate 26,166, forward strand.
CCCCCCCCACAAATAGAGCTTTCTTTTGGTGGTATTTGATCACCTCTGCGTCATTTGTCATTACCGCTATAAATATAAAAAGGGCAACAATATTGCAAAAAAAAAACTATTTTTCTTACTTTTTGCTAAAATACAAAAAAAAATATAAAAACATTTTTTTTCATCGGTTTTGGCCGATTTATATTCTTCCTCATATTTTTGGTTAAAAAAATCGCAATCTGTGTTTATTGATTGGTTTGCGCAAAAGTTGCCGTGTTTACCAACCATGAGAATTAATTTCTGAGGTTTTTATTTTTTCTTTATATTTTACTAGTAATGGCAGCGATCTGTGATTTTTAGCGGTACTGCGATATTGCGGCAGACATGTCGGACCATTTTGACACTTTTTTTGGGACCATTGGCATTTATACAGTTTTCAGTGCTAGGAAAATGCACTGATTACTGTGTAAATGCCATTGGCAGTGAAGGGGTTAACCTGGAGGGGCTGCTCTAAGGGTTAACTGTGTTCCCTCAGTGTGTTCTAACTGTATGGGGGCTGGGCTAGCAGGGGGAGGGGAGTGATCATGGTTTCCATATACAGGAAGCCTGTGATCACAGCCCTTCGCGGGAGCCATCGCAGGTAGCCTGCGGAGATCGAGTCCGCCCTACCCGCTCCCTGGCCCCCCGGAACACAGTGAGCGCGTCTCTGGTGGCGCACGTGCGCGCACAATACTCGTCACCGCAGCCGCCGTCAAGTGATGGCGTTTCGCGATAACGAACCACTTTGCCGCCGTCCAACTGTGGCGGGCGATCGGCAAGTGGTTAAAGTGCCTTTGATTAACCCCAAATAAAGTTTCGCTGTTCTGGTAGGTCTTTCCTGACATTTTCTTAGTCTCATCTTACAGCAAAAAGCCATGGTCCGCAGAGAGCTTCCAAAGCATCAAAGGGAAAAGGTATCAGTCAGGAGAAGGGTACAAAAGAGTTTCCAAGGCATTAGATATATACCATGGAACACAGTGAAGACAGTCGTCATCAAGTGGAGAAAATATGGCACAACAGTGACATTACCAAGAACTGGATGTCCCTCCAAAATTGATGAAAAGACAAGAGGAACTGGTTGGGGAGGCTGCCAAGAGGCCTACAGCATCAATAAAGGAGCTGCAGGAATAGCTGTTGAGCACTAGCTGTGTGGTACATGTGACAAAAATCTCCTGTATTCTTCACATGTCTGGGCTAGGGGGTAGAGTAAAAAACAAAATCAACCTTGCGCTCAGAACTGAAATATGTGATTAAATAATAAAGTGAAAATTCACATACAGTTGTGCTCATAAGTTTACAAACCCTGGCAGACTTTGATTTCTTGGCCATTTTTCAGAGAATATGAATGATAACACAAAAACTTTTCTTTCACTCATGGTTAGTGTTTGGCTGACGCCATTTATTATCAAATCAACGTTTTTTTTAGTCTTTTTAAATCATAATGACAACAGAAACTACCCAAATGACCCTGATTAAAAGTTTGCATACCCTGGTGATTTTAGTCTGATAACATGCACAAAAGTTGACACAAAGGGGTTTGAATGGCTATTAAATGTAACCATCCTCGTCTATGATCTGTTTGCTTGTAATTAGTGTGTGTGTATAAAAGGTCAATGAGTTTCTGGACTCCTGACAGACCCTTGCATCTGTCATCCAGTGCTGCACTGATGTTTCTGAAATCTGAGTCATGGGGAAAGCAAAAGAATTGCCAAAGGATCTGCGGGAAAAGGTAGTTGAACTGTATAAAGCAGGAAAGGGATATAAAAAGATATCCAAGGAATTGAGAATGCCAATCAGCAGTATTCAAACTCTAATCAAGAAGCAGAAAATGAGGGGTTCTGTTGAAACCAAACCACGGTCAGGTAGACCAACTAAAATTTCAGCCACAACTGCCAGGAAAATTGTTTGGGATGCAAAGAAAAACCCACAAATAACTTCAGGTGAAATACAGGACTCTCTGAAAATGTGGTGTGGCTGTTTCAAGATGCACAATAAGGAGGCACTTGAAGAAAGATGGGCTGCATGGTCGAGTCGCCAGAAGAAAGCCATTACTACACAAATGCCACAAATTATCCCGCTTACAATGCGCCAAACAGCACAGAGATAAGCCTCAAACATTCTGGCACAAAGTCATTTGGAGACATGAGACCAAAATTTAGCTTTTTGGCCACAACCATAAACGCTACATCTGGGGAGGAGTCAACAAGGACTGTGAAACACGGAAGTGGATCGCTGATGTTTTGGGGATGTGTGAGCTACAAAGGCACAGGAAATTTGGTCAAAAATGATGGCAAGATGAATGCAGTATGTTATCAAAAAATACTGGAGGAACATTTACATTCATCAGCCAGGAAGCTGTGCATGGGACATACTTGAACATTTCAACATGACAATAATCCAAAACACAAGGCCAAGTTGACCTGTCATTGGCTACAGCAGATAAAAAAGTGAAGGTTCTGGAGTGGCCATCTCAGTCTCCTGACCTCAATATCATTCAGCCACTTTGGGGAGATCTCAAACGTGCAGTTTATGCAAGACAGCCCAAGAATTTACAGGAACTGGAGGCTTTTTGCCAAGAGGAATGGGCAGGTTTATCATCTGAGAAGATAAAGAGCCTCATCCAAAAATACCACAAAAGACTTCAAGCTATCATTGATGTTAAAGGGGCAATAAACGGTATTAAAAACTGGGGTATGTAAACTTTTGATCAGGGTAATTTGGGTAGTTTCTGTTGTCATGATTTAAAAAGAGTAACACAGTTGATTGGTAATAAATGGCTTCAGCCAAATACTAATCATGAGTGAAAGAAAAGTTTTTGTGTTATCATTCATATTCACTGAAAGTTGGCCAAGAAATCATTAATTCTGCCAGGGTGTGTAAACTTATGAGCACAACTGTATGTGTGTCAGACTGGACTGCTGCACTTGGAATGTCAGAATAAAGACAGAAAGAAATGTTATAGAAAAAGACAAGACTGTGCTGTCCATTGACAATTATAAACTTAAAAAATAAGCAAGTGACACTCTCCCAACTTATAATAAAGTTGTTTGGTAAAAAAACAATCAATCAAAACAATCGGTATCCCAATGCAGATATGATATCAGGATCATACATGCACCGATTTATATGAATGACGTTGATATTGAAAAGTCCAAAAAATGTCTCCATCAGACTTTTCTCAAATTGGTGAATAAACACACATCAAAGTAATTTGCAGTCATAATCAAATCCTCAAAGTGTAAAATCAGCCTCTTACCAGACAGTCATGATCTCTAAGTTATAAGAAATCATATAGAGTGTGGAATGAACCAGAGACTCCTCACAGTAGATGGATCAGTTCACAAAAGCAGCCTTGCTTCAGAACAGGTGTGCTGGATCAACTAAGCCAACTCTCTATAGATGTTACAATTGACTGTTTGAATCGGCTGATTAGACTCACTCCAGTGATAGGGTGTTGAAGATATATGTATCAAAAAAAAGAGAAAAAGGCTCATCGTGCAGTATACAAGATTAATTTAATAAAGGATATAAAGACTGAATTTACAAGAAATATATGTAAACGAGCGGTATGGCACAAAAGTTACATCATGAACGCAGCCAGGCAATCACAAAATGTAGTGACGTCTCAGCTCCTGTGTTACCAGATGCGTTCCTGCAAGCCCAGATGATGCCTGTTACAGGGAAACGCATGTGGGAAAATATGTAATGGTCTGATAAAACCAAGGCTGAATTTTTTGGCCATAATTACAAAAGATGTTTGGTGCAAAAACAGCACTGCACATCACCAAAAGAACACCATAACCACAGTGAAGCATGGTGGTGGTAGCATCATGCTTTGGTGCTGTTTTTCTTGAGCTGGAACAAATACCAGTCAATATTGGCACAAAACCTTCTGGCTTCTGCTGGAAACCTGAATATGAAGAGGAACTCTCAGCATGACAGCGACCCAAATTATGCATCCAAATCATCAAAGGAATGGCTTCACCAGAAGAAGATTAAAGTTTTGGAATGGCCCAGACCTGAATCCTATTGAAAATCTGTGGGGTGATCTGAAGAGGGCTGTGCACAGGAGATGCCCTCACAATCTGACAGATTTGGAGTGTTTTTGCAAAGAAGAGTGGAAAAATATTGCCAAGTCAAGATGTGCTATGCTGATGGACTCATACCCCAAAAGACTGAGTTCTGTAATAAAATCAAAAGGTGCTTCAACAAAGTATTAGTTTAAGGGTGTGCACACTTATGCAACCATATTATTTTAGTTTTTTTATTTTTACTTCCCTTCACCTAAAATATTTCAGTTTGTTTTTCAATTGAGTTGTACAGTTTACAGGTCACATTAAATGGTGGAAAAAGTTCTGAAATTATTTATCTTTGTCTCAGTTTTTTTACATCACAGAAACCTGACAATTTAACAGGGGTGTGTAGACTTTTTGTATCCACTGTATATATGGGCATATCTTTTCTGCAGTGGGTACTGGGCTGCTTTCAAACTGATCCTTCTATTACAGTCAGGTCCATAAATATTGGGACATTGACACAATTCTAATCTTTTTGGCTCTATACACCACCACAATTGATTTGAAATGAAACAAACAAGATGTGCTTTAACTGCAGACTTTCAGCTTTAATTTGAGGGTATTTAAATCCAAATCAGGTGAACGGTGTAGGAATTACAACAGTTTGTATATGTGCCTCCCACTTTTTAAGGGACCAAAAGTAATGGGACAATTGGCTGCTCAGCTGTTCCATGGCCAGGTGTGTGTTATTCCCTCATTATCCCATTTACAAGGAGCAGATAAAAGGTCCAGAGTTCATTTCAAGTGTGCTATTTGCATTTGGAATCTGTTGCTGTCAATTCTCAATATGAGATCCAAAGAGCTGTCACTATGAGTGAAGCAAGCCATCATTAGGCTGAAAAAGCAAAACAAACCCATCAGAGAGATAGCAAAAACATTAGGTGTGGCCAAAATCAACTGTTTGGAACATCCTTAAAAAGAAAGAACGCACCGGTGAGCTCAGCAACACCGAAAGACCACGGAAAACAACTGTGGTGGATGACCGAAGAATTCTTTCCCTGGTGAAGAAAACACCCTTCACAACAGTTGGCCAGATCAAGAACACTCTCCAGGAGGTAGGTGTATGTGTGTCAAAGTCAACAATCAAGAGAAGACTTCACCAGAGTGAATACAGAGGGTTCACCACAAGATGTAAACCATTGGTGAGACTCAAAAACAGGAAGGCCAGATTAGAGTTTGCCAAACAACATCTAAAAAAGCCTTCACAGTTCTGGAACAACATCCTATGGACAGATGAGACAAAGATCAACTTGTACCAGAGTGATGGGAAGAGAAGAGTATGGAGAAGGAAAGGAACTGCTCATGATCCAAAGCATACCACCTCATCAGTGAAGCATGGTGGTGGTAGTGTCATAGCGTGGGCATGTATGGCTGCCAATGGAACCGGTTCTCTTGTATTTATTGATGATGTGACTGCTGACAAAAGCAGCAGGATGAATTCTGAAGTGTTTTGGGCAATATTATCTGCTCATATTCAGCCAAATGCTTCAGAACTCATTGGACGGCGCTTCACAGTGCAGATGGACAATGACCCGAAGCATACTGCGAAAGCAACCAAAGAGTTTTTTAAGGGAAAGAAGTGGAATGTTGGGACCAAGTCAATCACCTGACCTGAATCCAAATGAGCATGCAATTCACTTGCTGAAGACAAAACTGAAGGGAAAATGCCCCAAGAACAAGCAGGAACTGAAGACAGTTGCAGTAGAGGCCTGGCAGAGCATCACCAGGGATGAAACCCAGTGTCTGGTGATGTCTATGCATTCCAGACTTCAGGCTGTAATTGACTGCAAAGGATTTGCAACCAAGTAATAACCCCTTCCTTACCAGCGTATAGTAATTATACGTCGGCAAGGTGCACTCCCCATCCTAACAGGCCGTCATATGACGTCCTGCCTATTTCACCGCTCTGGGGCCCGCAGAGTGGGGATCGGCCCTGTCCCTAGGGACTCCGGCTTTCCTTGATCGGGGTAAAGAGCCAATGAAATTGGCTTTTTACCATGTGACCGGCTGTGTCCTATCACAGCCAGTCACTTCCGACAATAACAAAGAGCGGCGTGCACACCGCTCATGCGCGCACTCGGGGGCGTGCAGCGCAGCGATCTGGGTGCGAGCTTGTCCCTCGGACAAAGCCCAACCCCGATGACGGTAAAGAGCCAATGATATTGGCTCTTTACCACATGACCGGCTGTGTCCAATCACAGCCGGTCACAGAATGATGAGAATCCGCGGTAACGAGCTGTTACCGGGTTCTCCTCTTCACACACCAATCGTCTGTGAGGAGGAGATAGCGGTAACAGCTTGTTACCGCTTACTGTCAGCACCAATCACACAGATTGCCCCCCCAATAAAGAGTACCTGTCACCACCCAATCAAAGTACCTGTCACAGCCCATCAGAGTACCCGAGTACCTGTCACCTGCCCATGATAGTACCTGAGTACTTGTCACCAGCCCATCAGAGTACTCAAGTACCTGTCACCAGCCCCTTAGAGTACCCGAGTACCTGTCACCAACCCATCTAAGTACCCAAGTAACTGTCACCAGCCCATCACAGTACCCGAGTACCTATCCTCAGCCCATCACAGTACCCGAGTACCTGTCATCAGCCCATCACAGTACCCGAGTACCTGTCACCAGCCCATGAGAGTACCCGAGTACTTAGTGTTCCACATCAGGACCTCAGCTTTATAACACCCAGCGTGCAATTGGAAAAGAGGGTGGGACCACCAATGTGCCCGCCCCAAGGGCGTGGGGCAGTACTCTGATTGGACTGCTCTCACATGTGACATCGTCAAAAAAAAACAAAAAACCCACACACACCACAGCCATCACTTACAAATATGTGTGTCCCTACACAGCGTTGATTGTGTCCCTCGTGATTTAAGGGCAAATTGTTCAAGGTGTCAGATTATAGTATTAATTTATTGTATTCATTTAGTATCGATCTAGTATTTTGTGCCTAAGTACTTTGTCCACCCTTTTCAACAAGTCACACTTCAGGTCGGGCTAATTACCTATATCCATTCTAAGGAACTCCATGACTATTACAATTCATAAAGAAAGTGCATTAGTGCGATCAATAGAATTAGTACAGGAATCAATATACACATACATGGAATCAATGTATACAATTAGTACCTTTCGCTGTCACTCGTGTATGCTGGATGTTCTATAATAGAGGAGCTCCTCCAAATCTCCAGTGTGGCAGTTCCTTCTGCCTCGGTCAGATGGAACGCACGCCAAGGGGCGGGGGCCATGTCTCCGCCCCTGCATGCGTGCCAAAACTCGAACCACCGCAGGTCGCCTCCCGGAAGTACAGGCGCCATGCTTCGTCCTGGCAGGATCACACCCGCCGATCCACTCAGCTGTACTGGCCGCTGGCCCCTATCACTGTGCCAGACTGCTAGCCACCCAAATGGAAGGGGACAGGGGAACCAGGCACTGTCACTAAGTGGATCATAAGTGGATACTAAGTTAAGCCCTTTCAAACTGATGCGGGATAAAAAAAAAATAATATATGTGAAACAATTCATAAAAATTCATATAAATGTTTGCTATGGGTAATGTCTCAGTATTACTGATGTTAAGAAAATAAGCCAATGTATTGCATACTGAACGATAATGTTTGAAAAAGCCAGCTGAGTGCTAGTTGAGGCCCCATGTGTATCACCAATCTTTCATATTCTACCTTATTAGTATTCGTATCAGCAATAGAGTATAGAGTATATAATATATATAAAAAACGTGATCGGTAAGAAATTCAAGGTAAAAATGAATTAAAAATTAAAATTAAAAATTAATAATCATTCAAACATTCATCCGATCCCATATAGTGATTATGGATAGCATATGATTCAATAAAGGTTAGAAATAAAATATATAAATACCGTACCAGTAGTTTCCAATTAAAAATTATTATGATAGAGTTCAATTAAAAATACAAATAGAAACTGATATTAAGATGATGATACTTGTAGGCATACGAAAGGAGAGGAGGTGGCAGGAGGGGCAAGAGAGGGGGGAAGAGATCCAAAAAGAGGAAGGAGGTAGAGGTAGACTATTCCACCATAAAAATATACAATTTATCTAGCTCGATTTTCAGTGATACTGAACTAGATATTTTATGGAAAGGCCTCAATTTTGCCCCCAAGAATCCGCCCAGCTTTTTCAAACTGTAGACTTAAACAAGTATATTATAGGACTCACCTTACAAAGGTATTTTACTATGAAAAAAGAATGTTCAGAAAGACCTGGCAGTAAGCCTAGGAACGATTCTATCAATCTCCATGGAGTTTCCCCGGATGAAAATTGCCCTGGACCCAAGATTTTTGGAGATGACAATGCGCTATCCATTCTGGAAAGTTTGTATGAAGAAGGAAGATGCGATGATGTTGAACCACTGTCTGATCCCACCACTCAGGAGGACAGACTAATTAGACACACGGAATTCAAGCCAAAATCCTCCTTCTATCCCCATTGGGCTAAAGGTAGTTATATCCCCACATTCTATGAGGTAGTATTGGAGGAATTGAGACAAATATGCCATAAGAACTCTACAGGGGCGGCTGGATTTAAAGGAATAGACAAATCTGTAAAAAGCCTTATGGACAATGAACAAATTATCATCAGGCAAGCGGACAAAGGAGGGGGTCTGGTGGTACAAGATAGGGAAACCTATTTGGCAGAAGCCTCTAGATTGCTCAGTGATAAAGGTACATACGAACTACTATCTAAAGATCCTCTGCCGAAGTATAAGATCTCGCTTAAGAACCTGCTAGATGAAGCTCTGAGCAACCAAGCCATAACACAGAGTGAGCACCAGTTCCTATAAAAAACAATACCCCATGACCCCTCACTTTTACCATATCCCAAAGATTCACAAGAACGATACAAATTCCCCCGGAAGGCCCATAATAGCAGGCATAGATGGTCTTACCAGCAACCTAGGTTGCTACATCGATCATTTTTTACAAGATTTTGTAATCAACCTACCTTCCTATAAGAAGGACTCAGGCCATATGCTGGAGATCCTATCTACTTTAGAATGGAGCCCTCAATACAAGTGGGTGTCACTCGACATAGCTTCGCTGTACACATCAATCGAACACCAGTATGGCATAGAAGCGGTCAAGTAATACCTAACGAACAGTGAGATACATCCCGCACAAACCAAGTTTTTAATAGATTCTATCGAATACACCCTCACACACAACTATTTCTCTTTCAAGGGGGAATAATACAGACAAGTCCGTGGCACTGCAATGGGAGCCAGGTTTGCCCCCAGTAATGCGAACCTTTTTATGGGTTATTGGGAAGAACAATACATATGGGCTAACAACCCATATAGAAATAACCTGGCCTTATACGCAAGGTACATCGACGACATACTAATTGTCTGGAATGGCAGTGAGGAAGACTTCCAAGGGTTCCTGACCCATTGTGATGATAACCCTTTTGGGATAGCGTTTACCCATGTGATGGACGACAAGCGACTAGTGTTCCTAGACCTAGAACTGTGGGTGGACGAGAAGTGTAACATTCTCTCAAAAACCCATTTCAAACCAAGCGCAGGTAACTCTTATCTACATGCCGATAGTAATCACCATCCCAGGTGGATCAAGAACGTGCCCTTTGGGCAGTTCTGTAGGTTACACAGAACTTGCACCAAAAGAGAGGACTACGAAATACAGAGTATTACTTTGAAGAAGAAGTTCAGTGAGAAGGGATACAAAAGAGAGCATATAGAGGTAACTTACCTAAAGTATTGGGCACAATATGATGAGATGGAACCGCCCGACCAAACAGGAGCATCCAGCACCTTGAGACCAAAGGCAAAGAAGGTCAGAGAGAAAAAGCCCGAGTTCAACAGATTCAGCACCATCTATAACACCAAAGCCTTTGACATACAAAGAGTGCTACAAAATAACTGGAAGATACTAAAGCAAGACCCAGTGCTGAGTAAAGTGTTACCACCTAGGCCAGACATTGTTTTCAGGAAATCCAGAAATATTAGGAGCTACATAGCACCCAGTAAAGTACGCAAAGCCCCTAGCAAACAGTCTACGAACAAGGGCCCCTGGTCTACAATATTTGACCAAACAGGGAGCTACAAGTGCGGAACTAAAAATTGCGGTTGCTGTTCTTTCATGTGGCATAGAAAAAGGGATATAATGGGCAATGATGGCCATATCCATAGGATCAAGCAATTTATAAATTGCGGGACTTCATATGTGATTTATGGTATCATATGCCCATGCGGTTTGCTCTATGTGGGGCGCACCATACGTCCTCTCAGGGTTCGTTTTGGAGAACATAAATGTAATATATTGGGGAGAAAAGACACCTCTAAGACCCAAACTAGATTCAATTATTCAGTCCCACGACATTTTGAAGAAGTACATAGTGGAGAACCCATAGGTATGAGGGTTTTTGGCATAGAGGCCATTAAAGGCGACATGGATAGTGGGAGTAGGTACATGGAGTTAGGTAAGAGAGAAACCTACTGGATTTTCACCCTGGGATCCCTCACTCTAGGGGGTTTGAAGATTTGGGGATCCATGGAGTCATCAACTGATCCCCTCGGACACCTCTATATCTTTTCCCTTTTTTTTTTTTGGTCCCCTACCCCTCCCCCCTGGGGTTCATCTATGAAGTTCTGAACATGCACCCCACATCCCCTCTGAAAGGTTGCCATTGTGTTATAGTGTTGTGTTGCTGTTTCGTATGCTTAACTGTAACTACAAGTATCATCATCTTAATATCAGCTTCTATTTGTATTTTTAATTGAACTCTAGCATAATAATTTTAATTGGAAACTACTGGTACGGTATTTATATATTTTATTTCTAATCCTTATTGAATCATATGCTATCCGTAATCACTATATGGGATTGGATGAATGTTTGAATGATTATTAATTTTTAATTTAAATTTTTAATTAATTTTTACCTTCAGTTTCTTACCGATCACGTTTTTTATATATATTATATACTCTATTGCTGATACGAATACTAATAAGGTAGAATATGAAATATTAGTGATACACATGGGGCCTCAACTAGCACTCAGCTGGCTTTTTCAAACATTATCGTTCAGTATGCAATACATTGGCTTATTTTCTTAACATCAGTAATACTGAGACATTACCCATAGCAAACATTTATATGATTTTTTATGAATTGTTTCACATATATTATTATTTATTTTTTTTATTTTTTATTTTTTTATCCCGCATCAGTTTGAAAGGGCTTAACTTAGTATCCACTTATGATCCACTCAGTCACAGTGCCTGGTTCCCCTGTCCCCTTCCCTTTGGGTCGCTAGCAGTCTGGCACAGTGCTGCTAGCGAGGTCTCTCCTGCTCCTCCCCCTCCATGCAAGGGCTACGGTGGCTCCGATCCACCGGGTGTAGGAGGTGTCCCCGTGTGACTCCCGTGATAGAGGACAGCTGAGTGGATCGGCGGGTTTGATCCTGCCAGGGCGAAGCATGGTGCCTGTACTTCCGGGAGGCGACCTGCGGTGGTTCGAGTTTTGGCACGCATGCAGGGGCGGAGACATGGCCCCCGCCCCTTGGCGTGCGTTCCATCTGACCGAGGCAGAAGGAACTGCCACACTGGAGATTTGGAGGAGCTCCTCTATTATAGAACATCCAGCATACACGAGTGACAGCGAAAGGTACTAATTGTATACATTGATTCCATGTATGTGTATATTGATTCCTGTACTAATTCTATTGATCGCACTAATGCACTTTCTTTATGAATTGTAATAGTCATGGAGTTCCTTAGAATGGATATAGGTAATTAGCCCGACCTGAAGTGTGACTTGTTCAAAAGGGTGGACAAAGTACTTAGGCACAAAATACTAGATCGATACTAAATGAATACAATAAATTAATACTATAATCTGACATCTTGAACAATTTGCCCTTAAATCACGAGAGACACAATCAACGCTGTTTAGGGACACACATATTTGTAAGTGATGGCTGTGGTGTGTGTGTGTTTTTTTTTGGTTTTTTTTTTGACGATGTCACATGTGAGAGCAGTCCAATCAGAGTACTGCCCCACGCCCTTGGGGCGGGCACATTGGTGGTCCCACCCTCTTTTCCCATTGCACGCTGGGTGTTCTAAAGCTGAGGCCCTGATGTGGAACACTAGGCTCTGAGGAAGAGGCTACGGCCTGGAAACGCGTCAGCCATTTTTGTGACCAGGAACGTGTCTGGAACACCACTTCCTGTGGATCCGTATACCTGCTTACATGCCTGTGATTTTATCTCGTTTGTGAGTATAATTTATGATGATTTCTCAATAAATGTTGTTCTTATTAAGGATAATGCGCTAGGCCAGTGCGCCTTTGTATGCGTCTATGTTTCTACAGTGTTTGGGACTCCCCCAGTCCGGCTAGAGGCAGCACGGCGGCACATTACCCAAAGTTTGACACAAGCAAATATTACATGCACTGTGACACCTATCCCTCCTCTGAGTGCAGGATCATGTTTTGAGCTCATATGTTATTACCCGAGTACTTGTCACCAGCCCATCAGAGTACCTGAGTACCTGTCATCGGCCCATATAATTACCTGAGTACCTGTCGCCAAGCCAGAGTACCCAAGCACCTGTCACCAACCCATCAGAGTACCCGAGCATCTGTCACCATCTCATCAAAGTACCTGAGTACCTGTCACCAGCCCATCTGAGTACCAAACACCTGTCGCCAACCCATCAGATTACCCGTGTACCTGTCACCAACCCATCACAGTACCCGAGTACCTGTCACCAGCCCATCTGAGTACCTGTCACCAACCCTTCTGAGTACCCGAGTACCTGTCACCAACCCTTCTGAGTACCCGAGTACCTGTCGCCAGCTCATCAGAGTACCCGAGTACCTGTCACCAGCCCATCAAAGTACCCGAGTACCTGTAACCTGCCCATCAGAGTACCTGAGTACCTGTCACCAGTCCATCACAGTACCCGAGTACTGTCATCAACCCATCTGAGTACCTGTCACCAACCCATCTGAGTAGCCGAGTACCTGTCACCAGCCCATCACAGTACTCGAGTACCTGTCTTCAACCCATCTGAGTACCCGAGTACCTGTCACCAGCCCATGAGAGTACCTGAGTACTTGTCACCAACCCATTTGAGTACCCGAGTACCTGTCACCAACCCATCACAGTACCCGAATACCTGTTATCAACCCATCTGAGTACCCAAGTACCTGTCACCAATCCATCTAAGTACCCAAGTACCTGTTACCAACCCATCTAAGTACCCAAGTACCTGTCACCAACCCATCAGAGTACCCGAGCACATGTCACCAACCCTTCTGAGTACCCGAGTACCTGTCACCAGCTCATCAGAGTACCCGAGTACCTGTCACCAACCCTTCCGAGTACCGGTCACCTGCCCATCAGAGTACCAGGGTACCTGTCACCAGCCCTTCAAAGTACCCGAGTACCTGCAACCTGCCCATCTGAGTACCCATCACCAGTCCATCACTACCCGAGTACCTGTCACCAACCCATCACAGTACCCGAGTACCTGTCACCAGCCCATGCGAGTACCTGAGTACTTGTCACCAGCTCATCAGAGTACTCAAGTACCTGTCACCAGCCCATTAGAGTACCCAAGTACCTGTCACCAACCCATCTAATTACCCAAGTACCTGTTACCAACCCATCTAAGTACCCAAGTACCTGTCACCAACCCATCAGAGTACCCGAGCACATGTCACCAACCCATCAGAGTACCCGAGTACCTGTCACCAACCCTTCTGAGTACCTGAATACCTGTCACCAGCTCATCAGAGTACCCGAGTACCTGTCACCAACCCTTCTGAGTACCGAGTACCGGTCACCTGCCCATCAGAGTACCAGGGTACCTGTCACCAGCCCTTCAAAGTACCCGAGTACCTGCAACCTGCCCATCTGAGTACCTATCACCAGTCCATCACTACCCGAGTACCTGTCACCAACCCATCACAGTACTCGAGTACCTGTCATCAACCCATCTGAGTACCCGAGTACCTGTCACCAGCCCATGAGAGTACCTGAGTACTTGTCATCAACCCATCTAAGTACCCGAGTACCTGTCACCAGCTCATGAGAGTACCTGAGTACTTGTCGCCAGCCCATCAGAGTACTCAAGTACCTGTCACCTGCCCATTAGAGTACCCGAGTACCTGTCAGAAACCCATCTAAGTACCCAAGTACCTGTCACCAGCCTATCACAATACCCGAGTACCTGTCACCATCCCATGAGAGTACCCGAGTACTTGTCACCAGCCCATCAGAGTACCCGAGTACTTGTCACCAGCCCATCTGAGTACCCGAGTACCTGTACCCAATCCATCAGAGTACCCAAGCACCTGTCACCAACCCATCAGAATACCCGAGCATCTGTCACCATCTCATCAGAGTACCCAAACACCTGTCACCAACCCATCAGAGTACCCGAGCATCTGTCGCCATCTCATCAGAGTACCCGAATACCTGTCATCAGCCCATCAGAGTACCCGAGTACCTGTCGCCAACCCATCACAGTACCCGAGTACCTGTCACCAGCCCATCGGAGTACCTGTCACCAGCCCATCAGAGTACCCATGTACCTGTCACCAACCCATCAGAGTACCCGAGTACCTGTCACCAACCCTTCTGAGTACCCGAGTACCTGTCATCAGCTCATCAGAGTACCCGAGTACCTGTCACCAACCCTTCTGAATACCCGAGTACCGGTCACCTGCCCATCAGAGTACCAGGGTACCTGTCACCAGCCCTTCAAAGTACCCGAGTACCTGCAACCTGCCCATCTGAGTACCCATCACCAGTCCATCTGTCCATGAGCCCATGACACTACCCAACCGCTGTCCATGAGCCCATGAGACTACCCGACTACTGTCCATAAGCCCATGAGACTACTCTACCGCTGTCTAC
>BLSH010528068.1:60397-76599 GCA_018402905.1 Glandirana rugosa
GTGTATGCGAAGTAAGACATCTCTGGGGGTTGTTTCTGGGAGAAAGGGTGGTTTAGGGATCCGATGTATGCGGTCTATTGCCAGCTCAATTGGTTGCAGATCAGGGAGGAGAGCCCTAAACAGGCCTGTGGCGTACTGATTGAGGTCTTGGGGCTGTATTGTTTTGGGGATCCCCCTAAGCTTGACATTGTTTCTTCTGCTGCGATCTTCTAAGTCGGCTATTTTGGATCGCAGCCATCGTGTCTCTTCCACCCCCTCATCGTTGGCGTCCACTAGATCGTTAACAGTGTAGGTAATGTCACTGATAGCATTTTCTGCATTGTGGACTCTCTCCCCTAGGGAGGAGAGTTCCCTTGATAGCTTGTGGGTAAGGGTGGATATATCTGTGTGAATTGATTGTTGAAGTGAAAGTAACATGTCCTTAAGCAGGGTATCCACTACAGGCTGATTACTGGTTGGGAATGCAGCAATAGAAGAGCTGGGGGTAGTGTGAGGGATTGGAGAGGAATCCTGACTCACCGGGTCACATGGCGGCTCCTCCAACCTCATACGGGACTAGGCCGGGCTGCTGCATGTCGGGCTGTCGGGATGAGAAGAGTGGCGAGTCAGAGACGTCCCTGGGGATCTGTACTCCGTCCGTTCATCAGGTAGGTCTGTGTAGTGGCTGTTCGTGTGTTCTCTCGCGGCTGAGGCCGCCGCGCCAGCGCCATCTTGAGATGAGCTCCGTGAGGCTGGGCTGAAGAATTCCGTCAATTTTTGCGGTCTTCGGTTCTCCTTTCTCTTCCTCATCGTCTCTCCACCTGAAGGGAGGAAAGGCCAGCGGGATTTGTGGGGTTCGGGCGGTGTTGTGAGGTCCGGGTTGCTGTATTTCCCCTCGATTAGCCGGAGCTCTAAGGACTTGCGGCCATCTGCAGTGCGCGCAAACCACGCCCCCATGTTTACTCTTTTTAAATCATAATGACAACAGAAACTACCCAAATGACCCTGATCAAAAGTTTACATACCTCAGTTCTTAATACATTGTATTGCCCCCTTTAACATCAATAACAGTTTGAAGTCACTTGTGGTATTTGTGGATGAGGCTCTTTATCTTCTCAGATGGTAAAGCTGCCCATTGCTCTTGGCAAAAAGAGTTCCAGTTCCTGAAAATTCTTGGGTTGTCTCGCATGAACTGCATGTTTGAGATCTCCCCAGAGTGACTCAATGATATTGAGATCAGGAGACAGATGACCACTCCAGAGCCTTCACTTAATACTGCTGTATCCAATGACAGGTCGACTTGGCCTTGTGTTTTGGATCATTGGATTGTCCAAGTACATGCCATGCGCAGCTTCCTGGCTGATGAATGCAAATGTTCCTCCAGTATTTTTTTGATAACATTTTGCCATCAATTTTGACCAAATTTTCCTGTGGCATTGTAGCTCTCACATCCCCAAAACATCAGCGATCCACCTCCGTGTTTCACAGCAGGAATGGTGTACCTTTCATCATAGGCCTTGTTGACTCCTCTCAATGTAGCCTTTATGGTTGTGCCCAAAAAGCTAAATTTTGGTCTCATCTCTCCAAATGACTGTGCCAGAAGGTTTGAGGCTTGTCTCTGTGCTGTTTGGCGTATTGTAAGCGGGATACTTTGAGGCATTTGCTTAGTAATGGCTTTCTTCTGGAGACTTGACCATGCAGCCCATCTTTCTTCAAGTGCCTCCTTATTGTACATCCTGAAACAGCCACACCACATGTTTTCAGAGAGTATTGTATATCATCTGAAGTTATTTGTGTGTTTTTTTTTCTTTGCATCCCAAACAATTTTCTTGGCAGTTGTGGCTGAAATTTTAGTTGGTCTCCCGACTGTGGTTTGGTTTCAACAGAACCCCTCATTTTCGACTTCTTGATTAGAGTTTGAACACTGCTGTTTGGCATTCTTAATTCCTTGGATATATTTTTATATCCCTTTCTGTTTTTATACAGTTCAACTACCTTTTCCCACATATCCTTTTGACAATTCTTTTGCTTTCCCCATTACTCAGAATAAAGAAACGTCAGAGCAGCACGGATCTGTCAGGAGTGTAGAAACTCACACACACACTTATTACAAGCAAACAGATCACAGGTGAGGATGTTTGCCTTTAATAGCCATTCAAACCCCTTTGTGTCAACTTGTGTGCATGTTATCAGGTCAAAATCACCAGGGTATGTAAACCTTTGATCAGTGTCATTTGGGCAGTTTCTGTTGTCATTATGATTTAAAAAGAGTAAACACAGTTGATTGATAATAAATGGCTTCAGCCAAACACTAACTATGAGTGAATGATATGTTTGTGTTATCATTCATAGTCTCTGAAAAATGGCCAAGAAATAAATTCTGCCAGGGTATGTAAATATGAGCACAACTGTATCTTGCAACCCTTCCATACAAGACGCATTTGTGGAGAATTTGTGATACTGTTGTCACATACATACAATGACCACTCTGTCATAAATTCCTGCAACTACTTCAGAGTTGCTGTTGGCCTCTTGGTAGCCTTTGACCAGTTTCCTCCTGGTTCTTTCATCCAGTTTGGAGCGACGTCCTTAACCAGGGAGGATCTGTGTTGTACCAAATACCTTCCACTTCTTAATAATAGACTTTACTGTGCTTAGAGCCATTGATAAAGCCTTTGAATTTTTTTGTATCCATCTCCTGACTTGTGCCTGTCCACAAACTTTATCCTGGACATCTTTTGTCAGTGCCTTGCCACCCATAGTTGACTTACTTCAGTTGCACTGCAGAAACTGAAATGCTCCAGGAAAGCTCTTTTCCTGCCGAGATCAAAATGACCACAGCTGATCAGTTAAAAGTCAAATGGCTTTGTGTGCCATTGAGAAGGTGATTAGCTACACCTGACTGAGTTTACAATTAAATTTTAGTAGGGATGCACAGATTCCGATACCGGTATCGGGGCCGATACTCGGCTTTTTCACGAGTATCTGTAACCGATACTGGAAGTAACGTGTCTTGGGACCGGACCTCCTCCTCCCCTCTGGCCAGTGCCATCCCTGCCTCTTCCACCCAGGGCCGCCATCAGGGAGTACAGGGCCCCCCCAGTGCCGGGGTTAAGCTGCTGTGGAGCCAAGGGCTGGCCGAGTCACACTGCCCGAGAGGATGTCACTTGTCGGGCTGTACATGGACGGGAGCCGTGAACCGCTGATGTGACTAGATGGACAGAGCAGCTGGGAAGGCAATCTCCTGCAAGCAATCACCACGTGGTCCCGTCAACGTGGCAACATGTTTCAGATCACTGCTTTGTCACGTGTCCATCTAGGCGGTTCCCGTCCACGTACAGCCCGATGAGTGACGTCCTCTCGGGCAGACAGTGTGACCTGGCCAGTCCTCGGCTCCACAGCAGCTTAATCCAGGCACCGGCCACTCAGCAAGCAGATGGATAGGCTGGCCCTCCATGCACTGCACTTTTGGATGCCTCTGGGATTCTTCCATCAGAAATTGCATGGTGCTGATTTTTGACTGTATCTGGCGGTCTGTGTGGGTTATCTATCTACTGCAAAAATGTAACTTCAAATTTATTAAACTATAAATAATATTTCTTGGCTTCAGAGACTGGGCATGATCTAGATTATTTGTGCAAAGTTCAAGATATGATACCGCCCCCATAAACACAGATTGCTTTGCTGGGCTACAATTTGTCTCCTGTAGCATGCAGTCTCTGGCTGTCACTGCTGCCTGTTGCCACTGCCTTCCCTCCACCAGCTGTCACCTCTGCCCCCATGTCTCCCAACAACCCTCCTATCCCTATTCCCCTCCACCAGCGATCACAGCCTTTTCCATCCCAACGCTCCCACCCCACAATCCCTATTTCACCTCCCCACCCCCATCTACACGATAGTTATCAGTAATTGGTATCGGTGACTACCAAAGGTAACGTATCGGTACTCGTACTTGGTGGCAAAAAAGTGGTATCGGTGCAACCCTAATTTTTAGGAAGGGGGTGACCCTTTTTCCAACTCAGTAATTCTGTTTTTGTTTTTAAAAAAAATTCTCACATGTTGGTGTTATATCTTTCACTTGGAAGTAAATACAGCTGGATAAAACAAAAACTTTGTCTTCATTTCAGGCTCCAAAGCAACAAAATGTGATTATTTTTAAAGGGGGGTGATTCTTTTCTATACCCATTATATATAAACATGACAGTTATTTCAAATACAGTGGCAAGTAGTACAACTTTATTTAATAAAATCCTATGAAGCCTCTTTAGGAGTATGGGTCTAATAAAAAATTTGACGCACTGACAACATATGGGCCATTGAAGCCTTTGGGTGGCGTCGCTGCTCCAGGCTTTACTAGCTGTTGTAGGAGCCCCCTTCAGCTTCTGACACGTGACTGGACCGCAGTGGCCTGAAAATAGATGAGTATACTTATGTTTCTTACACAGGCTAGTCAGGATAGGTGTTTTTTTGGGGGGGGGGGGCAGTTTAAAATTGGGTAAAATTCCACTTCAAAACCATGACTCTTGAACATGTGTGACAACCCTTATAGAATGTGTAGTGTGTTTCTGGATTTTGCAGTTTGTTTTGGGAATCCAGCTGTCATTAACCACTTCCCTACTGAGGCATAATAAAATTATGTCAGCAGGGACACTCCGTCGATCCGGGCGGACGTCATATGACATCCGCCGCTTCTCGGCGCTACTGCCACCCCCCGGGGGCGGCGATCGGGGATGTTCCTCGGGACATAGCCCCTCCCCGATCAGGGTAAAGAGCCAATGAAATTGGCTCTGCACCCGGGGGCGCGTGGCGATATGGGTTGAGGCTTGTCCCTCGGACAAAGCCCAGCCCGATCAGGGTAGAGCGCCAATGAAATTGGCTCTTTACCACATAACCGGCCAATCACAGCCGGTCACATAATGTAAACAAGCTGTTACCGGGTTCTCCCTTTCACACACCGATCGTGTGTGAGAAGGAGATTGTGGTAACAGCTTGTTACCGCTTAGTGTACACACCAAGCACAGATTGCCCCCCCAGTAATAGAGCACCTGTCGCCAGCCCATGCCTCATAGAATATACCTTGGGTTTTTGCTTTCCAAAATTGAGTAATTTTGTGGGCAGTTCCACTGTCCTAGTTCTCCAGGGCCTTCAAAACGTGATAGGTATGAATTCAATTTTATGTGTAATTTGTGCTCCTAGAACGCCTGACAGTGCCCTCTGCATGTTGGGCCTCTCTGTGGCCAGGCTGTGTAAAAATCTCACACGTGGTATTGCCATACTCGGGATGAGTAGCAGAATATATTTTGGGGGGGGGGGGGCGGTGGGTAACTTTTGCTATATACATGCTATGTGTTCAAAATATCATATAAATTGACCACTTTGTGAAAAAAAAAAAAAATAGGTTTTCATTTTCTTTCCACGTTTTTCAAAGCCTTGTGGGAAAAAAATGAACCGTACAAAAGACTCATGATGCCTCATAGAATATACTTTGGGATGTTTGCTTTCCAAAATTGGGTCATCCTGGGGCTCCAGGGCCTTCAAAAGTGTAATAGGTGTTTAGGAAATTATATGTGTAATTTATGCTTCTAGAACACCAGTGCTCCCTGCATGTTGGACCTCTCTATGTGGCCAGGCTGTGGAAAAGTCTCACGTATGTGGTATCACCGTACTCGGGGCGAGTAGCCGACTGTATTTTTGGGTGTAATTGGAAGTATGCATGTGCTGTGCATGAGAAATAACTTGTTATGACAATTTTGTGCAAAAAAATACATTTCTTAATTTTCCCAAGAATTGTGGGGGAAAAAAATACAACTTCAAAAAACTCTCCCTGCCTCTTACTAAATACCTTGGAATGTCTACTTTTCAAAAAGGGGTCATTTGGGGGGTATCTGTACTTTCCTGACATTTCAGGGCCTCAAGAAACGAGAGGGGCTATCTGTGCATCAGGTGTGATCAATTTTCAATGATTGGCACCATAGCTTGTAGACTCCATGGGGTTGATTTACTAAAGCTTGAAAGAGCAAAATTTGGTGCAGCTCCACACAGAAACCAATCAGCTTCAAGGTTTTATTGTCAAAGCTTGATTGAACAAGCTGAGGTTAGAAGCTGATTGGCTAACATGCACAGCTGCACCAATTTTTGCACTTTCCAGCTTTAGTAAATCAACCCATAGAACTTTCACACAGACCAAATAATATACATTTATTTAGGTTATTTTTTACCAAAGATATGTAGCAGTTTAGGTTTTGGCCCAAATTTATGAACAAAAATGACTTATTTGCAAAATGTTATCATAGAAACTAAAAAAAAAAAATTTTTTTTTTCAAAATTTTCGCTCTTTTTCACTTATGTTGCAAAAAATGAAAAACCCAGAGATGATTAAATACCACCAAAAGAAAGCTCTGTTTGTGTGAAAAAAAAATAATTTTGTTTGGGTACAGTGTAGCATGACTGAATAATTGTCATTCAAAGTGTGGGAGCACTGAATGCTGAAAATTGGTCTGGGCAGGAAGGGGGTATAAATGTCCTGTCTTTAAGTGGTTAATTAATGCCTTCTCTTTTTTTTTTTTTTTTTGTACCACAGAAGTGCATTGCAATGTGCATGGACAGATACATGGACGCCTGGAATACCGTATCCAGAGCGTACAACTCCAGGCTACAACGAGAGCGTGCTAAAATGTGACATGAGCCGGGACATCTGCATCCAACAGAATCCTGACACTGACTGACCTCTTGCTGACAGCGGGAATTTAACAGCCCTGAGATTTCCATTCCTATTATGCAGGGAGCAGCTACTGGCAGTTGATGGGTTCAATTGTAAATTATAAACCTAATGACTATGCCACTGATGAACTGATGCTGAATCTGCTGTTACATGTATCCTTAATGTAGCAGTTATAGTAAATTTCTCATTGGCAGTCTTCTGTGCAGGAATGTAACTAGACTGATTTTTTTTTTTTATTTCTTTTTATGTCTATTCATGTCTGTTTCACTGGCCCACAGGGGCTTCCCTAAATTGTTTGTTTTTTTTGTACCATCCTTATCCAGTTGGATATATTTGGAACCCCATGTATGTTGTATAAAATAATACCTTTTAAAGACATCAGCATCTATTAAAAATGAGCAGCATCACTAAAAGCAGCACTTGTCAAATTGGTACAGTAAGTCCCCTACATATGAACGTTCAACTTGGGTACTTTCAAGGATGCCAACATGCTTGGATGTCCAGTCATGTAAAGCTGGGTACACACACAGGTATTTTTTTTTTTTTTTCATTCAAACCAGCAGACTGAAGAAAATGATTACCGTACTAACACAAGCAATGTTGGTGCGGCGATCTCCACTCAGTGCCCTTGTGTTCTGACAGGGGGACTACGCCACTAGAACACGATTAGGGCTCTCGGTCATTGTCTACAAGTGCTGTTCTTTGAAAAAGTTGGACTTGCAAACGATCTCCCGAAACGGAACTCGTTCATAAGTAGATGGGGGGCTAGCTGTAATCTATATTTTGTTTTAAAGTTGGCCATAGTATCTAAATGTACTGTATCTGATTATTGGCCTTTTTTGCTGCCAAACTGGTTTTTAATTGTACAGCTGTTATTTTTTTAACAGATGAGTCCAATGTGAAAAAGTAGTGTTTAATCAGTAGGTAATGCTGGTTTTCATACAAAATAATCCCATACATATTCATTACAACCCTGTTACAGATTGTCAGAAGGTGATTGCTGATGTCATCTTGCTTGTTTCTCTTCTCCATTCTCTTTTGTCATCTTCTTTACGTTTCTCATAATGGACACAAGGATGACAAAATAAAAATTGTGATTCATTATTGTGGCTGCCTGATAATAATTTGATAAAATAAGGCTTTGAGTGCTTAATGCTTTAGTGCTGTCACTATTGTCTACTTTTAAAATGATTTCCAAAATATTAGGTCTTTTGCCAACATTGCTGCCTGTGTGTGAATGAGCAGAATGTAGTTTCATTATTTATTAATGAATAAAAACTATTAGATTTCACTCCAGCACATGCTAATTAGTTTCTTTATAATGTTTTCATTTCTTGGAGGTATCAAAATACAAGAATTTGTGCCCTTATCTCTGAGATTCAGCAGCATATATACAATAGATTTTCCGCTGCTTACTGGTGTGATATCCCCGATTTGTAACTTGTTAAAGTGGACCTATAATATAAGCCCACCCTTTCTTTGAAAGTAAGAAACGCTTACACATGACCTGAAATTCCTTGGCCACTGAAACTACTTCTACTCCAGGATACTGTAGCAACCAGTTGGCTAGCCAATGCTGAAGCAGGAATAAAACACATTTCATGCCATGGCATTTGTTTATATGGCTGTCTGCATTAGTATCGTAGAGCTTCAGTTTCTGCTTCCAAGGTAGGTATTTCAGGACTTCTGTAAGAGCAGGTGGTGCACATAGTAACAGAGGAGAGCTTATATGAAGATAGAGCCACTTTAATTTATTTAAACCACTGCAGTCTATAAATCCTCTATCAGACTTAGCACTGTGATCATTTTATTGTATTCCTATATTAGAATGATCTTGTAACCAGTTAACATTGTATTTTAATATATTGTACTGTTAATTTGTGTCCCACGGATCGGGTGCATGCAATCGTGTCTTACACAAGTTCTTCATAAGGTGGTCATAACAACAGGTCACCTTTATTTATACAAAATAGTCTAAATGGTCCACTTCAAAAGCATACAAGTGAACTGGGCAGTAAAATGTCCTTTGTGGTCATTCCATGCTCTAAGGTCAGCAGTTAAGCTCTTCCCTGCAAGCATTTTATAATGATCCATTTGGCCTTCTGACTTTGCCACTCCCTGAGTTGAATCCCTTATAAACGTAAAGTCTGTCCAATCCAGTTGCGGACAGATGTTATCCTGGTGTAAACTCCTGGAAAATAGGGCCTTGCACAACCATAGCCCCAGCTGGTTATTCCAGCTAGAAACCATCGTCCAGATGGTTCCCTGCATGCTAGCGGTCCTCCAGCATCCCCCTAAAAAGAGAAAAAAGTAAGTTGGAGCATGATCTCTTCAGAGGCAAACACACATGCACTTCTCATTTTAATATGTTCATGTCAGTTTTATATTCCAAAGCTGCGTCTAATTGCCTTTTTCCTTAAGTCTTCTTCCAGGACAGCCCTTGAGAGTTGGAGCTCCTCCCACTGGCATGTGATCTGGTTTTTGTGTCCTCGGTCTGGAGGAGACCTGTTGCCTGGAGGAACCGTCTTTTAAAGGGGATGGGGCTGGATGAGCTCCATGGCTCAAAGGCTGCCCTGGCTAGCCAGCAGAGTTACCCTGACCTTTGTCTTTCTCCTGACAAGAACGGAGTCACAGGCCATGAGTTCCCTTCGCAGAGGTATGGCGTTACCCGTCCCCTCTCTCCAGCAAGAGGGCCATCATAGAGCCATCCCACGCGGCTTCAGTGGAGCCAAACTCTGCCTCATCACAGGTAGACTGGCAGTGGCCAGATCACTTTTTCCTGTGGATTCGTTTTTTAGGTGGTCGGTTTTTTTTTTTTTTTTTTGCAGGGGGAGCTCTGGAGTTCCTGTGGTGAGCATTCAACAGCTCTTTGGGCACCTAAGCTAAGGGTACTGGTGGAGGAAGGACTGGGCTAGCTGGGGTCTCTTACTAAACAAACCCCCCCCCCCGTCTTCCTTTCTTATCCCCTCTCAGAAGGAATCTGCTAGATCAGAAAAAGCAACAACAAAGGCAGACAATAATTAAGTGTCCTTCCTGTGGTGCAAAGCTTTCATTTAGCTACACTAAAACCTTGTGTCTCACATACATCACATCCGTGTTAAAGAGCGATGTGGATTCCCCATTTTCAAAATTTCTCTGCTCCTTTAACCGCTTGCCAACCAGCCGCCGCAGTCTTACTGCGGCAGGTTGGCATGGCTGCGTGAATCGCCGTCATAAGTCGGGTTTATACACGGCGATCTATGGGCGCCCACTCACTACCGGGGGGAGCCCACCAGCAGGCTACACGCGATTGCTCCAGAGACAGGCAGAACGGTGGTCTGCCAGTGTAAATAAAGCAGATCCCCATTCTGTCAGGGAAGTTGAGTGATATTGTCTGTTCCTAGTGATCAGGGACAGTGATCTCTCCTCCAGTCAGCCCAGCCCCCATACAGTTAGAAACACCTCCCAGGGAACCCATTTAACCCTTTGATCATTCCCTAGTGTTAACCCCTTCCCTAGCAGTGTCATTTATACAGTAATCAGTGCATTTTTATAGCACTGATTGCTTTATAAATGTCACTGGTCCCAAAAAAGTGTCCGATCTGTCCGCCGCAATGTTGTAGTCCCGCTAAAAATCACAGATAACCGCCATTACTAGTAAAAATAAATATGCCATAAATCTATCCCCTATTTTGTAGGTGCGATAACTTTTGCGCAAACCAATCAATATAGGGCTAATTGGGATTTTTTTTTTACCAAAAATATGTAGAAGAATACATAGCCTAAACTGAGGAATTTGGATATTTATTATAGCAAAAATATATATATTTTTTTCCTAAATTGATGCTTTTTTTGTTTATAGTGCAAAAAAATAAAAAAACGCAGATGTCATCAAATGCCACCAAAAGAAAGCTCTAGTTGTGGGAAAAAAAGGACGTCAATTTTGTTTAACTGACAATTGCGCGGTAATGCGACTTTGTACCCAAAGTGACGCAGTGCCGTATCGCAAAAAATGGCCTGGCAAGGAAGTGGGTAAACCCTTCCGGGGCTGAAGTGGTTAACAATGAGGTGCAATCCACATTTCAAGCATTCTGCCAAGCACGGTTGCCAGTCAGTCTGAACATGTGCCCACCTCCCATATTCCAGTAGCTTCAGGCTCAGGTGAGCCTTCAGCGAGTAGGGAGAATGACCTGGATTCCTCCCAATCGGATTTGAGACAGGAGGAGGGTCAGGGAGATGCCTCAAAGTCTACCAGGTTCTGGCATTCCTTGGAGGAAGTGGATGAACTGCTAGGAGCAATCTATGATATATCTTAGAGATTAAGGAGGAAGAGGCTCTGCTATCAAGACATGACAGAATGTACCAGGTGCTGAATAAGAAGAATCCCAAGGTATTTCCGGTGCACCAAGTCATGTCAGACATGGTACTCGGGGAGTGGTCGGAACCAGAAAAAAAAAAAAAGACCTTTCTTCTCAAGTAGCCTAAAGAAAAGGTTCCCCTTTGATGAGGACCCAAAGTCAGTCTGGAATCAGTGTCCAAAACTGTATACCCCCTTAGCAAAAGTATCAAAGCGCTCAGATCTGGCCTTTGAGGACATGGGGGACCCAATGGACAAGAGAGGTGACATCATTTTATAGAGATCATGGGATATCTGTATGGCCAATCTGAGGCTGGCACTAGCTACGACCTGTGTAGCTAGAAATTTTGGATAAAACGGCTGAAAAAGCACTTGATGGAGGAGTTGTTAAATACATTTTCCCATGCTCTAATTATAGAAGTAGGCTTTATTGTGGACGCCTCGGCTGAGTCAATGAAGTTATGAGCTAGAGCGGCTTCTCTATCAGTAGCAGCCACTCTGGCTCAAAATCTGGCCGGGGGATACAGCTTCCAAACTACACCTATGTAGTGTTCCTTTTTCAGGTAATTTTCTTTTCAGTCCTCAATTGAATGAAGCCCCAGAGCGTACAGCCGACAGAAGTCCTTTCCTACAATTTTTTTTTATCCCTACAGGGGACAAACTAAAGAAAAGGACAGGAGGAAATCGAAAAAGTAAAAGTTAGAGCATGACATCTTTAAAGGCAACCACACATGCACGTCTGTTTAATATGTTCATGTCTATTTTATATTCCAAAGATGCTTAAAATTGCCCAGTCTTCTTCCAGGACAGCCCTTGAGAGATGGAGCTCCTCCCACTGCACAGGAAACACTTTGCTACTAGCTCTTTAAAAGGCATGTGTGGTATGTTTTTTGTGACCCTATCACTGCACTAGAGGTTGTGGTTCTGGCCTCCAGGCGCAGATTAAAGGGGGGGGGGGGGGGTGTACCTTCCAGTCAAAACAAAGCAGGCCCTATGGTGGTGGAGAAACCAAGGCAATCTAGCAGAAGGATTGCTGTGGACCTTTCCAAACTCTCACATACTGACTACAGATGCCAGCAGTCAGGGATGGGGGGCCCATTTGGAGGGACAATAGGTGCAGGGAGTATGGGCTCAACTACAGAGACACAGATCACCCAACTGCAAGGAACTCAAGGCTGAAGTCAGAATTGCAGCTTTTCAAGATCAACTCAGAGGCCAGCATGTACAAGTCAGGTTGCACAATATAACATCCCTAGTGTACCTGAACAAACGGGGGACCAGAAGCCCTATCCTGACGAGTATAGCACAGGAATTTTTTTTCCTGGGCAGAAGAGAATTTGGAATCTCTCTCAGCAATCCACCTCAA
The DNA here is from genome assembly GCA_018402905.1 of Glandirana rugosa. Classification (NCBI taxonomy): domain Eukaryota; kingdom Metazoa; phylum Chordata; class Amphibia; order Anura; family Ranidae; genus Glandirana; species Glandirana rugosa. The sequence goes on from BLSH010528068.1 coordinate 72,800, forward strand.
GAGGATATAAGACAGCCTAGCCGACTGAGCAGGCTGCTAATCTCACAAGAGGAATGGTCTCTAGATTCATTAGTATTTATGGAAATAGAATCCAAGTGGGGCCTTCCAGAGATTGACTTATTTGCCAACCGGTCAAACACCAAACTACAGAGTTTTTTCTCGTTACATCCAAAGGATCAACCATTGGCAGTCGATCGATGCTCTCCAAACTGCATGGACTTTCCTCCCCTATATTTAATTCCAAGAGTCCTATCAAAATTCAGGACAGAACACACATCTCTAATCCTGATAGCCCCGTTTTAGCCAAAAAGGGCATGGTTTTCACTTCTACTATCATAAACGGATCGACTACCTTGGATGTTGCCTTCCAATCAGAGCCTACTGTCCCAAGGACCAGTCTTCCATCCCAGTCCAGCCATGCTAAACTTGGCAGCATGGTATCTGAAGCAGAGATCCTACAGACTAAGGGTCTCTTGGACAGACTGATAAGTACTCTGTTACAAAGCCGTAAACCAGTTACGAGCGATATTTACAGAAAGGTCTGGAGGAAGTTTAATCTTTAGTTAACAGAATCTGGCAAAGAAAAGAAGGACTCTCCGACATTTCTAGAGTTCCTGCAGGAAGGTATTGATAAGGGCCTGTCCTTAAGCATGATTAGGGTACAGATTGCAGCCCTATCAATTTATTTGCAGCATTCCCTACAACAGGACTCCCTCATAAGCAGATTCTGTAAGGCAGGTTCAAGATTACAACAGGTTCCTTGTCATAAGAGTCCGCCATGAGACTTGTCTATTATGTTAAAAGCGGTCATTGGGGAACCCTTTGAGACGTTATCAAAGACCTCCTTACAACTTATTACCCTCAAAATGATTTTTCTCATTGCAATGACATCTGTTCGCAGGGTAAGCGAACTATAGGCTTTGTCAATGAGAGAACCCTTCCTACAGATATTGGAGGATAGGGTTATTCTCAAGTCTAAACAAGCATTCATCCCCAAGTTGCCTCCGCTTTTCATAAGAGTCAGGATATAGTACTACCCTTCTTTTGTAATAGACCATCTAATAGCAAAGAGGAACAGTTACATTTGCTGTATGTCAGAAGGGCTGAATGCACATTCCACCAGGGCATTCGCCACTTCCAGGGCAGAAAGAGCCAGTGCTACCCTGGAACAAATATGTTAAGCTGCCAAGTGGTCAAGCATGTCTACGTTCATTCGACATTATCGATTCGACATTTTGGGTTGCCAGGATCAAGCATTTGGGAGGTAAATCCTCTAAGCAGTGGTCCTCCCCTAAATTGAGTGAGTACTTGTTCATCCTCTAAAGGTCTGTCCTGGAAGACGACTGGGGGAAAACCGGAGTTAGACTTACCGGTAGCTGTTTCCAGGAGTCTTCCAGGACAGCACGTTCCCACCCTTTGTATTTATAAGGTGATTTGTTGTACTGATTAACTGTTTTTCAGCTCTGTCCTTCGGTTCTTGGATAAACTGACCAGATGCCTGAGGGACCGCTTTTTAAAGAGCTAGTGGCAATGTGTTTCCTGTCCGGTGGGAGGAGCTCCATCACTCAAGGGCTGTCCTGGAAGACTCCTGGAAACAGAGTTACCGGTAAGTCTAGCTCCAGATTTCCAAATGAAAGGATTGAGATGTATGAACTGTTCTCTCATTATACAGATGCACTGACTTAGATATGCTGGGTGCATTTTTTTAATTAAAGTGGAACGTTGGCAAATATTAAAAATGGGTGAACATACAGGATGTTTAAGGCATTCTTCATTAAAATTACTTATCTACATGGCTGCCCCTGTACAGAGAATGGTAAAACCAGAAAGGAAGCAGCTGCAGTAATTTCAGAAGAAATATAACACACCCCATGATTGTTTAAATACCGGTATATGCAAGAACTCTGTGCTTACTAGAAAATGGTGCTGATTATACACTGATCAGCCATAACTTTATGACCACTGACAAGTAACGTGTATAACATTGATTGTCTGGGTAAAAGGACACTTGAAAGTGGGTTAGATATGTTAGGCAGCAAGTGAACATGTTGTCTCTGAAGTTAATGGGTTAAAAGCAGAAAAAAATGGGCACGCGTAAGGATTTGAGCGACTTTGACAAGGGCCAAATTAAGATGGTGAGACAACTGTGTTAGATGATTTCCAAAACTGAAACTCTTCTGGGATGTTCCTGGTCTGCAGTGGTCCAAGGAAGGAAAACTGGTGAACTGACGACAGGGTCATGGGTGGCCAAGGCTCACTGATGCACATGGGGAGTGAAGGCTGGCTGTGTAGTCTGATCCAATAGAAGAGCTACTTTAGCTAAAATTGCTGGTTTCGACAGAAAAGGCTCAGAACACAGTGCGTTAGTTTATTGCATATGGGGCAGCGTAACTGCAGACCAGGCAGGGTACCCATACTGGACCATGTCCACAGCCAAAAGCGCCTACAACATTGGTGCCAAACCTGTGGCCCTCCAGCTGTTGTCCCATTTTGCCTTTGGGAGTCATGCTTGTAACTGTCAGCCTTGCAATACCTCATGAGACAGCTGGAGGGTCACAGGTTGAGCACTTATGGCCTACAGTGAGAATCAGAACTGATCCACAGAGCAATGGAAGAAGGTGACCCGGTCTGATGAATCACGTTTTCTTTCACAACATTTGTAAGGCAGGGTGTATTTGCATCATTTATGTGGGGAAGAGATGGCACCAGGATGTACTATAGGGGGAAGCCAGCCGGCAGAGGCATTGTGATGCTTAGGGCAATGTTCAGCTGGGAAACCTTGGGGCCTGCCATTCATGTGTTTTGACATGTACCACCTACATAAACGTTGGTGACCAAGTACACCCCTTCATGAAAACGGTATTCCCTGATGACAGTAGGATAATGTGCCCTACCACACTGCAAAAATGGTTCAAGAATGGTTTGAGGTGTTGACTTAGAGAGTACAGCATTGGGGGCACAGTGTTAGCCAGCACTACAGAAGTAAAAGATTTGGGGGTGCTTATTTCAGATGATTGCAAAATGAGCAAACAGTGTGACCAGGCAGTGGGAAAAGCAAATAGAATATAGATCTTTAGTGAGACCTCACTTAGAATACTGTGTCCAGTTCTGGAGACCACACTTACAAAAAGATATTGATAAAATAGAACGAGTTCAGAGACGGGTAACAAAAATGGTGAAAGGTCTGGGGGATAAAACATATCAAGAGCGACTTCAGGAACTTAATATGTACAGTCTGGAGGAAAGAAGGGAGAGGGGAGACATGATTGAAACCTTTAAATACATCAAGGGGGTGAATAAGGTTCAGGAGGGCAGTCTTTTCAATATGAAACAAAAATCAAGAACACGGGGACATGACCTCAAATTAACTGGGGGGAAGTTCAAAACTAATCTTAGAAAGTATTATTTCTCCTTACGTTCACTGACAGACGCAGCTTCTTCATTAACTTCATGGGGTTTTATGTTCGTCCAACTAGATTATGAAAGATTCTAATCAAAACTTGAAGGGGGGTCAATTAAACTCCAGTACAGGGGCACAAGAACTAAAAACAAAGTATAACTTTTCTGACGGGAGGACTTGGAATAAGTGGGGGAACTACATAAATTTCCAAAGTTAGTACAGAGGGGAGAGGGAAGAAAGGAGGTCTGACATGTATAATTCAAGGACTTCAGCGAGAACTATACAAAATAGGGGGTCTGGAAAGTGGTAAAAACAATGGGCAGAGACTTGAGCAAGATAAAATAGTTATAGAAAAACATTCACACCAGAGGTCTTGACCTGTGTCATAAGATTCACTCCA
>BLSH010528068.1:81239-99204 GCA_018402905.1 Glandirana rugosa
GCTCTGTTTTGGTACGGCTTGTGTACGAACTGGAGAGCTATGCTGTGAGGGGATTTTATGTAGGAAGAGAGGACGGCCCCCAAGGGAGGGGCCAGCTGATCTTTTCCCTGCCTAGTTAACTCCTAGTTGGACGAACATAAAACCCCATGAAGTTAATGAAGAAGCTGCGTCTGTCAGTGAACACGGAGAAAAGGATTTTACGGTAAGTTTTAATAAAATCCCTTTTTTACTGAAAGGGTGGTTGATTGGAATAAACTACCAACAGAGGTTGTGAGACAGTCAACAGTAAATGGCTTCAAACATGCTTGGGATAAACATAAATCTATAGTCAGACAACAAGGTTAATGTAAAATAAATAAATAAATAAAAAGGGGCAGACTCGATGGACTACTCAGTCTTATTCTTCCGTCACTTTTCTATGTTTCTATGACTTGGGCTACAAATTCTCCAGATCTCAATCCAATCAAGCATCTGTGGGATGTGCTGGAAAAACAGGTTCAATCCATGGAGATCCCACCTTGCAACTTACAGAACTTTGGTGTCAGATACCATAGCATTCCTTCAGAGGTCTAGTGGCACCCATGCCTTTGACAGGTCAAGGCTGTTTTGGTGGCAAAAAGGGGGACCTACTCAATATTAGGGAGTTGCTCACAAAGTTATAGCTAATTTGTGTAGCTTTTATTGCTAGCTACCCATGGTTTCCATTGGGTCTCTATAATTAGCAACATTTTCTAGCAAGCAAGGTGTTTATTGATTCAAATTTTTACCTCTCCCACATCAGCCCTTAAACTAGAACTCAAGCCAAAATGTTTTCATTTTGAATAGAATAATGGAGAATTATAACCCCTGTCCGTTTTTGTAGTCCCATTGGGGAGCTTTCCCTTCACTTCCTGTCCCATAGCCACAACAGAAAGTAAGAGGAAATCCCTGGTTTTTACTAGAACTAGTGTCTCCATTGGAAGATTCCATTCCTGTGCTGGTGACATCTCAAAATTTGGGATTTTCTTTCACCAGTTAAATAACAGAGGGGGAATCCCCTAACACAGCAATAAAAACCCAACAGATGTCTTAATCTCTCTCCACTCATAAGTTTTGGCTTTAGATATCCTTAAAAAAAATGTACGTCCTAAAAAATGTAAATATTATTTATTTAAAGAGGAGCTCCAGTCTGGCAAAAAAACAAAAACAATGCAAACACGGTAGCTGCTGACTTTTAATATAAGGACACTTACCTGTCCAAGGATTCAGTGATGTCAGCACCCGAGCTGATTCTTCAATCGGCTTCGGTTGCAGGTGCTGACATCTTCACTAAAGGAAACCAGCAGTGAAGCCTTCAGGCTTCACAATCGGTTTCCTACTGCACATGCACAAGTCGCGCTGCTCTTTCTGAATGGTCCTGCCGTCTTCTCGGACCTGTGTGTGTCCCAAAAGGCAGCAGGGGGAAGGAGAAGGGGCCGGAAATACTTGGAGATCGCAACGGCGATCTTAGCCGGGAGAGGGTACCTGTCAAAACCAGGTGCACGCTCCCCCAAAAAGTGACAAATTGGCAGTGGGGGATGGGTGCGAACAAGCAGAGCTTCCCCTTTTGAGTGGAGCTCTGCTTTAAAATTCAGAGAACTGGGCGATACTGCTCTAAAATCCCTTCTGATTGTACATGCTACACGCTGTGAATATATTTTCAATTTAGCTTATATAGGTAAACAAATGTGTCTTTATATAGGCTTCATGTAATAATTCGCACAAACAGGACTGGGAAAGGAAGCAGCAGTATTCTAAGCAAATCAGCCTGTATTGCTCTGTGCTCATGCTTTGTCTTTGAGCATGTTTACTGCTGTGGAAATGTATGCGATGATTTCATTGGTGTGCTGCTACCCTTTCATTGTCTATTCTCCCCAGAGGTGGGCAAAAATAACTTTTGCACTCATTTCCCATGACCTCTATTTAGATGAGATACCATAATTTCAAGGTGAAAGGTTGTTTATGCTCATGGAAAGCACTTGGAACTGTAAGAATAGGACATATATTTGTGGGTTTATAATTGAGACTGAGATTTTGGCTTGAGTTCTGATTTAATGTCTATTTTCTCAATTGTTCATTGACAGACGCAGCCTCTCATTCTTGACATGTGGGGTTTATGCAGCTTTCACTAGGAGTGGACTAGGCAGAATGAAGTTCAACTCAAAGCAAGCACAGCCCCTCCCAGGGGGCAGTCCTCACTCGCATAACCCCTCCAGGCCTGCTTCAGCAAACCAGTTTTTTTATGCCTAGTGCAAGGAGTTGGACCTGGCTCCCTGCTGGGATCTGTGGTTCCCCATTGCTTTTTTTCTCTCTTTTCTTTTTTCAAGAAAATCTGATAGAAGAATACAAATCAAGCAGCCGGCTGGGTGACAGGCTGGATATCCTAGATCCAGGGAGTCTCCCCAGCGTGGACGACGGATGCGAGCTGACCCTTAGCTTTACGCGTCGGGCCTCGTTCCGTGCGAGGTGGCCGGCGGGTGAAACGTCCCGCCAGCGCACCTAGGACCGGGCACCCCGTGTCCGTGTCATGGGTGCCGCATGGCCGGCAGCTCCCCGTTTCGGCGGGGTGGCAGGACTGCCCCGGGTGGCTACCCGCTGTGCCTTCTAGAGCGGCGAGTACGATCCCCCCCTCCGTCGGAGGGCGGGGGGATTAGGAGGGGCGAAGGGCGGTGCCCCCTTTTTTTCCCTCTTTAGGGCCTGGCCGTTCGCGGTCCGTCCGTCCGTTCGGATGCCCCCCTACTGGAGCTATAGTCCTCCCTGCGTGGGTAGGTCCCCCTCTGTGGTAGCGGCGCCATCCTCCTGTACCGACCGCATGGTCGCACAGCCGTCATTTTCCTGTGGCCAGCCATGTATAACACGTGTATAACAATGGCCATTTTCCCAGAGTCAGCCGTGTATTATACACGGCCGCCATTTTCTTTTAGCCGGCCGCATGTTTTCAGTAGCGGCCACCATTTTGCGGTGGCCGACGGCAGCGTTCGGCCTCTAGTGCCTATGGCGGCCATTTTGGTGTGGCCCATGTATGCTGAGGGGCGGCCCTGCTTCTCCTGGCGCACTTACAGGCCGGAAGAGAGCTCTCTACACGTGGGGATCATGAGCAGAGGGACAGGCAGCTACAGCAGCACAGCTCCTGGGGCGGTGGGTGAGTCCTCCTGGGAACCTCTGAGGGCCCCAATGCGGCGATTGTGGGGGCGGTTTGGCGGTAAACTTACTTCCAGTGTCACATGGGGTGCGGGCTATGGTGGCTGAAGCTAGGGCTTCCCAGGCAGGGGTCTCCGGTGGGGACCAGGCGGCATTTGGACCATTGGTCCCGCTGCACAACTTGACGGCCCTCCGTGACCGGGTGGTGATCAAACGGCCTCCTCCTCCTCTGTCCTCTGGGTAGGACTCGGAGCTGGAAGGGGGCTCCGCGATGTCGGGGACCCCCCTAGAGCTGTCGGAGAGTGAACTCGGGGACCCCTCGGATGAAGAGGAGGAGCCCTCGGGGGCCACTGCGGCTCATTAACGGGCTCTGGTGGGGTCCTTGGTTTCAGCGGTACGTGAGATGCTGAAGCTGGGCCCGGCTGCGCCCCGGGGGCGCCATATGCTTTTGGGTCGCATAAGCCGGCCCGGGCGCTTAAGGCGTTCCCCTATTTGTCGTACTTTGATCAGTTCGTTTACAAGGAGTGGCGGCATCCTCAGGGGTTGTTCGCCATGCCAAAACGTTTTTCTGTGCGTTATTCCTTTGAGGATACCTTGCTACAGAAGTGGAAGTCCCCGACGGTGGATCTGTCGGTTGCCCGACTGAACAAGCGACCACTATCCCAATGGAGGGCTCTCCATCTTTCAAGGAACCGGCCGACAGGAGGACTTAGGTGGTGTCCAAGGCCATGTTCCTTGTCACTGGGTCGGCTATGCGGCCGACGCTGACATCTGCGCTGGTGGCACAGGCGCTTACGGAATGGGCGACTATTGTGCACCAGGCTCTGGTGACTCTCCAGGTCCCTCCAGAACCTGTGCAGATGGCGGACCAGTTGATTCAGGGACTGAAGTATCTCTGTGATGCGGCCCTTGACATGGCCCCCATGCTGTCAAAACTGTCCATGTTCGCAATCGTCATTAGACGGCTGTTATGGCTGCGTTGCTGGTCAGGAGACCAGGCGTCAAAGAAGGGCCTGATGGTCCTGCCTTTTGAAGGGGGTCGCCTTTTTGGGGCTTCCCTCGACAAAATCATCAAGGATTACACTGGTGGGAAGAGTATTTTTCTTCTGGAGCCCAGACGGGGCAAGGAGCCCCGGCACAGGGCGGGCCCTTCCTTCTCTGCGCAAAAGAGGTTTTTTCGTGCACCACGCGCCTCGAACAAGGGTTCTCAGCCCACAAGGCCCCCGCTGGGGGCCAGAAGCATCCCTGGCAGCGTAAGTCCGAAAAGGCAGAGGAGAAGTCCTCCTCCGCATGATGGGTCGCCCCCACCCGCTGTTCGGGTGTGGGGGACTGCTCTTACGGTTCGCGGACTGGTGGACCTTGCGCATCTCGGATCTCTGGGTGCGCGAGGTGGTTTTGTCCGAGTACAAGATAGAGTTCTGTACCCAACCCCCTGACAGGTTCTTCTCCTCCAATCTGGGGCTTCCCTCAGAACGGCTGCAGACCCTGTTCGGGGCCGTGCATGCCCTGCTCCATCAGGGGGTGATTGTCCCGGTTCCGGCTGTGGAACGTTTCCGCGTTTTTTTATTCTAATCTTTTTGTGGTTCCGAACAAAGGCGGGGTCAGGCCTGTCCTGGACTTGAAGGCTCTCAACTTCTTTGTGAGGGCGCAAAAATTCAGGATGGAATCTATCTGCTCTGTGGTGGCGGCTCTTCGGCAAGGAGATTTCCTGGCCTCCCTGGACATAAAGGACGCGTATTTACACGTGCCCATATGTGTACACCACCAGCACTTCCTGCGCTTTGCGGTGGGGGATCTCCACTACCAGTTTGTGGCCCTTCCGTTCGGTCTGGCCTCAGCCCCTCGGGTCTTAAAGCTCCTGGCCCCGGTGCTGGCTCTGCTGAGGCAGAGGGGCATAGCAGTGGTGGCATATCTCGACGATCTACTTCTGCGAGCGGAGTCTGCCTCCGCCTTGTCGGAGAGTCTGGACATCACCCATAGTTTCCTGCAGGACTTCGGCTGGGTGATCAACCTTCCGAAGTCGGTGCTGGCTCCTTTGCGCTGGTTGAAATACTTGGGCTTGGTCCTGGACACGGAGCGGGCGAAGGTGTTTCTCCCTGCCGCCAAGGTCTTGACACTCCAGGGGGCGGTGCAGGCCCTGCTGTCTCAGCGGAGGTCCTCTATCAGGCTTTGCATGCAGGTGTTGGAGCTGATGGTCTCCTCCTTCGTGGCGGTTCCCTATGCCCAGAGTCACACCCGGCTCCTGCAGCGGGCAATCCTACTGCGGTGGGACAAGTCTCCGCTCTCCCAAGACCAGATGATCAGTTTGGATCACTCGACTTGAAGCTCCCTCACCTGGCGGCTACGGGCCCCGACCTTGGAGCTGGGGAAGTCGTTTCTTTCCCTGGACTGGATGGTGGTCACGACAGATGCCAGCCTGCATGGCTGGGGAGGGATCCTGGGGCGGTTGTCGACCCAGGGCTGTTGGTCTCCGGAAGAGTCCCGCCTCCCGATCAATGTGCTGGAACTGCAGGCGATCAGGCTTTGCATCTCCCACAGGTCGGGGAGGCTGCACGGGCGTCCTGTTTGGGTCCAGTCAGACGACGCCACGGCGGTGGCTTATGTGAACCATCAGGGCGGAACGAGAAGCGCGTCAGCAGCGGCCCACATTCTGCAGTGGGCAGAGCTTCACGTGCCGGCAATCTCCGCTGTTCACATACCGGGCGTAGAAAACTGGCAGGCGGACTATCTCAGTCTACAAACAAATAAGTGCAGTGCTAAGAGATGGTTCCCACCAGTTAGTGCAAACCAAAACATGTAATTGCATCATATGTGCATTAAATCAATATGTGAATCAAAAAGTGCAAAAAATTAACAAATAGTCAATAGTCCCAATAGATAAGTCTCCACCTCAGTGTTTATAAATTCACATTCAAGCCACAGATGTGTTCTTCAAACTGGTCAGGTGAAAAGTTAGGATATTTTGAATAATTCCAAACGACACCAATGTGCAGTGCAACCACCACCAGAGACTACATTGGGTACTCTTACCAGACAGCTCTGGGTCAAACGCATATGGTATCCAATAGGTCACGTCACATGGACTTCAATCAAGATCTCATAGCGACGTCTCCACCTCACAGGGGTACAATCACGATGTTGCCTCCACACCTTAGTCCCATAGGAATGGGAATGGGGATTGTCAGCATCAATAGCCTTCCGCACAGATTTTAGATAAATATTTTGGGGTCTCCTCATTCAACCTGTGTGCAGGACTTGCTCTCATCACCATCAGTTCTGCTTCTAGACTATCTCAGTCGCCAGAAGCTGGATCAGGGAGAGTGGTCCCTGCATCCGGAGGTGTTCCGCCAGATTTGTCAGAGGTGGGGCACGCCAGACGTGGATCTCCTGGCGTCCCGGCTCAACCGGGCGGTGCAGGCCTTCGTGAGCAGAACAAGGGATCCACTGGCAGAGGCGGCGGATGCCCTCGTGGCTCCGTGGTCTCGGTACCGGCTGCTCTATGCCTTCCCTCCACTCCCGTTACTCCCGCGCCTGCTGCGCAGGGTAGAGGTGGAAGGCATCCCAACCATTCTGGTAGCGCCAGTTTGGCCTCAGTATCCTTGGTACGCCAACGTGGTGCGGATGGTGGTCGATGTCAACTGGCGGCTCCCGCTTCACGAGGACCTGCTCTCTCAGGGGCCCATCTTGCACCCTGCTTTACCCTCGCTGGCTTTAACGGCCTGGCTATTGAGTCCCAGGTGTTAAAGGATAGGGGACTCTCCGAGTCCGTCATTCCCACTATGCTCAAGGCGCGTAAGGCCACTTTGCGGAAGATCTATCACCGCACATGGAAGGCCTGCATTGCTTGGCGCGAGGCGGGGGGTTGGAACCCCCGTTCTCTCTCAGTGGCTCGGGTACTGGCCTTCCTTCAGCAAGGCCTAGATCACAAGCTGGCATTGAGCACGCTTAAGGGGCAAATTTCTGCCCTGGCAATTCTTTTTCAATGTCCCTTGGCGACGCATTCCCTGATTCGTACCTTTGTCCAGGGGGTTCGTCATGTCTCCCCCCTAGGTTCGGTCGCCTTTGGCGCCGTGGGACCTTAATCTGGTCCTTTCGGTGCTACAGAAGCCGCCTTTCGAAAATATCAGGGAAATTTCCCTGCAACTGCTTTCGCAGAAAGTGGCCTTTCTGGTGGCAATAACATCCGCTAGGCAGGTGCCTGAGCTGGCGGCTCTGTCCTGTAGGTCCCCGTACTTGGTCCTGCACAGGGACAAGGCGGTTTTGCGTCCCTCTCCCTCCTTCTTACCGAAGGTGGTCTCTTCGTTTCACATCAATGAGGACATTGTCCTTCCTTCGCTGTGTCCGCACCCGTCTCATCCTAAGGAGGTTGCCTTGCACTCCCTGGATGTGGTTAGGGCGTTGCGAGTGTACCTGGCAGCCACGGCCTCGTTTCGGAGGTCCGATGCGCTTTTTGTCGCGGTGGATGGTCCGCGCAAGGGACTGGCGGCCTTGTCGGCCACCATTTCCCGCTGGATACGTCAGACAGTGACCCATGCATATGCTGTTCGGGGGCCAGGAGCCCCCCTTTCCGGTCAAGGCTCACTCTACCAGGACGATTAGTACTTCCTGGGCTTTCCGACACCAGGCGTCGGTTTCTCAGATGTGCAAGGCGGCCACTTGGACCACGGTGCACACTTTTTTAAGTTTTACAGAGTTGATGTTGCAGCTTCATCTGATGATGCTTTTGGCCGCAAAGTTTTGCAGGCTGTGGTGTGAGGCGCGTCTGGCACCTCCCGGAGAACTCTTTTGTTGGGCACTGTTGTTCTTGTTGCCCACCCCTCATTGTGACACTGCTTTGGGACATCCCCACATGTCAAGAATGAGAGGCTTCGTCTGTCAATGAACGATTGAGAAAATAGGATTCTTTGAGTTCATTGACAGACACAGCACCCGCCCCTCTTTGTTTGAGTTTGTACTGCTTGCTGCAAACTGGTTTGCTGAAGCAGTGCTAGAGGGGTTATGCGATTGAGGACTGCCCCCTGGGAGGGGCTGTGCTTGCTTTGAGTTGAACTTCATTCTGCCTAGTCCACTCCTAGTGAAAGCTGCATAAACCCCACATGTCAAGAATGAGAGGCTGCGTCTGTCAATGAACTCAGAGAAAAGGATTTTACGGTAAGTCAAAAAATCCTATTTTTCACTTAAAGCACAGCTCCAGTCTCTGAAGTGAAAATTAAAAGTCAACAGCTCCACAAACTGTAGCTGCTGACTTTTAATAAACAGCCACTCACCTTTCCCACTGTTCTCGCTTCAGTTGTGTTCTCCCTCGCTGGCACAGGCATCTTCACTATGGGCACCCAGCTGTGACAGCTTGCGGCTTCACAGCCGGGTGCTCACCGTGCATGCACAAGAGGCGCTGCACTCTGTGACTGGTCTCAAAGTCTTCTGGGACCTGTCATGTTTCCCAGAAGTCTTCAGGAGGGGGGGGGGGGAAGGAGAACTTTCGCTTCTGATTGCCTAAGTCGATTGAAGCGGAAGTGGGAGCGGGTACCTGCTCCCCCTCTCTTCCCCAAAAGCTCCATTTCTCAGACTGAAGCTGGGGAGGAGACCTTAAAGCAGAATATCCCCTTTTGGATGGAGCTCCGCTTTAAAATGTAAAAAGAAAAAGCAAAGAATAAATAGCTCAATATGAGCAATTTTGACAGATAATGGTATACTAAAGACAACAAAATTTGAACAATACATACCGAGCAACTGTCAACACCTCCTTGCATGAAGCCAGCACAAAGCATTCTGGGACTGATCTGAATGGGGTAAAATTTTCTGCATGTCTGATCCCCAACTATGGTAACAGTGGCTTTCTGCAGTTGTCTGGACATTGGACCTGGGATACATACAAGCCAAAGTTCACATATGGACATTAAGGTGGAATCCAGCCAGTATTTTACATGGTGATTTATAGAGCACTGATTTTGCTGAGAGATTACCTCCTTCTTTAGTAGATCCCCAACCTGTGATAAAGCATTTGGTTCCCTCTGAAAAGCTGTGACTTGTATCTGGAAGGCAGATGGGCTTGATCAGATTAGTAAAGGAGAGTGGTGAAGGCAGCTCCAGTAGGGCCACGTCATTGTCCAACGTGTAGACATTGTAGAAAGGATGTTTATGTATCCGGAAAATCTTTTCCACTCTTCCCTCCACTCCATTAAGAAAGGGGGTTCCCAAGTATGCTGCCCACAGTTTTGGATCACTGTAGCTGACAATAATGAAAAGAACAATCATGATGGAAATCATACAGGTTGATAGCAAGAGTGCAAACATTGTTTTTCAATTTTGGAGAAGACCAGAACTGAAACATGAAAACCACTAACCACAAAATGCATCACTTTGTTATCAGTAACATTTATGGATTGAGTATCTGAATCCAATGTGCTTTCCTGGAGGGCTTAGATTAGTGGTGGTCATCAATTTACCTAATAAGTCCTCAAATGTGGCCCCTGACACCACCATGGGGCCACGCATGATTTTCTGTGAGTGCATTGCTACAGAAAGTTATATGGAGAAGCTACAACAAAAGAGGTCAGAGACTGCAAACATGCTATTAGAAATGGTTGTAGTAATAATTGGAAGATTGATAGGATGTGATCAGGGCGGGTTTATACCAGGAAGATCTACCAGAATGAATATACGCAGACTGCTTCATAATTTACAATACCCACATGACTGTACACCTACCAGGGTAATTGTGTCACTCTACACTAAAAAGGCATTCGATAGTGTGGAATGGCCCTACTTATTCAAGATCTTGGAGAGATATGGGTTCGGTCCGCGTATGATAGCTTGGATCAAACTCCTATATAGCTCTCCAACAGCCCATATCAGAGTAAATTCCTCAGTAACGGAGGCCTTTCCGATTACCAGGGGAACCAGACAGGGTTGCCCTTTATCCCCCCTACTGTTTGCTCTGGCTATGGAGCCCCTGGCCATACAAATCCGCAACACCTCCCAAATTAAGGGCCTCCCCGTCGGAACGATAGAAGAACGCATATCCCTCTATGCTGACGATACTTTGGTGTATCTGGCGGATCCCCAGGACTCCCTTAAAAACCTATTAACCCTTATTAACACGTTCGGGGACTACTCAGGCTTTAGAGTGAATTGGGAAAAGTCAATCCTCTTTCCTTTGGACCAGGCGGCCGCTTCCCTGACATATGCGGGATCGCAACTACAGGTAGTCTCCTCATTTAGATATCTGGGAGTGATGGTTCAACTACCGCTCTCGCTATACATTGAGAATAACATATGCCCCTTATTAAAACGATTACAAGAACACACTCAAAAATGGATGGATCTCCCGCTGGATCTCATGGGCAGGGCCAATGTTATTAAAATGATTTACCTTCCCAAGCTACTCTATGTCCTGGCCAATGCACCATGTAAGGTCCCCAAATCCATCTTTAAACATATAGATTCCACATGCATAACCTTCCTCTGGCGGGGTAGATCCCCTAGGATAGCACTTGAGACACTCCGACTTCCGTCCCACCTAGCTGGCCTGGCCTTCCCTAATTTTTACTTATACCACCTGGCTTCTCAGTTAGTATCTGTCCATGACTGGCTACACCCTAGCGACACTAATGCCTGTACCAGCACGGAGGGGGCCATTGCCTCATCCATGGAAACACTCCACAACGTGATCTATAGAAACTGTGTCCCTGATAGGCCAGGGACAGCCATAATACATATGACCCTACCACTCTTTCGGATAATCAAAAATAAATTCGCCCAGGACCCATGGGACGCCTCACCGAACACACCTCTATGGTACAATGACACACTTAGAGAGCTGAAATCCATACCGGACCCTGTGAGATGGTCATCAAAGGGAGTTAGATACCTGTGTCATCTCTTTGACACTCGGGGATTTAAACCCTTCCAACAACTTCAACAGGAGTTTGATCTTCCAAAGTCCTATCTATTTTACTATTATCAGTTAAGACATGCAATCAGGGCACAATTTGGCAATCTAGATGATATAATCTGCATGCCTCCCCTAGAAAAATTGCTCAGGGATCCGGCCTCTACTAAGCTAATTTCTACCTACTACATGGCCTTAGCTGCGGACAACAACCCCAGATTCCAGAATGCCCAAACTAAATGGACTAATCTGGATATACAACTCACAGAGGAGGATTGGTCAGAATTCTCTGACACCTTTAAATCCTCGGTAATCTCCTCTAGAGACCGAGTGATTCAAATCAAAGTCTTCCACCAGTCCCATCTCACCCCTCATAGACTATATAAAATGGGCCTATCATCCACAGACACATGCTTTAGGGGCTGTAATCAACAAGCAGATTTCCTGCACTGTTTCTGGTCATGTCCGATTGTACAGCATTTCTGGAAAGACATTGGCTCCTTCCTCTCGACAGCCTTGGGCCTTCCTAATATTATTAACCCTAAGAACTGCCTTTTGGGAATCTTTGGGGACCTGTCACTGTCTGCCTCGACAAAGAGGCTCTTTCGTATCCTATTCTTTTACGCGAAGAAATCTCTTTTGTTGACGTGGAAGAGTTCACAGATATTGCATAAAAACTTATGGCTGAAATTGGTGAATGAGGCATTATCCCTATACAAGATCACATTTGATCTCCGAAAACGGAGTAAAGGATTTCACAAGATCTGGGGTGGGTGGCTGGCCAGCCCCCTTACACTATGTCCCGCCCTGCCATAGGGAGCAGGGACACTTACTCTACCCTAAATTAACAATGGTCCATCTGAATTGTTATAAATAACAATATGCTATGCCGTATACCCAATAGACTCAAGTATGCTTAGTTAATGATATACCATGATGCCATTTGATGCAAAAATGTAACTGGGAAAGCTTTTTATTACCCATGTATAAGCCACCAATACTTTATATTTGCTGATCGGGCATGTTGCCCGACATATGGTTGTTGGTTTTTGTGTTTGTATGTCATTATAATCAATAAAAATATCTTAAAAAAAAAAAAAAAAAAGAAATGGTTGTAGACTGGGGCATGCTTCAGAAGACATTTATAGCCTTGAGACACTTTTCTTGAAACTGCTAAAGATCATTGCTATTGCAGCCCCTTTAGAAGTCAACGTTTGTGCTCCCACAGCCCTCTTAAAATGTGATTGTACTACATTCGATGCTTCTCTCATTAAGGTCCATTATAAAAGATCAGAGATAAAAACAATATTAGAAAAGAAAGGGATGGACAGCACAGAAAATATACTGTATGTATAGTGTGAAAGAAATAACCAAACCATTAACTATTATAAGTCACTCTAAAGAAAATTATTCTTTCACTGGCTGGATTAAGCACTAAACAAGACCACTGTCTGCAGGGCCCCCAAGGCCTGCATAGTAAGTGCCAAAAGGCTGCAGGCTGCCCTTCGGGTGCATGTTGGGCACCAGGGGTCTATATAGATATCTAATCTTGTGTTTTTTTCAAACATATATAAGTTGGGCTAGTTAAAGCACATTTGTACGTATTTGCCTGCTACATTTGCAACAAATTAAAATACAGTGAATGAATGCTGAATTTTGGGCATATAATAGACTGTTAATAGGTAGAGATCTGGAATGATTAGTTGAAAAATCCTTAGCAAATTTGACTCTTTGTTTTTAATACATTTGTACTTTCTACCTATATACTGTAAGCAGATGAACTGAAATTAACCCTATATAATTACCTTGGATAAATACAACACTGGCTAATAATTCTAATATACAAACTTTCTATTAAAAATTGGACAACTGCTTAATTAAATTGAAAATAGTGCATTTTAGCTAAATACTTACATAACCAATGCTGACTTTCACCTAGCTGTCTCTGGATTTAGTGCCATCTGAGACACTAATCCACAATATACTATGTAGCCAAAGGTTTAAAGAGTCTAACCATCACACCTACAGGTGCATCTCATAAAATTAGAATATAATCAAAAGTTAATTTATTTCAGTAATTCAATTCAAAAAGTGAAACTCATATATTTTATAAAGATGTGTTACACACAGAGTGATATATTTCAAGCATTTCTTTCTTTTAATTTTGATGATTATGGCTTACAGCTAGTGAAAACCCAAAATTCAATATCTCAGAAAATTAGAATATCACATAAGACCAATACAAAAGGGATGTTTAATACAGAAATGTTGGCTTACTGAAAAGTATGTCCATGTACAGTATAGTATGCACTCATTACTTGGTAGGGCTCCTTTTACATGAATTACTGCATCAAATGGCATGGAGGTGATCAGCCTGTGGAACTGCTGCGGTGTTATGGAAGCCCAGGTTTCCTTGATAGTGGCTTTCAGCTTGTCTGCATTGTTGGTCTGGTGTCTCTCATCTTCCTCTTGACAATACCCCACAAATTCTCTATGGGGTTTAGGTCAGGCGAGTTTGCTGGCCAATCAAGCACAGTGATCCCATAATCATTAAACCAGGAATTGGTACTTTTGGCAGTGTGGGCAGGTGCCAAGTCCTGTTGGAAAATTAAATTAGCATCTCCATAAAGCTGGTCACCAGAGGGAAGGACTTGTAAACTCTTATGGTTTTTCACCTTAATGCATTTTTTTTCTGTGTGCTGCAGCTGCCCCCCAGAGCCCCCTTTTTCTTACCGGAACCCGATCATTCTAGCGACAAACTCGAGCCCAGCAGCTGCTGTCTCGGGTCCTCATTGGATAGATTGATAGCAGCGGGAACCATTGGCTCCCTCTGCTGTCAATCAAATCCAGGGACACGGGGGCCGGGGGTGGGGCCAAGTCCTGCTGTCTGTGTCAATGGAAGCAGCAGCAGGACTCGGAAGCACACCTGCATGGGTTCCCCCTTTGAAAGCGTATATCTGTGGGGGCACCTGATGACGAGGAGGGGCCAGGAGCGCCGCCCGGACACCCCAGAAGAGGAGGTTCGAAGTCGCTCTGTGCAAAACCCTTGCACAGAGCAGGTAAGTATGACATGTTTGTTAGTTTACAAAAAGAAAAAAAACAACCTTTACAATCACTTTAAGTGCTCTAGAATTTCCTAGTAGAGGGCTGCGCTGACTTTGGACTTGATAAAACACAGTGGCCCAACACCAGCAGCTGACATGGCTCCCCAAATCATCATGGACTGTGGAAAATTTCTGCCCACGCTGCCAAAAGTACCAATACCTGGTTTAATGATCATGGTATTACTGTGCTTGATTTGACAGCAAACTCGCCTTACCTAAACCCCATAGAGAATTTGTGGGGCATTGTCAAGAGGAAGATGAGAGACACCAGACCCAACAATGCAGATGAGCTGAAAGCCGCCATCAAAGCAACCTGGACTTCCATAACACCTCAGCAGTGCCACAGGCTGATCGCCTCCATGCCATGCCGCATTGAATAGTAATTCATGCAAAAGGAGTCCTGAGTATTGAGAGCATAGTATACTGTACATGGACATACTTTAAAGTAAGCCAACATTTCTGTATTAAAATCCTTTTTTTATAGGTCTTATGTAATATTCTATTCTTCTGAGATACTGATTTTTAGGTTTTAACTAGCTGTAAGCCATATACATCAAAATTAACAGACAGAAATGCTTGAAATGTATCACTCTGTGTGCAACGCATCTATATAAAATATATTGATTTCACTTTTTGAATTAAATTACTGAAATAAATTAACTTTTTGATGATATTCTAATTTTATGAGATTCACCTGTATATGAGAATGCTGGACATCCTAAAACCATTTACATTGCTATAGACGCCCCCTCCCCCTTTCTTTGAGATTTGATGCGCTTCACTCTTCTAGGAAGGCTGTTCACAAGAGATTGGAGTGTGTCTGTGCACATTTATACTGAGTTAGCCTTTACAGCATTTTGGAATTTTACTACTGATGTTGGACAAGAAGATGTAGCTTGCAATCAGTGCTCCAAATGATCTTATTTGTTAGCAAGAGAAGTCTTTCGGGATCATAAAACCATTTAAGTCACCCCCATATAACCCCACCTCTATCCATCATACCTATTCCTAGGAGGTTAAATGCTTTTTCCTCAGCTCTGCAAACAGTTCAACTGTATTTTTGGTAGCATCCTATTTTTGTGAATTTCGTCAACGCGTGATCTGTTTAAGGGTGAGGGTTCAGAACTTCAGTGCCCTTCTTGTCATACTTGCAGGAAACTATGCGTTGCCAGAGAGTCTTGTATTCCACTGGACAGTCAACAGGCAGGACTTGTTGAGACCCTGCTGTAGATTTTCCCTATGGGGGATAGTGTAAGTCCTGAGGCTTTTGTGGGACCTAATCACTCCTATTCTCAATCAGTTTAAGTTCCTAGTAGTAGAAGAACACCCCTGGGTGTTCGGTTGTAAGGGCTTCTACTCTTTCTTCTGGTTCTGGAGTTCTAATAATGTTCACTAATGTTTTCAGGGTATATCCTCATCCCTGCCTACTATTTGTGCTGCTTTAGGGGGATTCAGGTTGCACACCTATGACTATATAATTGTGACTATATAATTGTGAGATTGGTTCTCTGATTAGGCAACCTCTTTCTTTCCCTGAGGTTGAGGATTAGAAAGGGTAGGCTTTTGGTGATGTTGACTGCCTGGTCTCCTATTTTGACATAGTTGTCTATCCAAACTGCCCCTTAGGGATCTCATTTTTTATTGTGGACCAAATGTTATTGTTGACCTAGTTTTCTTTCCTTTCCACCTGTTTTTTGGTTGGTCCTTTTGCTGCATGGGGACCCATGGTTTCTTCAGGTAACTAACTGTAGCTTATAGTTTGAACTTATTTTACTCCCACACTACAAGCTATACACCATGAAGCCATATCCAATGAATTGGCCATGCCTACAGATATTTAGTGGATGGTGGGAGACTGGAGTGCTACCTTCAAGGCATCCTTCCTATTGTAAAATGTTGCCAAAGTGGAAACTGATCTTTGCTTAGGCATAATTTATTTGAAAAAGTCTTTTTTTAATTTTTTATTTCTTCTTTATAGAGCGTTTTTAAGAGGGAAATCTATTTAAGGTAATTTAGTTTGTTTCTTTTAGTGTTTTGTGGATTTGTGTTTTTTCCCCCCTTTTTGGTGTATTTGACTGTAATTTGTGTACTATCAGTTTAATACTGTATCATGCTTTTATTTTTCTCTTTCTGTGAAATATTAAGACTAAGGTTAGTCAAAACCAGCTTCAGTAATGCTTAGGAGCCATTTAAAGTGGATTGCACTCATAAAAAACACCTTCATTTGCCCTCTCTATTGACTCTAATGCAGTTTACTAAAATGGCAACATTTTGCTGAAATGTTTTGATTTTTGTAGAAATTAAATTGTATTGATCTCTAGTAACCAGAACAAAATAAATAATGCCTAGCGAATAGCTACATGTCAAAGCAGTGGGCGGCAGACAGCAGCCAGCGGTCCGAGATCAGCACAGCTCCACATTTGTGCTCCTTTCTTCGCAGCCAGAGGCTAACTTGCCACGGCCACTCTCCTCTCAGGGAACCACTTCCCCCGACTATCTTGTTAAAGGGTATTACTGGAGCTGTACCGCAATCTGTTATAAATGAAAAAGAAACAAAAGTGTCAAAGAAAACAACTTTATTAATGAACAGGACTTTTGTGGTTTAATGTACCTATATAAACATTTTGCTTGTTGCAGGAAATAAGATATATATTTAATTGTATTCAAAAAAGCAACTAAAGTCTATGTAGGGCATTTGTTATATTGAACGGTAACGTATAAGACATAAGTACAATTGTGAAGGCTTACAATCTTGTATATCATTAGCAGTTAAAAAGGGGGGGGGGGGGTACATTTGACATCCTAACTTTTTGATTTTTCATTTTCATTTTGGTTAAAGGTCAGACCCTTCACACTAATAGCTTCAGCTATTTATCCTGGATAACAGAGAAACCCATGATAATAATGCTGGACTTCAGTGAAAAAAAAAACTTTTTTTCGGGGGGGTTATACTAGGGAGCTTCCTCTCTCTTCTTGTTATAGCACCTTATAAATACCTTACTTCCTGTTCTGTCTGTGAAGAAGAGAAATCTCCCAAATGGAGACAGCAATACCAAATTAGCAGCAAAGAGGACCATGAAATGTTTTATTAAATCAGGATAAAAGCATACATGATGTCCTCCTTGCTCACGCATTTCAGCCCTGTAGGGGCCTTAATCATAGCAATCATAAGCTATGTTTAAGGCCCCTACAGGGGCTAAATAGTAAGACATTTTTCATCCTAATGCAGGGAATGCATTAAGGTAAAAAATATCTTGACTTTAGTACCACTTTAACTTGCCCATTGATTTAAAAGAGCATTGGCAAATTAACCACTTCCTTACTGGGCACTTAAACCCCCCTCCTGCCCAGACCAATTTTCAGGTTTCAGCGCTGTCGCATTTTCAATGACAATTGCGCGGTCGTGCGGCGTTGTACCCAAATAAAATTGATGTCCTTTTTTCCCCACAAATAGAGCTTTCTTTTGGTGGTATTTGATCACCTCTGCAGTTTTTATTTTTTGCGCTATAAACAAACCACTAGTTTATGGTGGTTTTCTTTCGAGATAAACACCCCTTTTTTCCTGTAGTTAAAATAAACCCATGTTGCGGCGTGCTGGCGCGTTAACAGTAACTTTTACGCTGTCGCGACTTTGGACTTTTAACCAGACCCGTCCTCCCCCCAAATTCACGGGTCATTCCTTCACCAATTAAACGGTTACGAGAAAATTTAGTTACCCGTTCAATTTCACCATGATTTCAGTTCTATAAAAAATGGAATTACGTAAGGGACGTAATCCTACTTTTTACAGAATGATAAATCGGGGACATCC
>BLSH010528068.1:100873-125392 GCA_018402905.1 Glandirana rugosa
CAGTGGACATTTAAATTTCTGATCGCTGAATAAATGTCATTGGTCCCAAAAAAGTGTCAAAAATGTCCGACATGTCCGCCCCAATATCGCATTACCGCTAAAAATCGCAGATCACCGCCATTACTAGTAAAAAATAATAAAAACCCCAGAAATTAATTATCATCCGTAAACGCAGCCACTTTTGCGCAAACCAATCAATAAACGCAGATTGCGATTTTTATCACAAATATGAGGAATTATATAAATCGGCCAAAAACGGTGAAAAAAAATGTTTTTTTATATTTTTTTTTTGGATTTGAATTTTAGCAAAAAGTAAGAAATTTGGTTTTTTTTGCAAAATGGTCGCTCTTCTTTTGTTTATAGCGGCGATCAGAAATGACGCAGAGGCGATCAAATACCACCAAAAGAAAGCTCTATTTGTGGGGAAAAAAGGACGCAAATTTTGTTTGGGTACAACGTCGCACGACCGCGCAATTGTCAGTTAAAGCAACGCATCGCCGAATCGCAAAAAGTGCTCTGGTCCTAAAGTGGGAAATCCTTCCGGGGCTGAAGTGGTTAAAAAAAACAAAAACATTTGAATGTGTGCAATGCCTTTAGGCAACTTTTGCCTAGTTTTATATTGATGACTGTGGTACCTCATGGTTTTTTCATATACAGATGGTATGGTGTCACACATCCATACATAAATGAGCAGTCTGCATAGGTAATGTAACAGAAACTATATAATTGTTTTCCAATTCTGAGTGTCATCTTTTCCTGTTGTAGGCAAGTTGTACTACATCTACTCACCACAATTCAGCTCATCTGAGCCATTATGGCAGTCTGGAATTCCATCACACTCTGGGTTTGTCTTGCTGATGCAAACTCTATTAGAACACTTATATGTAGAAGCAGTACAGGGCACTAAAATAAAAACAGTAATGAATGGCATCATGGCATGAAGAGTGGCGTGAAATAAAACACAACTAAGTTCTATTGCCTAAAGAAGTATTAATATTGAAATTTAATAAAGACAAAATGAGCAGAGCTTTCTTAGAAATGTTTAAATTCAATGCTATTTTAGTTTCGTAGAGGTTTTATCGATGAATTTCAAGAAAATCTTACAATGCACATTCAAACACAAGAGACAAAATTATTCAAACAGCACATATTGCACTGTAGAAACGGTGGGCTAACAGTAGACAACTTAGAGTGATTATTCCATTAAAACTAAGCCCAGGAATAAACCCTAAAGAGTGAATCAACTGACCGCCACTAAAAAGCCTTTGATGATTGCACAGGTTGAGTCAACCACACTCATAACTAAGCATAAAGACTACAGGATTGAAAAAGTAGTCTGGTAGGTGGGCCAGTATCAATATGGGCTCAAAGGTACCAGGCTGAACACCTTGGGAGGCATTATAGACAGAAAGAAGGTGTGCTCCTCACAGCTTTCCAAGCAGCTATGGCAATACAAAGCAGAAAGCTAGGTATTTTGGGAGTTATAAGGCAGAGCTTAAGATGTAGTGCACAAAAAGATAGAAAAGGGGAAGGAATTACCTCTATCCAGAGAGTACAAATCGTCTGGTCAAGGGAGTTCAAGCTACTGCTGACCATTAATTGTATTTTAGCTTATGCATCAAGGTTAATTTGAAAAGCAAAGTTATTCCAGGCTACTCTGAGAAGTATTTTGAATAACATAATGAAGGGAACATCCCATTCAACACTTCCCTACTTGTTCCAGTCCCCTTTTCTGTGTTCTACTTTTCACTAACTTCTTGTACGGCTATTGTCCTGCTCACTCTATCTCATTGTTTTACTCTTTTGTGCCTGATTTTCTCCTTCTCAATGTTTTCAGAAGAGTCACTCTTCTGCACATACCTCTGTGCCTGCATGCCTTCCCTTATACACATATACATTTATTCATTTGGCAGATAGAGGACTCTCCATCTGCTTTATACTGTATTTTACATGTAAACCTGGCCATACACTTAATGAATTTCATCCAGTTCCTGATGACAGGCCAAATTTTATTAGTTGGTGGCAATGTCGTAGCCGTCCACCCAACATCGTTCAAATTAAAAATTGAAGGATCTGAGCAGAAAATTGTTCGCCAAACAGTCTCTTCAACTTTCCTAGTGCTTATTCCTGAAGGGGGCGCTGAGAATGCACTGTACCCAGGTCTCCCATAACTAAATCACAGAGGCTGCCAGTCACAAGCACAGCTCCATGCACACTGACAATACAGGCTCAGTTTAGGGGATGTCTTTTTAGAATTTTTTCTAAAGTTGAACAGGAGAGGGGTTTAAGGGTCACAGGATACTCCAAAATGATAATAGCAGTCTATAGGAGAGCAACCTTCACACTAAATACTCATACCTGCGATCACACGTTAAAAAGTCCCAAATCAGGTCTTACTCACAATGTCACAGGAGCTGTATACCACTCAGCTTCCACTGGGTGATCCTTAGTGAGGAAGATAACAGATCCTTCCCCAGACTTCTGACAGTGCCTCCAGCACTAATCCTTTACCGGTCTTCCCCAGGTCCTCAGCCTAACTCCTGATGAGGCCCAGACTGCAATCCTTGACTCAATAAAGCTGCCTGCAGGTGAAGAAGCCCCAAAAGAAATGGAACCCTCCTGGTAGAGGAAAGAACACTCTGAAAAGGCCTCCCAAACACGTATCATCTCCCCAGCCACCTTCTGGAGCCCCCCTGACAGGGATTGGCTGAGACATGATAAATATTCATGCTGGTAATTTGGCTCTCTTTGCCCTATATTCTGGAAGCTTCTTCCAGAAGCATGTGGGAGAAGTCAAACACCCAGCTTGGAAATGCTGACCAGACAAAAACAATTAATTGCTGCTCCACTGACTGCAGTGAAGCCAAAAACTAAATTTAGCCTTGCAGCCTAACTAGAGGAAGGTGCTACACAATAGTAGGATGTTGAATGGATGGGTGCAACAGTGCCACCAGCTAATAGAATTTGGCCTGTTATCAGGAACTGGACAAAATTTGTATGGTATATGGCCAGGTTTCGTTCACCTACCTTTTCTTTCTGCACTGTCCCTCTCCTGTAGGTAAAATTAATATCTCCTAAACCTGTACGGTTTAGGAGATATTCCCCTTCTAATCATCTGCGGCATTACGGCACATGCTCCGTTTATGTCCCGGCAAAGGCCCGGCAATAGGGCTGGGCCTTGCCGGAAAGACGGGTCCCGCGCGCATGCGCGCCAGTGACATCTTGCTGCTCCGGCCAGTCACAGCGCCGGAGCCACGTACCCGGAAGCAAGATCCGAGGGAAGATGTCCACTCCCTTGGAGAGGACCGAGCAGCCCAGTCGGATCTTTGTTTCAAGGTGAGTATTTCATAATGAGCTAGTATGCGTGCATACTAGCTGATTATGTTATCGTCTTGCAGATTTTTATTGATTTATTTATTTTCCAGGTAGACAACCGCTTTAACAGTGATTCTTAGTGTTAGTGATTTCATTGTATAGCAGACCAGTATATATGAGGTATGCCAAAGATACTCTAATTAAGCTTTTAAGGCATGTCTCATACAGCCACCTCCGCAACTGGTTAAATCCAATTCCACCATCAGTTTTCATCCCTTCTCACACCCTATGTCTATCAGCTCTTTTAGGCCTATTTTACACTTGCATTGCCCTTTGAAGAGTGGATGCTGTTCAGAGGGCATTTGACAGGTGGCGAGGATGCATTATATCACTGCCTGTTTCAAACCCTTAAACTTTGCACCAGTATGCTGCAGCTACAAGTATAGCATGGCGCCACCATTCAGTAATGTCTGCCTGAACAAGACATAAAAGGGAATAGTTTTGCAGTCAAATTTAGGAAGCCCCCATTAAATGTTTGTTAAGTTTTCCCATTCACACACATAACTAAATTGCTTACAATCAAGTGTATCTTACCTTTCCAGTTATTTAATTTCAAATTTCGCCCCAATGCACTAAGGCAAACTGACACTGTTGTAGCAGGCATTACATTCCTAAAAATGGTTAACGTGAGTTTTTTCGCCAAACTGGGGTGTGTTTGCAGCCCATTGAAAATGAATAAGCTGCTGCAACATATATTAATGCATGATGTAATATGCAATATTGTTTGTCTGTTTACTGCACTGGAACAGCATGAACCCAGCCTAAATACTTTTTAGACTATTTAAATATTTTGTTTTTTACCTCACCTGGTCTTTGTGTGGGTCTGGGTGGCTCAGTGATCCTTGATGAAGTAGTGCTAGTCTTGGCAGTAGTTGTCCTTTTGGTTGTACTTTTAGTTGTTGATTTTGGAGTGCTTCTTGTACTTCTAGTTTGAGAGATTGTAGTCCTAGATACCGTGGTTGTCCTGCGACCAGGGGAAGTTGGTGGTTGGATAGTGGATGCCCTTGTGGTGGTAGTCATGGGAGTTGTTGAAGGAACGGAGGACTTTGGAAGATTCATACCACTATCAGTAGTCCTCAGTACAGGAGCCACTGTGTCCAGAATCCAGTCCTTGAGTTTAGTAACTCTGCTATAAACCCCTGGCTTTTTTGCCTGGGCACATCCAATACCCCAGCTTACAATGCCGGCCAAGAAGAAAACACCTGGGCTTTCTTCACATGCCAAGGGTCCCCCAGAATCGCCCTTTAAAATATAAACTATGAGTGAGTAGAGAAATTAGGGTTCAGGCATTTTTCTTTATATGCAGTTTAGTCTTACCTGACAAGAATCCACTTTACCATCAAGGAAACCTGCACAGATCATCCGTTCAGTAATGGAAAAGTTATAGAGGACACTGCAAATTTTCTGGTCTATGATCCCCACAGAGGCTTTTTGCAAAACCTCTGGCTTGGACACTATAAAAAAAGACATGTTTTTGTCAATCTTTCTTATTGTTGAAGAGAACAGAAATGATTTCTCTGGTCTTTATCATGAAACATGATAAAAAAAAAAAACTTGCAAAAAAGGAATCAGATAAAAAACAGATATGATACACAATAGTAATAATAATAATTATAACAATAATAATAATAATCAGATACACAACAGAAAAACCCTTGTATCGAAGGGCTTGGTCTGAATATAAACAGGCACATTGCACTTTTTATACCAAAACATTTCCCATATGGTTTTCCAAGGAGTACAATATACACACCGTTGCCTTCTTTGATGTTGCCCCATCCAGAGATCATGCATTTCCACCCAGCTGGAAACTTCTGTAGAGCAGATGGAAGGCAAACAGGCTGTACATACTTATTAAAAGTCAAAGGGCTTGATAACTCCACTACAGCCACATCGAAGTCCAAGGTCAGTGGATTGAAGTGAGGATGCTGGATCACCCTTTTCAAGTTGATTTTCACAGCCATGCTATCAGCTCCATTAAGTGCTGTGGAACCCATATGGGCAGTGACTTGGTCCAGTTTAGTTCTGAAAAAAAAACAGTGATAAACAGAGGATTAATAAATGGTGGTCTTTTCAAGTCATGTTTTCTGGTTCTCCAGTTTAAAAGTTAAGTTACCTGTGAAGATCTTTTAAAACTTTGAACCACCTGCAACACGTGATGTACAGTTTAATTCTTAAAATGTGGTACTGTACACCTACACAACACTGCTAGGCACAGCGTGTGTGGGGATCATTGCCTGTGATTTAGGTTGACTATGTTTTTATT
Organism: Glandirana rugosa; assembly: GCA_018402905.1. Taxonomy (NCBI): domain Eukaryota; kingdom Metazoa; phylum Chordata; class Amphibia; order Anura; family Ranidae; genus Glandirana; species Glandirana rugosa. The sequence goes on from BLSH010528068.1 coordinate 106,515, forward strand.
AAGGTTTACCAGAAGTACAGTAAAAAAAAAAAGCATAATCAAGAATAACAGGTGATAACTCCAGTATATCACGTACATTCAGTTGCACCCGTAATCAAAATAAGGCATGTGAATAACATACAGAAAAGACAAATAAACATTGTGATATAGATGGGCCCAAGGGAGACTGAAATAACAAGCTATAAACACAGCAATGGACCTGTTACAGGTTTATCCAAGAGTCCAAAAGGCACAATGGGATAGCCAAGTGATGGGAGGAGAACGAAGACAGAAGAGAGGAAGGAAAGAAGAATAGGGGGGGAAAAAAGAGGGAAGGGAAAGGAGAAAAGCAAGGAAAGAGTGGGCTATAGGACTATAGAATCAGTCCATCAAGTCTGAAGCCAAGGCCTGTGAAACCTGAGTTATGGGGAGTAGAAGCATACTAATGTCTCGTACACACAGGTGCAACGGTTGTACAACCGAACGTCCAACTTTGGACCAAGTTGGATATTGGCTGTTGTGTCTCGCGTACTGACACGCACTAAGCTATCGTACACCCAAGCCTAATGTAGTGACGTGTTACAAGCGTATAACGAGGAAGTTCAGGTGAATGTGATTTGTGAATTAGGAATGTACGTTTCCCAGAATGGACACTTCTGGGCGTTCCTGACTTCTGAGCATGCCTGTTTTGCACGTACAACTTTGTTGGACCAACTTCTCTGTACACACGGTACAACAATCGTACAACCGCTTGTTGTACAACCAAAGTTTTCTAGTCTGCTCATCCAACTTCAGTTGTACAACTGTTGTACGATGGCTGTTGTAATAGCGCGTACTAACGGTTGGATGATCATACAACATGTTGGTTGTACGACCGTTGCTGTACAACGTGTGTATGGGCCTTAAGACAAAAAAGTGTGGAAATCAGGGCAAACTCAACCAGGGTTGCCCAAAAGCTCAGCAGTACTCCACACATTTATTAGAAGGTGTCATAAGCTCGCCTGCAGAGGGGGGAACTAAAAAGGGGTCCTAATGCCAGAGAACATCCGGTTGTCCATTATAGGAGACAAATTTTGAGTCTGTCGGAGGCAGAATAATATATCCAGATATACCATAAAGTAGTGTGTTTATTCCAGGAGTCCAATTCCATTGCCTGCATCTCCTCCATCAGCATGCCACTGTCTGTGATTTAACCACTTAAGCCCCGGAAGGTTTTACCCCCTTCATGATCAGGCCATTTTTTGCGATACAGCACTGCTTTACATTAACTGACAATTGCGCGGTCATGCAACACTGTACCCAAACCAAATGTCCTTTTTTTCCCCCCAAATAGAGCTTTCTTTTGGTGTTATTTCATCACCTCTGCGGTTTTTATTTTTTGCGCTATAAAAAAAAAGAGAGACAATTTTGGAAAAAAAAAACTATTTTTTGTTACTTTCTGCAATAAAACACATCCAATAAAGAAATTGAAAAAATCTAATTTCTTCATCAATTTAGGAAAATATGTATTCTGCTACATATTTTGGGTAAAAAAATCCCAATAAGTGTATAGTGATTGGTTTGCGCAAAAGTTATAGCATCTACCAATGATGGGATGTTTTTATGTATTTATTTATTTTTTTTACTAGTAATCAGTGATTTTTAGCGGGACTGCAACATTGCGGTGGACAAATCGGACACCTAACTGACACTTTTTTTGGGGTCCAGTGACACTAATACAGTGATCACTGCTAAAAATATGCACTGTTACTGTACTAATGACACTGGCAAGGAAGGGGCTAACACCAGGGGTGATCAAAGGGTTAAGTGTGTCCCTAGGGGTGCTAACTAACTGTGTGGGGATTGCTCTGACTGGGAAAACACTGTTCTTCCCTGTCACAATGGCGATCTGCCTTGTTTACATAGTCCCCATCTGTCCAATCGGCACACACCCATAGGGGCTACTGCATGAAGGGACGTACAGGTACGTCGTTTCGTGCAGCCGGGCCGCCTTGCCGCAGTAAATGTGCAGAAGGCGGTCCGGAAGTGGTTAAAGTGGAACTAAACTCTCTCAATCAACATTACCTATTTTTAATCCTTATGCCGCTAGCCTGAGTAAATAGAAAGAAAAGTATATTATATTTACTTGCTTTAAACCAGTGGTTCTCAACTCCGGTCCTCAGGACCCACCAACAGGTCAGGTTTGCAGGATAACTGAAATACATCACAGGTGATATAATTTGCTGCTCAGTGATTGCAGTATTCTAGTTTGCATCTCCCCAAGGTAATACTTAAAATCTGGCCTGTTAGTGGCTCCTGAGGACAGGAGTTGAGAACCACTGCTTTAAACTTTTTTTTTTTTACATTTCATTTGCTTCCTTGTTTGTAGCCTAGGCCAAAATATATAAATAATGTCTTACATACCAGGAGTCTTGTAAGAAAAAGAATCTGAAATTCGCTGCACTACTCGATTTCTTTATTGAATATTTCATATGAACATCACAAACAGTGTGGGAACAATAAATGTTAATGCGTTTTGCTCTGTAAACAGCACTTACTCTTAACTTACCCTATCCCAGGAGTCTTCTTGGGTATTTTTTTAAATTTCATCTGGAGGAGGGGTAGAGGGTCTGTCTCAGCTAAGCACACCCTCCTGGCTGCATGCCTGAGCTAAGGGCAGATGGATTCCACAAAGTAAATGTTAGGGGTTTATTTTGAAAGTGATTTATAAAGCATGGAGCCATGGAAGGATGAATGGCTGTGAAAATTAAAAATGAACTAAATAGCATTTTCAGTTTGTGGTACTCAGATATGCTTTAAGGGTTGAGCGTGGACACTAATTGTTCAACTCCAAGAGAGGAAGAAATACAATTTATGTGTCATGCAACTTCAAATAAAGGATTAAAAGAAAGAACTTTAAGTGATTGTAAACAATCACCTTGTAAAACAATCCATTCAGTTTAAAAATAGAAATGAAAGGCAAAACATTTTTGTACACTGTAGATATAAAAAAAACATTATAAATACCTTTTTTTCCCTTTTTTATAAGTGATCACATTCCTTCTGTTCTCAGCTGCATAAGAGCCAGGGGAGGAAAAGCAACAGCACACTGAGCTTTCCAGTTAATGGTTGTGCGGGTGGGGGGGGGGGGGAGGGCGTGTCAGGACAAGTCTGATCATTGGAGGAGAGCAGGCTGAGTTCCCAGCACAGCTAGAGAACTGACCATGGTGCGTTATCCTGTTTAGTGTGGTCAGTTTTTAATTGGAAAGCAGAGTAACTGGCAGGGACACCAGTGATTTCACATAAAGGAAGGAATACAAAGAAAAGGATACTTTTCATACAAGTACATGGTACAGCAGGCACATATCAGGAGTATGAAATGTTGGGGCAACAAACGCTTTAGGGAAATGAAGATCTGCCAATTACTTATATGATACATACAATGTATGTAGTTCTTTGTTGCTGCAATGAGAATTACATTTTTTGCAGCTGTCAGAAATGTATTTTCGCATGATTAACAAAAACTTTGTTGCGCCATTCAGGTGCCTTAATAGATACTTGACTGTAATTATGGTACATACTGGTTGAAACAATGAGCAGCAGAGACCAACCATCGATCACCAATTATTGTTGCTCCACAAAAGTGATGTGGGCCCTCCTTTAGACTGACTTGCCATGGGACTTCTCCTCTGACAGCATCAAATCCACCCACTATCTTGTTGGGTTTTGTTAGGCCGGGACGACTTCCACATTCTGCAATGAAAAATAAAAATCTGTAATAGATAGATAGATATATAGAGAATTTATATATATATATATATTCACACACACTATTACCAAAAGTATTGTGACACCAGCCTTTACACACACATGAATTTAATGGCACCCCAGTCTTAGTCTGTAGGATTCAATATTGAGTTGGCCCACCCTTTGCAGCTATAACAGCTTCAACTCTTCTGGGAAGGCTGTCCACAAGGTTTAGGATTGTGTCTATGGGAATGTTTGACCATTCTTCCAGAAGTGTATTTGTGAGATCAGGCACTGATGTGGGCGAGAAGGCCTGACTCGCAGTCTCTGCTCTAATTCATCCCAATGGTGTTTTATCGGATTGAGGGGAGAACTCCGTGCAGGCCAGTCAAGTTCCTCCACCCCAAACTTGCTCATCCATATCTTTATGGACCTTGCTTTGTGCAGTCATGTTGGAACAGGAAGGGGCCATCCCCAAACTGTTCCTACAAAGTTGGGAGCATGAAATTGTTCAAAATGTCTTGGTATGCTCACGCCTTAAGAGTTCCTTAAGAGTTACAGAGATCTGTGAATGAGCAAACTACAAGCCCTGTCTTCCACCGTGGCAGAAGGACTTTTATGTTCTCAATGGAATATAAGTGTGGTGATCACCACACTTTTAGTCCATTGACACCTCCTCCAGCACTTCAAGTAAAAACCTTTAACTCGGTATGGGCAGAGAGCTGGAGGAAGGAGCCTGGCATTGCACCTACAATTCACTGTTTACTGGCGCAATGTTTGCAGGATCCTAAAAATAAGATAAATAAATGAACATTTTTTTCTTTAAAAAAAATATGTGTACTTAGCCTTTACATTATTCACATACTCTTAAAGCATTTGTTAACCCCCCCCAAAAAATGCTGCTCCTGTCTCTTTAATGTGCAATTAGCAGCATGGTGCTTTTGCTTTTTAAATTATATCTCTGTATCCCCTAAAATACATGTGTGATAATGCCAGGTCATGACTTCCCCCCTGTGTACTGACTCCCCCTGTATATAGCTCATCTTGAGAGCCCGTGGTCTATGCAGGCTATGTCACTCCCAGCTCTCCTATCTCCTGTGTGCCTGTCTTCAACTCCCCCCTCCCCCCTCCTCCCCCCTCCTTCCTCTTCCTCTCATAGCCTCTCCTCTCTGCCCTCATAATTAACTCTAAAAGCTCCTATTTCATCTGTAATAGAAGAATAATTTCACTGTGTCAGTGTTATATGAGAAATATTCTTATCTATATAGATAACACAGCACTGCTCTGTCTCTCCAGCTGACGTTAGTACCAGTGCTCAGCCCCACCCTCAGGAACTCTGAGCTGAGAGAGAAGAGCTGAAAAATGACAACTGATCCTAGTAAGGTGGTGTGATATCTATACAGAGAAGTGTATATATGTTATAACACAGAAACAGGGCAACTTCTTGTTATAATACAGAGCGGATGGGAACTTTTTATACAAGTGGCTTAACAAGCATTTTATTTACTGCGGCAGTGTGGTACTGTCTCACAAATAGCTGCAAATAGACGGCGATTTACGGACAGACAGCTAGGGGGTGCGTGCTCGCCGGCGGCGGCGCATGATCGTACCCGCCGCACTCTGGAGGAGTGTGCCCACAGCTCGGGCAGACCCGATGTCCACTGGCAAGCCGTGATGAGCTGCCAGAGGCAAAGAACGGGGAACCGCCGAAGTAAACAGGCAGCATGTAACAGATCTACTGATCCCTGTCATTGGGATCAGTTAGATCTCTTATGCCCCTGACAGCCCAGCCCCCTCACAGTTAGAATACTACGCCTAGGGTACACAGTTACACAGTTAACCCCTAGCTCTCCCCCTGCAGGTTAACCCTTTCACTGCCAATGACATTTATACAGTAATCAGTGGATATTTAAATTTCTGATCGCTGTATAAATGTCATTGGTCCCAAAAAAGTGTCAAAAATGTCCGACATGTCCGCCCCAATATCGCAGTCCCGATAAAAATCGCAGATCGCCGCCATTACTAAAAGAAAAAAAATGATTTGTAAACACTGCAACTTTTGCGCAAACCAATCAATAAATGCCGATTGCGATTTTTTTTTTACCAAAAATATGAGGATGAATATAAATCAACCAATGTTTTTTGGATTTGAATTATAGCAAAAAGCAAGAAATATTGTTTTTTTTTGCAAAATTGTCACTCTTTTTTTGTTTATAGCGTGATCAGAAATGACACAGAGGTGACCAAATACCACCAAAAGAAAGCTCTATTTGTGTGCAAAAAAGGACGCAAATTTTGTTTGGGTACAAAGTCACATGACCGCCCAATTGTCAGCTAAAGTGACGCAGCGCCGAATCGCAAAAAGTGTTCTGGTCCTACAGTGTATCCTTCCGGGGGTGAAGTGGTTAACAAGCAGCAAAGGAGCTTTGAAAGAAGCCACCCCTAACCTCTCTAACTCCTTCTATTGTGTAGTATTTTATTCTTAAAGATCCTTATAGATCAGAACAAAGACTCTTAAGGCTAAGCGTGAGTGTTTACAGGCGATTCTGGAGCACAAACATATGTGAACAGGCACAGTAGCATCTGATTATGAGTGTTGAGCGTTTTGGAGTTTTCAGCTCTATATAAAATGAGATTTCAAAGGCTCTTTTGTGAAATTTGGAAATGAAGCGATTGCCACCTGCCCTATAGCAGTTTTACTGCTACAGGGCGGCAGTTGTGCACCTGGTCACGTATATATATATATGTGTGTGATCCCACACCTCCGGGTGGGGGGCATGCATGCGCGCCGCCAGCGGCTCACATACGGGTGCTGGGTGCGCAATCGTCAGGCAAAAACACAGAACTGTCATCTGCCTATGTAAACAAGGCAGATCATAGTTCTTACAGGGGTTAAAGGGATGGAGTTTGTGCCCCTGCAAAGCAGGGAATAGATTCCATCTCTTCCCCTAGTAAAAGCCCCTCACACAGTTAACATAAACACTGGTTAGGCACACAATTAACCCTTTGATCGCCCCTGATGTTAACCCCTTCCCAGCCAGTGTCATTAGTACAGTGACAGTGAATATTTTTAACACTGATAACTGTATTAGTGTCACTGGTTCACAAAAAGAGTCAGTTGGTGTCACATTGTCCGCCGCAATATCGCAGTCCCACTATCACTATAAGTCACTGATCACCGCCATTGCTAGTAAAAAAAAAAAAATAATAAATCAATCAATATACGCTTATTAGGATTATTTACCAAAAACATGTAGCAGAATATGTATTGGACTAAATTTATGAAGAAATTAGATTTTTTTAAAATGTTTTTATTGGATATATTTTATGGCAGAAAATAAAAAATTATATATATATTTTTAAATCGTTGGTCTTTTTTTGTTTATAGCGCAAAAAAAAATAAAACCACAGAGGTGATCAAATGCCACAAAAAGAAACCTCTATTTGTGGGAAAAAAAGTGATATAAATTTTATTTAGGTACAGCGTTGCATGAACACGCAATTGTCAGTTAAAGTAACGCAGTGCCATATCGCAAAAAATGGCCTGATCAAGGGTAAATCTAACAGAGATCAAGTGGTTAATTCATCCACAATGCTTATAGTTACAGAGGTGAATGAGAGCATGTTTTAAAGTGCTTTTACTGTTTGTTCATAATATGTAAGTACTTTAGTGTGCATATTTTGAAAACAGGTGCACTTTAATGTTGTTTTATATAGTCAAATGCATAATGTGAAAATATGAGGGGTCTTCAAAATGTTTCCGCACTTTTTTTTATATTTAACCACTTGACCTTCGGTAGATTTACCACCCTTCATGACCAAGCCATTTTTGTGATACGGCACTGAGTTTGTTTAACTGGCAATTGTGCAGTCATGCGACGGTGTACCCAAATACAATTAAAAAAAAAAAAAAACAACAATATTTTTTACTTTCTGCTATAAAACATATGCAATAAAAAAAATTAAAATAATCAAATTTCTTCATAAATTTAGGCCAATATGTATTCTGCTACATATGTTTTGTAAAATAAATCGCTATAAGCGTACATTGATTGGTTTGTGCAAAAAGTATAGGGTCTACAAACTAAGGGATATTTTTTTTACTAGTAATGGCGGCGATCGGCGACTTATAGAGGGACTGCGATATCACGGTGGAAATTCGGACACTAACTGACACTTTTGGGGATCAGTGATACTAATACAGTGATCAGTGCTAAAAATATGCACTGTCACTGTACTAATGACACTGGCTGGGAAGGGGTTAACATCAGGGGGGTGATCAAAGGTTTAACTGTGTGCCTAGCCTGTGTTTTACTACAGTGCGAGATTTGCTTTTACTAGGGGAAGACATGGATCCATGTCCCTACTTTGCAGAGACACAAGATCCATGCCTTCCCTCCTGTCAGAATGGCAATCTGCCTTGTTTACATAGGCTGCCGTTCTGCCTCTCTACTGGATCATCAGCGGGTGCTGGCAGACATATGGGTGTAACATATTATAAAAGGTATCCAATTATAGCAATTACACATTGGTTTGAGAGTAACTTGGTTTGAGAGCGTTTTGCAAGACAAGCAAAATTTTTTGATTTTTTTGATATACAAGCGATGTCTTGATATACAAGTAGTGTCACGTCACAACTAAGTATAAAAGAGAAGATAGGCGCCTCTAAGTGTAGCAAAATGGTTACATGAAGGTACAACATTTAGCAACTCACATAGTTGATGATTAAAACAGACATACTTCTCATACTAAGTATGCAGGCATTCTGGGTAAAGCTGTCCATATAGACCGTCCTCTGCACCACCATCAATTGCAGCCTCTGACAGCGGGGAGATACGGCAGAGGACGGTCTATGTGGACAGCTTTACCCCGGATGCCTGCATACTTAGATGTGCCTCTTTTAATCATAATTTGCTAAATTATTTTTTAATTAGTTTCACAAGTAAAAACTCACTTTGCAAAGTGAACATGTTCTGCACCTTAAGTAAATAGACCCCAATTTTAGATACAATCTAAAGCACTTTTACATGGCAGACAGCAATTTTTAAAATTACCTTGAGGTTTTGATGTGCTGAAAGGCTTCTGGGTTGGTTTAGCTGGAAGGGTGCTACTACCTGGCTTAGATTTGGTGGTTGAATGCTTAGTCATGGGTCGAACAGTGGTAACTTTGGGGTTGGTTGTCCTTTTTATACTGCTGGTGGTTGTAACAAAGCTGGTATGCGTTTCCATTGGTGTAGGTGCTGAGATTACATCCTGAATCCAATTTCGAACTTTGCTGACCCTCACATAGACCCCGGGTCTTCTGGCTTCAGCGCAACCCACTCCCCAGCTCACAATGCCTGCCAAAAAAAATTTGCCAGTTGGCTCCTCACAGACTAGAGGACCCCCTGAATCACCCTGCAATAAGAAAATACTGTAATTAATTAGTACCTCTTTAGTAATACAATTAGAATGTCAGATTTCCGTTTTGCCACTGGGGGATTCTGCATCGAGTAACAATCTACTCTAGTCCTATTACTCTTTATATGCCCCCCTAGTGATCTCACTTTCCCAACCTCCTCCTCTCTGCTGCCTAATGCTATCTGCTGCTGGCACATCCCAGTGACCTATTTCCAGGTTCACAGGCTAGCTCCAGCATGCTTGGTGCCACTGGCTAGCCTGCTCATTCTAGTCACAGCGCCACTGTCATGCACACCACATTGCTACATTTTCTCCCTGCACAACTCCCCCTGTCCTGGCTACCCCGCACATATATACCAGTTGCTCTGGGTCTGCACAATGTTGTACACACACATAACCTGCCTCACCATCACAGCTCTCCTGCAAAATAATACCACTCCTCTGCACACCCCCAAACCCACTACCCTCCGGTCTTGGCTCCACTGCACACTGCTTCAGCTCATCTGCGCACACACACACACACACACACACACACACACACACACACACACACACACACACACACACTTGCTCCCTCGAACACAGCTGCCAGCTACTGCACTTATGCACTGCCCCCACCCCGGGTCCATGTTGCCTTCTGATTCCTCTGCACCCCTTTAGTCAACCAGACATCTCTATCCAACTGCCTCACTAATCTTTCCCCCACTTCCTTCCAGACATTTCCCAGCTACCTCACCTGCCTTTGACAGACATCACTTCCTGCTTGTCACCTTTCTCTGATAGGCACCCAGCTGCCTCACTTTGCCATACCTACCCTTCCTCCCAACAGATATTAATCCCCCAGCTGTTTCACCTCCCATCACTCCCAGTGTCAAATTATGCCCCTGACACTTCATCTCACCCCTGATGTGGGCGGTGGCTTTAGAGGAAGGATTGGGGAGCTGCCAGAGAAAAGGTTCTTGACAAAGGCTGCCACAGGTTACTGCAGATGGAACAGTGGAAGGACAGACACAGCCAACAGAAAAAAACGTAATGCCACCCAATCTTCATTCACTAAATGATTCATGTAAGTTCAAAGCTGCGCCACCAGCTTTTAGCCCACAACATAGACAATTTCTGCTATTGCCATACCATGGCCCCTGCAATTACCACTCTAAAGTCCCTCCACAGTTCTTCATATCACTTCTAGAGATGAGCAGCAGCTTTTTGTGAACTTTCACAGCATAAGTGTGGACTACACATTCTATACAAATTTTGACAAAATGTATCTCTTATTTTTCCTATAGCAACTTGCATACTCTCATAACCTGTACAATTTTCTCGTGCACATACTGGCTACTGTCATACTCTCTGCACTTCTCTCCTGTACATACTTCCCCTGTCATGTCCTCTGCACTCCTATCCTGCACATACTGCCCACCATCGGACCTGCCACACTCTTGCCCTGCAAATACTGCCCAGCATTATATCCTCTGCACTTGTCTCCTGCACATACTGCCCCCAATCCTACACTCCACATTGCTCTCTTGCACATACTGTCCATGATCATACCCTCCACACTGCTTTTCCACACATATTACCCACTCCCATACCGTCTGCACATCCTCTCCTGCATATATTGCCCATTGCTATACAGTACCCTCTGCACATATTTCCTGCACATACTGTCGGTCACCATACAACCCACACTTCTCTCCTGTACATACAGCTCACTGTCAGAATCCACACTCTTGTTATGCGCATGCTTCCCACTGTCATATTCTTCTCTGCTATGCACCAACTGCCCCCATCATACTCTATATTGTCATATCCTATACAGACGGTCCACTGTCAAACAATCTGCATTTCTCTCTTGCGCATACTGCCTGCTTTCATACCGTCTGCACTCCTCTCCTGTACAAATTGCCAATTTCATACCCTCTGCACTCCTCTCCACGTCATATTACCCATGGCCATAACCTCTGCAATCGTCTCCTAAATATGCTGGCCACGGTCATACCCTCTGCCCTCCTTTCCTGCACATATGGGCTTATGTCATACCCTCTGTGGCTTTCTCCTTCACATATTGCCTAATGTCATTCCCTCTGAACCCCTTTCCTACACATACTGGCCAGTGTAATACTTTTTGGTTATTTTTTGTAATATGCCCAAACTTGCCATATCGGAAACAGGCATACTTTTCTACTTCATATTAAACGACAAATGATATAAACTATTAGGGGGGCTTGATATTCATACATACACATTTAATTTTTAACAAATGCATACCGTTTTTTTCTCTCAAGTGAAACATATATGCTGTCTATTCTGTCTATTCTGTTACTTGTTGGGCAAGGACATATATGGTCAGATTTGTCCTTCATCATTGCAACTGCTTTGCACCCAATCCCCATATAACATTTTATCTGTTTTCAATGCTTATTGACTTTGAAAGTATCTTTAGAAGTAGATCCCTATTGGAGATCAATGGCAAGTCATCAATAAAAAGCCATTTGTAAAATTACACTATACAACATCCAGCCATTATTTATTTGTAATAAGTAGATAGACCAGCATATATTTAAGACAAAAATATATTCAATTAAATATATTAGCATGATTAATTTTCAGAAATAAATGTGCAAATGTCTTACTTGCATGTTCGTTATTACAATTCAAAGAATGTATTTTGTTCAAAATTGCCATTTTCCATTCCCAATTATCTGAAAGGATATGATGACATGTCTCGGGCTTGCTTTTTTTGTTTCCAATGTTCACGGCCCATTGCACATAGGGATCAGCGCTCCAGAGCAGCCCCTGCTTGTCATACAGTACCATTCACACCTATTCCTGGAGCCACTGGCTGGCTATACAAACAGCTTTTTGTGCTTCTACAACAACTGTGATTCTCAAATATCCCTAGCTCTTTGTCTTCACTCTCATACCATTCTCAAACCTTTTGCATTGATTCACATACAATAATCCAAAAAGACTTTTCAGACCCAAATAAAACCACATGGCAAATTTAAAATAATTTGTCTACACCACTTTTAAAATGGGTAAATTCTTTTAAATGCACCACCTGGCCAGACTTGTGTAAAGGTTATGATGGAATAAATAAGTGCAGCAGAGAAATGGGAGGGTATGACAACCAGCAGAACAGTTTAACCAAAACTGGTGGATACTGATCTTTCCATAATTAGCAACAAAATGTTGAAAGTATATGGTCATAACCATACAGGTAGATGACTGAGGAGGGGAAATGCTCCCCATTATTCATTTAAGCACCCATTCAAAAAACGGAATCATTTTAAAGTAGTATGGTACAATATCTGAAGAGCTATACTCACCTATCTCACCAAATGAATACAGCAGCTACAATTCATAGGGTTCATGGGGTGCAGTTAAAAGGGTGAATTGTGTAGCTAATATAATTTAATATTCATATATCATCGCTAGAAACCTTCACAAAACTACCCTAACCCATCAAGGCATGGATACCACTAGACCCCTGAAGCCATGAAGCTATGTGGTATCTGGTGCCAAGCCATTATTCGCAGATCCTTTAAGTCTTGTAAGCTGTAATGTGGGACCTCCATGGAACAGACTAGTTTTTCCAGCACATCCTACAGATGCTTGATGCTTTGAGATCTGGGAGATTTCAAGGCCAGGTCAACCCTTAAAGTCGTTGTTGTGTTCCTCAAACTGTGCTTGAATAGTTTTTCCAGTGTGGCAGTGTGCAATTTCCTGCTGAAACAGGTCATTGCTATCAGGGAATATCGCTTCCACAAAAGGGTGTACTTGGTCAGCAGCAATGTTTAGATAGGTGGTATGTATCATCCACATAAATAGTAGGACCCAAGGTTTCTAAGCAGATCATTTTTCAAAGCATCACCCAAAGCACATTTGGTGGGATAGGTGAGTATATTGCTTCAGATATTATATCATATTTTATGTTAATATTACTTTACCTATTAACTGAAGCTGCTTGGACATATAGAGTCATTATTTTGTGTCTTGATTTTCACAAATATCGATATCTATTATTTTGAATAATAGACAATTGAACGTAGAGGAGGTATTTTTAGTGGTAAAGCACATTAGAGGATTTGATGATTTAGATAATATGTTCCAAGGGTTGGTTGCCACCACCCGATATGGCTAAATGATAATGCAAGAGGACAACTATCCAGAATCTGAAGAAAATGAACATAGATTGAAAAGTCTAGTAAACAATCAGAAGCAATTAAGAAAACAGAGTTCAGGAGTGTACAGTGTACAGACCACAGGGTTCAGGAGTGCACTGCGTAGAGAACGTGAAGATCAGGAGTGCATTACGTACAGAGGGCAGGGTTCAGGAGTGCACTATGTGTAGGGTTTGGGAGTGCGCTACGTACAGAGTGTAGGGTCCATGAGTGCACTACATACATAATGTAGGGTTCAAGAGTGTGCTATATACAGAGTGCAGAGTGCACAACTGTTGCCTGAATTGCCAAATGCAATTTGCATTTTCCACAAATATTAAAATATCTGTTTGAAATCTCAGCCTACCAGCTGTTCAGCCTAGGTGCCAGGACTGTATGCCTGCCCCCCTGCAGAGTCCTGGGAAGTCACCACTGCTCACAGAATTGTATCTTGTGTTGTCAGGTCTCTTAATGCACACATCTTTTGCTGGTCAAAGTAAATATATTACTGCTAAGATGTTTAATTCCAAATGAAGAGCTTTCTAGGAAATCAGTCAATTCAGAAAACATACATTTTTATTCTGTAAACATTGTAACTGGTGTTTACTACCGATCAGGACACTGTTGCTGGTTGGTACTAGTACTAGAACACTGTAGTAGTGCTGGCTGGTGATCAGGGCACTGCCACTGGCTGGCACTGGTATTAAAACACTTGTACAGAGGCAGGCTGGATGTCAGAACACAGGGGCCAGTTTGTACTGGTATTAGAACACTTGTACTGGGGCTGGCTTGCATTAGCTGGCACTGGTATTAATACTCTTCCACTTGTGCTAAGGGGCAATCAAGTCACTGGTACTAGTATTATAACATTGTACTGGTGCTTACTGGTGATCAGAACTCTGGTACTATAACACTGTATTTGTGTGGTTGACAATCAGCATGTCCTCTCACAGTCAGTGTGTGAGAGGAAGGAGAGACTCGCCTGCAAACTGAAGCAATTTTTTACAATTGTAATGCACTGTGATTGGTCATAGCGCTTATGTAGCACAGTGCCACTCTGATTGGCCCTGTACCTTTTGCCTGTGATCCTCTGTGACCAATCATAGTTTGGTTACAGGACTGAGAGCAGGTCCCATATGGGTAGGTCATCCAAGAACAATAGGTCAGCAGACAAACTGCTTTTATACAGTGCCAGGTCCCTAAGTGGATACAGCCTTAAGCCTCGTACACACGATGCGACGGTCGTACGACCGGATGTCCATTATCGTATGTCGGCTGTTGTGTCTTGCATACTGACGTGCACTAAGCGATCATATGACCAAGCCTAACGTGGTGACCTGTTACGAAAAGATTACGTTCAGGTGAATGTGATTTGTTATTTAGGAACGTAGGTTTACACGAACGGACACTTCCGGCAGTTCCTGACTTCTGAGCATGCGCATTTTGCACGTACAACTTGTTGGACCAACTTCTCTGTACATACGGTACAACAGTCGTATGACCGCTTGTTGTAGAACAAAAGTTTTCTAGTCTGCTCATCCAACTTCTGTTGTACGACCATCGCACGTCGGCTGTTCTAATCGCACGTACTAACGGTCGGATGATCGTACAACAAGCAGTCGTACGACCGTTTTCATATGATCGTCCCACCATGTGTACGAGGCTGAAGTGTTTTTTTTTTCTGTGATTTGAACTGGATTGGCTTTTTTCAATTAGACTAACTTTGTAACAATAAATAACACAAAAACAGCACAAGGGACATGACTTACTAAAAATGTGCTGTGTCCCTTGTGCTGCTGACTCCTAGTTTCCTTGAAATTTTCCTCCATCGACTCTCCCCCCACTCCCACTGTTGTAATCATCAAGTGCGGCAGGGGCTAATAGAATTGCGGTAGCTGTCATTTGCACTCATCAAGAGTGCCTGATTATGCCAACTCTTTCTGCCAAGCTCCTCCATTAATAAAAGGTACTACAGCTTCTATGATTGATACAGGACCTTGGAATGGAGAATGGGTGGATGATAGAAAGGTCCGCCCTCTCCAGTCGATGACCACATTTCATTCCCTGAAGCTTCTATGAATGGAGAAGCCGTGTGAAAAGGGTGGGCATAGTTAGGCACTCTCGATGAGCTTAAATGACAGCCCCCTCAGTAATATTAACTCCTACTATACCATAAGATTACAGCAGTGGGGTGGGGAAGGGATTGCAGTGGAAAAATTTCAAGGAAACCAGGAGCCAGCAGCACGAGGGACACAACACATTTAATAGTAAGTAATGTCTCTTGTGCTTATTTGTGTTTTTATATTGAGTACACTTAGGCTTTAATGGTGTTCACTGTACTGTGACGTCACCATGTCTGTGACATCATGCAAAGTGGCCACTACATGCATGCACGCTTGCATCACCGATGGCTAGCTGGCCTAGAAGATGAGACTGGAGACCCTGCAATGTTCAATGGCGGATTTCCAGGGATTGGTAAGCTGATATATTGGTCACAATTGCTGGACCCTCTGGGGCTCAAGGATATATTGGTACTCAGGCATTATTGGCTGCTACACTTTCAGCCTATTGACTAGCCAACACACTCCCCACTTTAAACACAGCTGAATTCTGGACAGTGGAGTGGACTTAACTATTGAACTTTTTCCTCTCAGCTGAAATCCTAATGCTGTCATAGCCGTAAGACAACTTGCATTACAAGCTTGGCAGCTGAAGTTAGGCCATTTCCAATTCATATAAAGTATTAGTCCAACTCAGGAGTGAGATCCATGAGCACCTGTGGGGAATATCCCTGCTTGGTGCTAGGTTGATACATTACTATGGGGTGTTACCCCTGTCACCCCTTTCCACTGCTCCAGTCCTATATGGAAGCTGTACTGGGGTACAGATGTACTCCTTATTAGGGGGTGTGCATGATGACGAGTGGGGTGTCAGCAACTACTACTGGTGCCCCTGACAACGTTACGAGTACTCCATTGGAGAGGCCCCTGTGCTTTTACACATTTTTTATTTTTTTAATACTTTTCGATGCACTACAGTGCCTTGAATAAGTATTCATACCCCTTGAAATTTTCCACATTTTGTCATGTTACAACCAAAAAGTAAATGTATTTTATTGGGATTTTATGTGATAGACCAACACAAAGTGGCACATAAATGTGAAGTGGAAGGAAAATGATAAATGGTTTCCAAAATGTTTTATAAATAAATATCTGAAAAGTGTGGTGTGCATTTGTATTCAGCCCCCTTTACTCTGATACCCCTAACTAAAATCTAGTGGAACCAATTGCCCTCAGAAGTAATCTAATTAGTAAATAGAGTCCACCTCTGTGTAATTTAATCTCAGTATAAATACAGTTGTTCTGTGAAGCCCTCAGAGATTTGTTAGAGAACCTTAGTGAACAAACAGCATCATGAAGGCCAAGGAACACGCCAGACAGGCCAGGGATAAAGTTGTGGAGAAGTTTAAAGCAGGGTTAGGTTATAAGAAAATATCCCAAGCTTTGAACATCCCATGAAACACTGTTCAATCCATCATCCGAAAATGGAAAGAGTATGGCACAACTGCAAAACGTACCAAGTCATGGCCATCCACCTAAACTGACAAGCGGGCAAGGAGAGCATTAATTAGATAAGCAGCCAAGAGGCCCATGGTAACTCTGGAGGAGCTACAAAGATCCACAGCTCAGGTGGGAAAATCTGTCCACAGGACAACCATTAGTCGTGCACTCCACAAATCTGGCCTTTATGGAAGAGTGGCAAGAGGAAAGCCATTGTTGAAAGAAAGCCATAAGAAGTCCTGTTTGCAGCTTGCGAGAAGCCATGTGGGGGACACAGTACACATGTGGTCAGATGAGACCAAAATTGAACTTTTTGGCCTAAAAGCAAAACGCTATGTGAGATGGAAAACTAACACTGCACATCACCCTGAACACACTATCCCCACCGTGAAACATGGTGGTGGCAACATCATGTTGTTTGGTTTGCTTTTCTTCAGCAGGGACAGGGAAGCTGGTCAGAGTTGATGGGAAGATGGATGGAGCCAAATACAGGGCAATCTTAGAAGAAAACCTGTTGGAGTCTGCAAAAGATTTGAGACTGAGGTGGACGTTCACCTTCCAGCAGGACAACGACCCTAAACATACAGCCAGAGCTACAATGGAATGGTTTAGATCAAAGCATATTCATGTGTTAGAATGGCCCAGTCAATGTCCAGACCTAAATCCATTTGAGAATCTGTGGCAAGACTTGAAAATTGCTGTCCACAGACATTCTCCACCCAATCTGACAGAGCTTGAGCTATTTTGCAAGGAAGAATGGGCAAAAATGTCACTCTCTAGATGTGCAAAGCTGGTAGAGACATCCCCAAAAAGACTTGCAGCTGTAATTGCAGGGAAAGGCGGTTCTACAAAGTATTGACTCGCGGGGGCTGAATACAAATGCACGCCACACTTTTCACATATTTATTTGTAAAAATTTGGAAAACCATTTATCATTTTCCTTCCACTTCACAATTATGTGCCACTTTGTGTTGGTCTATCACTAGAGTTGAGCGAACTTCTGGAAGTTCGGGTTCTGCTGGTTCGGCCGAACTTCGGGACAAAGTCCGGGTTCGGGTCCGGATGGAACCCGAACTTTGTCCCGGACCCCGAACCCCATTGAAATCAATGGGGACCCGAACTTTTAGGCACAAAAATGGCTGTAAAAAAGTCCTGGAAAGTCCTAGAGGTCTGCAAAAGGAAGGAAAATGGGGCTAAGGGTGGGACAAGTGCCCTACAAAGAAATGGGGACAGGGAAATAACTAAAAGTATTAATTCACGGTAGAAGCCATATCACTGTTCTAAAATCATCTTCAAACTGTGTGAAAAAAGTATAAATAAGCCAGGACAACCCATATCACTGTTCTACAATCATCTGGAAACTGTGTGTTAAACTTTAACTAAAACCGGGAGAACCCATACTACTGTTCTACAATCATCTGGAAACTGTGTGTTAAACTTTATCTAAAACCGGGAGAACCCATATCACTGTTCTACAATCATCTGTAAACTGTGTGTTAAACTTTAACTAAAACCGGGCGAACCCATATCACTGTTCTAAAATCATCTAAAAACTGTGTGTGAAACTATAGCAGAGCGAACCCATATCACTGTTCTAAAATCATCTAAAAACTGTGTGTGAAACTATAGCAGAGCGAACCCATATCCTTGTCCTTCTCTGTGCTATAGTTTCACACACAGTTTTTAGATGATTTTAGAACAGGGATATGGCTTCTCCCTGTTTTAGTTTAAGTTTAACACACAGTTTACAGATGATTGTAGAACAGTGATATGGGTTCTCCCGGTTTTAGTTAAAGTTTAACACACAGTTTCCAGATGATTGTAGAACAGTTAGTAGTAGTTTCACACACACTTTTGGGGATATAGTCGGTGTCCCTTCGGTATAATCACAAGATTTTAGTAAAAGTTTGACACACTTTTTTCATATTTATTCGGCCCTCTTGGGTATAGTGACAAGATGTTAGTAGACCTTTGACACACAATTTGAAATTGATTTTGGCCCTCTTGGGTATAGTGACAAGATGTTAGTAGACATTTGACACACAATTTG
>BLSH010528068.1:141478-158152 GCA_018402905.1 Glandirana rugosa
GGGGTGGTGGTGGGCAATGATTTGTGTCTCCGCTGCAGTAGGGAGCTTATTAGAGATGTTAAGTTTGGACTGCATTCCCTAACATGCACATACTTTGGTCGGACATGGTGGCATGCACGTCTTGGCGGACGGCCAGATTGGATGAAAAAATTAATAAGGCAAGTATCAAGGTGAATAAGGTGGTGGTGGTGGGGTTTTGTCAGGAATGGGGGTTTGGTTATTCGACACTTGGATCTGGAATCTGAGACTTGGCAGTTCCTTAGAGGTGATAGGGTTCATCTTAATGCAGTAGGTACTGACCCATGGTTTTTGGATTCTGAGGATGGGATACAACGTGCTTTTCATGTGTGGAGGGGCGCACAAGTTTAAGGCTTTACACTTGTGTCGCTGTGGCGGCTGGGTCCTTGATGGAGGTCTAATTATGGTTATTGGGAAAACAGTGGGGACCAATCAGGTATGACAGGTATGGACTCCTCGAGTGTGTAGCATACAATGCATATTGGTGTTAAGACTGGTGGGTGTCTGAGGTCAGCTGGGTTAGGCTCCGAGGCGGTGTTTTGCGGCTGGAGTCGCAACTGAGCTATCTGGTGTGTCAGACACAAAAAGTTTGTAATATGGCACCATCAGGGACCTCGAACCATTGCTATCTGGATTAAGATATGTATGGTTATTTTGTGTTATTTAAAGAAAGTGTATGTTTAATAAAAGGCCGATCTGCACCATTTAACTCCACTTATGTTTCCTGTGGTTAATTTTTATAATGGAAGGAGGTATTGTTTGGTAGGTCAGTTACAGGTGAGCTCTAATCTACCCTAGTCAAGCCTTTTACTTCTTGCTTCTAGTTCTTCTGGGACAGAAATTAATAGGTAATCTCCCTAACAGGAAACACAGACAAAACATAAAATGTATTTCCCATCACTTCTAAGTTCTAACTCTTCCCCTATGTATCCAAAGTTGAATGTAAAATGTATGTGCTGAACTTGGGCTTTACATTTTTTTTAACCAAATGCACATAAGTATGTATGCTAAAAATGCATGCATTTTTAAGTGATGAGTAATATCACTTGGGATTTGTGGGAAGGTAATATACATTTTGAAAAATAATATATGCAACTTAAAATAGATGTAGTGATTTTTAATTAATACATAACTGAACTAAAAGCTGTTTTTTGTTTATTTTTTCATCTCCAATATGATGATAGTTTTTTTAAAAATGCAAACATTGTATTACAGTTTGGATAAAGCTATAAAACTGTCACCCAATGCCACTTCAGAGAGCATAAGTTTAAATAGAATATACTATTTGGGCTAATTTTGGGGGTGAAGAATGATATACAATTCTTCAGCAATAAGACCACCTTTTCCGTACTCCAATATCATACTTTATTATTTAGCAGGCTTAAGGAAACCCTTTCCATTATGCAAGATTTGAAAACTGAGCTGTACTTACTCATTGAAGCAGTGAGCAGCAGATACCAGCCACTTGCCACTTATAATGGTTGCTCCACAGAAGTGTTCATTGTTCTCCCTTAAACTGACCTGCCATGGGAATTCTCCCTTTGCAGCGTCTGACCCTCCTACTATTCTGTTTGATTTCTGGATTGCAGGGCGTGAACCACAATCTTAACATTAAAAAAAAAAAAAAAAAAGTAAGAATTTGAAAACAAAATCATCATATGCCATAAATGATATCAGCTGCATTCAAAAGAACTTCACAAACTGGATCTGAAGACTTTTTTTAGAATTTAATAATATTCATTCTATAATGTGATGTATTTGGAAATTATTTATTAAACATAATTCCCATAGTTCAACTCCCCACAAACATTTTTTTCCAAAAAGCAGCTTCTAGTGAATACAGTTACCAGGGAAAAGATGGAGTTCTCTTTCTCTACAAAATCGTCTATGCAGTCAAAGGGCCCCAGTAAGTATTAAACTTTGTAGCTTTGTAAATTGTTCATTCATTTTATTGTCATACCTGTAGGCCATATGGGCCTCTCTATATGTCTTTAGGCCTCTTTATATGTCTAGCCAAAAAATTCCCAGTTAGAAATCTCCACACCCTGCCTTGTCTCTAGGACTCAGCTTAAAACAGCATACAGCACTGTTTTTGCAGCAGAATGGACCTTTCTGTCCCGCTCCTGAACCAAAACCAGGTCAGGCTCAGTGGTGCTCAGCCTTTCACAGAAAGCATTGTATTTCATCAACGAATACAGGGCTTGTTATGATTGGCTGAGGTGGAAGGGTGGGCAGATGATGTCATGATGTCCACCTCAACCAGTCAGAGGAAGACTTGATGAAATACAAAGCTTCTTGTGAATGGCGGAGAAGCCCTCATTCCAACTCGATTTTGTTCCAGTATTGGGACAGGAAGTCTCCATCCCACTGTTGGAACACAGTGCTCATGCTACACACAGTGGGGTTGATTTACTAAAACTGGAGAGTCCAAAATCTGGTGCAGCTGTGCATGATAGCCAATCAGCTTCTAACGTCAGCTTGTTCAATTAAGCTTTGATAATAAAGCCTAGAAGTTGATTAGTTTCTATGCAGAGCTGCTCCAGATTTTGCATTTGCATGCCTTAGTAAATCGACCCCCATCTGTAGAGTGCTTCCAGTGGGCGCATCTCTTAGTGAATAGAATTCTTTGGACCAGCTTGATCCAAACAAACTATTTAAAGTAACAAGAAACATAGGTTTTACGTTAATGTTGCTGACAGTTTTATCTGGATTGTAGCATTTTTATAATATCTTCATATTCCCATATAGAATAAATAAATATAGTTATACAACCTGCTGAATATTAAGCAGCTGTACTGCTATGGTGAGCAAGATTATTGTCAAGAGACTCACTGCAGTTCTTTTCATCTGATCCATCTTTGCAGTCACGTATACTGTCACATTCCGGGTTTTGCTTGACAATACATTGGCTATTCTTGCAGGAATACACTTGAGGTGGACAACTTCCTGTGGAAATCAAAGGTTTGTAACAGGAGAGTGAATATGTTATTTAAAAAGTGTACTTAAAGTATGAGTTGAGAGGAGTTAGAATACCTGTCAGGTTTTTTATTTTTGCTGTCTGTGTCCCCGTTAGGGAGATTCACCCTCTCTATTTGTTCTGTTTAACACTATCATTGAAAATGTTAAAAAAAAATCCTAAATTTTGAGCTGTCACCAGAACAGGAATAGAGTGGAAATTTTCCAATCGGGACACTAGTTCTGGTGACCTTGGTGACAGCCCGGGATTCCCTCACTGTGGAGGGATTTCCTACCATTTTCTCTTTTGGCTATGAGAATGGGTGGGGGGACGAAATGA
The DNA here is from genome assembly GCA_018402905.1 of Glandirana rugosa. NCBI lineage: Eukaryota > Metazoa > Chordata > Amphibia > Anura > Ranidae > Glandirana > Glandirana rugosa. Next base: position 144,792 of record BLSH010528068.1, read on the forward strand.
GGACACAGATGGCAAAATAAAATAACAGGGGTTCTAACCTTTCCATGGTTTCCATTATTTAATACTAAAGATAAAGCATTAAAGTGGTTGTCAAGTCATGATAATAAGGTGGAAATAGGAGCAGAGGAACCTATTCCACCAGCGGCTCCGGGGGGGGGAGTAGCGCTACACATCTAACACCCCCCCCCCCCCAGATTGACAAGGTTCATGTGCAAATATGCCCCCTGCATTCATTTATCCAGAGTGGGGGCACTCTAACAGAGGAGGTGTGTTGCTGGCCAGATCACCAGGGAAAAACTGAGGTTAAAAAGACCAAAGAAGAAAACGAATGAACCACTACATCTAATGCAGGGGTCTTAATCTGGCGGCCCTCCAGTTTTTTGCGAAGTCCCGTGAGGCATTGCAAGGCTGACAGTTACAAGCATGACTCCCACAGGCAGAGGCATGATGGGACTTGTAGTGTCGCAACAGCTGGAGGGCCGCCAGTTTGAGACCCCTGATCTAATGATTGGTAATCTGCAATATATTACATTTTTGGTTTTAGCTTTAAAACACCTCTCTAAATTTTCAGGTTTGATTATTGCTGGACCAAAACATCATGTGCATTATAAATGTCGTTGCCATATGCATTAGGGTAACAAAAGTTTACTTTTCTACAATTTATCTGTGCTAAAACTTAATGTGACAAAAACATCTGTGCAAGCGATCTTGTGGCAAAGACATATTCTGGGGAATTTGATAAAGCATTAACAATACCTTACTGGTGGTAGTTCTTTAAAACTATCTGCACCTAATTCAGGCAGGCATTTTCACCATTTTTAGTAATATTACCAACAGTGCAACAAATAGTTCTAACTTAGGAAACTGGCAGTAATTAACTACTTCCTTACAGGGCACTTAAACCCCCCTCCTGCCCGGACCAATTTTCAGATTTCAGCGATGTCACTCTTTGAATGACAATTGCACAGTCGTGCGACATGGTACCCAAACAAAATTGGCGTCTTTTTTTTCCCCCCACAATTAGAGCTTTCTTTTGGTGGTATTTGATCACCTCTGCGGTTTTTATTTTTTGCGCTATAAACAAATAAATAGCGACGATTTTGAAAAAAAGAACAATATTTTTTACTTTTTGCTATAAAAAATATCCAAAAATAAAAAATAAAAAAAACAAATTTATTCATCAGTTTAGGCAGACATATATTCTTCTACATCTTTATGGTAAGAAAAATTGCAATCGCCGTATATTGATTGGGTTGCGCAAACGTTATAGCGTCTACAAACTATGGACATTGGATTATGGCGTTTTTATTTTTTATATTTTTTTACTGGTAATGGCGGCGATCTGTGATTTTTATCAGGACTGAGATATTGCATCTGACATGTCGGACGTTTTTGACACATTTTGGGGCCAATGACATTTATACAGCGATCAGATCTAAAAATAGACACTGATTACTGTATAAATGTCATTGGCAGGGAAGGGGTTAACACTAAGGGGGCAGTGAAGGGGTTGAATGTGTTCCCTGATGCTACATACAGCTTATGCAGCACTGACTGCAGTCCCATCAATTAGCAAAGAAAATAGTTTGGGCCTGCTTGGCTGAAACAAACTATTTAAAGTAATAGTAAATATGGAGTTACATCCACCCACATTTGGAACTTCCGCTGATCGTATCCCCCCCCCACAGATGTCATATTTGGCACCTTTCGGGGGAAGAGGATACCTGGCTCCCTCTTCCTCCCTCCTCCGCTGCTGGGCCACTGACAGAGAGCAGTGCGCTTCGCGCATGCGCAGTAGGTGCCTGGTCCCAAAGCCAAACGGCTCCACTGCGGGGTTCCCTTACCCACAATGGTCGTGGCTACACCTGACCAGCCGATCCGAAGATTGGCGGCGGTGCTGACATCGCTGGACTCCAGGACAGGTAAGTGCCCTAGTTAAGTTAAAAGTCAGCCGCTACTGTATGTGCAGCTGCTGACTTTTAATTATCAAATTGGCGACGGACCTCCGCTTTAAGACAAGCTCTGAGCTTTCTGCAAGTGTCCAAGTGTCTCTATCCCATGCCCCTTTTAGCTGTCTGCTGGAAGATTCCCCGGCCTAAAGCTAAATGTAAGCAAAATGTCCGGAGATACCATTGATGTAATCACCCATTTAAGCTAATACAGAACTGTGATGTCTGTGTGACGGGCATAGCAAGAAACATTTGAAGAGCCCACAGCACAGGTTAGGTTGCTCACAACAGGCAAGGCTACAGTATTGTGAGTATGCCAGTAGGTTACCAGGAAAAGAGTCTAAATTAATTTACTGATATTGTGTTAAAAGACAGCCAACACATTTCGGGGGGTCAAAAGAAACCCCCCTTCATCAGGGCTACAATAAAACATAATATAATGTAAAAATAATTGTGGCTGATAAAAGTATGAGCCTAGCCATCGTAAAACCTCATGGATAACATGTATACACGTGCGTACAAATACCTACATCCAAAAATACCCACATATTCAATGGTGCAATGCCATCTACTAACCATGTAGAATGTGATACTATTAATTTTCTAAATTAACCCATTGCACCTTATAAGTTAATATCTGGTATTCCATCATCTCTTCATATTAATTTCATTACATGTATGCAAGTTTGTGAATATGCGGGTATTTTTGGATGCGTATGTGTACGTACGTGTATATGTATGTTATCCATTATGTTTTACCAATTGTTAGACTGTTTGATTTTATCAGTCACAATTATTTTTACATTATATTATGTTTTATTAAAGCCCTGATGAGGGGGGAGTTCTTTTGACCCCTGAAATGCGTTGGCTGTCTAGCCTATATATTGCACCACCTTTTGGATTATGGAGAGCCCAGGGGACACCCCAAAGTTATGGGGAACCTCTCCGGGACCCCTTGGTCCACATAGGCCCACAAACACTCCTATTCATTGCTGTTATGTTAGCTCTTGTTTCTTCTGTTTATGCATCACCTAAATTTTTTGCCTTCCATGTGAGCTAACTCTTCAATGGTAGCCCCTGTGCGGGCATAAATTTTGCATGTTCCCTATTTGTCAAAACCAAATAAAAATTATTTGAAACAGAAAGGACCCGTACATCAATTTACATCAGTTTTTGCTTGTGTTCTTTTTAGTTGTTAAATAAACTAATCATACGTGACAAGAGTATAAACATAAAAATATGTTTCTTGCCTAAGGGCCGGCTCACACCAGAATGCGGTGCGAGAAAAGCATGTTTCGTGTCCGTTTACTGCACCATGTTCAAAACACACTGGCTGTACAATCTGCTGCAAATATCCTTATATATTCTTAATGTCACTCCAAACACAGATTTCAAATTCAGTACATGTGATTTGGTGCGCACTGCGATTCCTGTACAATGCAATTTTGCAGCCCACTCTTTAAATGGGCTGAAATTGCACCAGAACATAGAAAAAGTTGAGCATGCGCTCTTTTTAAAAAACATGCCGCACCAAATCACATGGTACTGAGGTATACTGTATTTGTGATCTGCATTTGAGGTAGTGTTAACATGGTACTCGCATGCAGTTTGCAAGGGCAGTTCGTTTTGAACTGGCGCAGGAAACCCACACAGCATACGCCTTTTCCGTACCACTTTCTGCTGTGAAGTGGCCTGTAAACAAATGATCATCTGTTTACATATGCAAGCCCATAGGAATGAACTGCTAATCATTTTCCACCTAAAAACAGATCGATGACAAATGGACAAACCGATCACCTGTGGGAAAGGGCCCTCATAGTTTTCACAAAAGATTCCCACAGCTGTATCCCATATTTTAATTGGATTCAAATAAAAAAAAAGTGAAAATCTTTATAGAAAATTGTGAGGAAACCTTTATCAATAGACCCCTATGTGTGTAGTGAAACAAACATATGTATAGGTGGAAGGAAAGGTTATCATATTGGGAAACCTAAATGGAAGGTGTAGGGCCCTCCGCAAAAGGGGTCCGTGACTGCAAACAGAGACTTTAATCAATCAAGTCTTGAGATCCATCCCCCTTTTTGCTATCAAGGTTAGCATGTTGCCATCTAGGAATAACAAAAATGGCTTTTTTTGGCATCTTACCTGACTTCAGTCCTATAGAGTAGAATGATAATCCCGTATTATCTGCAGGAATTAAAAAACATAAAAAAAAGGTCAGTGCAGAGATTCTCAAATACTGTTGAATTCGTGAATACGTGACAATAACTTTAGCAGACAAGATGCAACACACAAACCTTTGCGGGCTCCAATAAAGCTTCCTGCGAGCTTCCAGGGACTTCAAATAGTTGTAAAGGTTGAAAGTTTTTTATCTTTATGCATTCTAGGCAGTAAGGTAAAATACCTACAGTATGCTGCCCCTCCAGCCCCCCTAATACTTACCTGAGCCTGATCTCGATCCAGTTATGTGCATGAGAGCAGCTGCTATCCCGGCTTTCTGCTTCCTCACTGGCTCAGAGACAGCAGCGGGAGCCATTGGTGAGGAGGGAACAGGGGGCGGGCCTGAGCCCTGCTTTGTGTGTCTAATGGACCAGTGCCGCTTTCTATGGGGGCACTTGGCAGGGGGGAGAAGCTGAGAGGGTGGGCGACCTGATAAGAGGAGAATCAGAACTAAACTATTGCACAGAGCAGGTAAGTGTGACATTTTTTATTTTTTTTTATTTGAGCCTTTACAATCACTTTAAATTTAAAAAGCAGTTATTAGTAGCCCTGATAGCAGCAGTCTACTGAAAACGTTGCTACATACAGAAGCTCGGCATGACTTTGCCTTATTATTAGTATTGTCATTATAAAACAGGATTTATTTAGCACCATCAGTTTGTACAGCACTTTACCCAATAAAGGGAGACAGTACAGTTACAATACAATTCAATACAAGAGGGTTAGGAGAGCCCTGCTCATGGCCTTGCATAATCTAAACAGAAGTGGCTAGTGATACAAAGCTTATTAACCACTTGCTGACTGCCCGCCGCAGCGAGACGGCGGCAAGTTGGTTCGTTATTGCGAAACGCCGTCACAGGACGGCGGCCGCGATAACTAGTATTGCTCGCGCGCGCTGCCAGAGGCGGGCTCGCACGCTCACTGTGTCCGGGGGGGCCAGGGAGCGGGTAGGGCAGACTCGATCGCTGCCAGCTACCCGCGATGGCCCCCCTGCAGTGAAAGAATGGAGGTCCATGTAAGTAAACACAGAACTCCGTTCTCATAGTGGGGGGAGGGCTGTGATCACAGGCTTCCTGTATATGGAAGCCGTGATCACTCCCCTCCCCCTGCCAGCCCAACCCCCATACAGTTAGAACACAGTGAGTGAATACAGTTAACCCTTAGAGCCCCCCCTCCAGGTTAACCCCTTCACTGCCAATGGCATTTACACAGTAATCAGTGCATTTTTATGGCAAAAATCGCAGATCACCGCCATTACTAGTAAATAATAAAAAAAAAATAAAAACCCAGAAATTAATTCTCATCATTCGTAAACGCGGCAACTTTTGCACAAACCAACCAATAAAATTTTTACCAAAAATACGAGGAAGAATATAAAATCGTCCAAAACCGATGAAAAAAATATTTTTTTATATTTCTTTTTTGGATTTGTATTTTAGCAAAAAGTAGAAATATTGTTTTTTTTGCTAAATTGTCGCTCTTTTTTTGTTTATAGCAGTGATCAGAAATGATGCAGAGGTGATCAAATACCACCAAAAGAAAGCTCTATTTGTGTGAAAAAAAGGACGCAAATTTTGTTTGGGTACAACGTCGCACGACCACGTAATTGTCAGTTAAAGCGACGCAGTGCCGAATCGCAAAAAGTGTGAAATCTTTCCGGGGCTGAAGTGGTTAAAGCAGGAGTAAAATCTCATTCCTTATCTACTGATCGACTTCTGTACAACCAGCCTGTTGGTTTCCCCGCTTAATCAGTGTATTCTAGTGGCAGGGAAGTTTTCCAGCTGTCAGAGTACAGGATTCCCTCATCTACCTCAAGTGTGTGGTTTGAGGAATTGAGTCATTTTTTCAATCCACTCATTGTAAGGAAAAAATATTACTATGTACGACTTTACACAGTTATTTCTCAGTAAGGAGATTTCTCCTCTATTTGTGTTCCGGTGACAGCTCAAAATGTTGATATCCTCATTACTTTCAGGGAATGCTTAAATGGAGATGGTGAACCTCCCTAGCAGGCACACAGATATCAAAAATAAAAATCTGACACGGGTTCAAACCCTTCCCTATCTGAAATAAAAAACTGTACCCAATAAAAAACACGTACGAGCGGTACATCAGCTAGTTTCTGTGCATTTTAGAAAGTTGTTGACAACACCATTGCCACACCACCTGACCAAATCAAATGCAATTTTAATTTCTTATAATGAAAATGATTTTAAGCAACTCACAGCAGCACACCACATTGCAAATACTGAATGGTTTGTTGTGTTGTGCTGCTAAAAAAGTGAGTCATGAACGTTTTTTTCCTTTGTTGTGTTGCATCTGCTGCCTTAACACGCTTGCCATAATGCGCATTAAAGTGTCATTAAACCCATATTATTAAAGAAAAACGCCATCTTTCCACACACTTAGTTCCACAGTTTCCACACATAGTTCGTTTGGGCCAAGCATTTCCCTCATTAGCATGTGAGGTCACTAGATGTGCGGTATAAACTGTATGTAGCTGCGGCTACATACAGCATACCGAAGAGTCTACCGCAGCGGCGCTCAGCCACTCAGAGCAAGCAATGTATTCTATCAATGAATACAAAGCTTCCTCTGATTGGCTGTGCCAGAGAGGTAGACTGATGATGTCACAATCACTGACTCAGCCAATCAGAGGAAGGTTTGTATTAATTGACAGAATATATTTCTTACTCTGAGTGACTGAACAGCTTAGTTAGTGAGGGTTCATTTGTAAAGTGTAAAGTGTGTGGAAAGATGGAGTTTTTCTTTAAATACTCTCATTACATGCTGTATTACATGTTACTGCTCAGTCAGTATAGGATTTGTCTTCTGTATTCTGCAAAAAATCTGGTTGATCCTGCTGTTCACTGTCCCTTCCTCCTTGTCTGTGTCCCTGCTGCAGCCTGAGATTGTGTAGACCAACTGTTGCCACACCTATTGAGCAGGCTCAAGTTTCAGTTCCCTTTTAAGCTGCCAAATTCCTTTTTTTCTTGTTTGTGCAGTCCATTTGACCTTAGTGTCACATATGTAGGCGTATACACAGTGGTAAATGGCACCCCGCCTCCATGTTCTTGTATTGCTAAACACTATATGGGCGGGATATAAAATGGTGATTGATGGAGGCTTCACCTCTCTGTTAGTCCTAGAACATACATACCATAGACACAGGCTGGAGGGGTGTGACACAGTCTGTAATTGGCAGAACCTCCTCCAGATATCTTTACAGTGTGAACAAAGTGAAAGCTATTGTCAGTAAAATGAAACTCCTACAGCATGGTATTGCCAAAAATAATAAACATTTGCTTTGAAATATATAAATTTGTAATAATATTTAAAACACTTTGTTGCTATTCTGAAAGCCTTTTTTTTTTTTTTTTAATGTTGTGGCCAGCACAGAACCAATCAGCACTGTGCAGACACAGATTTATAGTCCAGATGTCCTGCTATAGAGCATACATCAGTACTAGAAACTCCTCCCTCAGAACTTTCCTGGAAGACAGGAAAAACCTGGGAAACGTCATGTGACTTCTGAACAGCAATGATCAAATAAGCCTGCATTCACATATTCACATAGGGGCGACCCGACTTCGGCGCGACTTCGCTAGGCGATTTCAGCGCGACTTCCAGCACGACTTCAAGGACCTCAGGCGACTTTACAACACGACTTTTGCCAGGTGACTTTGCCTTGACCAATCAGAGAAGGGAGGGAAGGGGCTGCCTAAAAATAAATTCTATTCTTTTAACTGTAAAGTCGCTTCCATGTAGATGGGGATCCGACTTGGAGGCGACTTCTTTTGAATCCTATGGGCACAAGTCGGATAGAAGTCACCTAGAAGTAGTATAGGAACCTTTTCAGAAGTTGCCTTGAAGTCGGAGCGACTTCAGTCGTGTATATTAAGACGGCTCCCATTCATTTCAATGGGATTTCAAATGTCAAGCGACTTGGGGCGACTTGAGGCAACTCAAGTGGGATAGCAAGTTGCCCCTGTGTGAACGGGCACTAAGGCACTCAGATGATTTTTTATAGTGAATTAAATACACTGACATGATCTTTATACATACATATAGAAGGGAGAATGGCAATTAAATGTTGTATATTCAGTATCACTTTAATACTTGTGCAGCGGAACATTTAAGTGTGATCGGGCATTTAGTTATAAGCAGGCCATACGTATATAGATTTTTTCTGTTTAGCTTAGATGCCTGGAGCATGGATAAATGAATCTTCCACTACAGCTATTATACTGTATTTTAACAGGCAGTCCTGCCAGCTATCAAAATACTAGAACCATGGCTGCATCTTATTGGATGCACAGGCTGTTTGGCAGACAATTTTCCACCTGGCTCCTTTGATTTTTCATTTGAGGGGTGTCAGGCTAGAGGTTGCTGGTTCACCAGGAACTGGACGAAATCTGATCACTGTATAGCCAGCTTAAAAATTAACTACATGAAAAGACAGTCAAACGCGAGCGCATGTATCTATCCGTCTTGCACTGCTACCCATTTGCAAGCAGAATTCTCTCTACTATAGATGCTCATTGAACCTCCTATCCTAGAAGTTTTTCTTGCTGCAGTTAGTTATGCTGTAGTCCTTCACATCCTAAGTAAGCAATAGTCTACTCTTCCAAGGTCATGAATGAGATGAAAACTGCCTTTGAATAGTTCTCTTGGCCAGTGTTTTATTAAGGCAAGATATATTTATGTCAATGTTCAGACCTTTAGACATTATAAACATGGACGTCTACTGTTCTTAGAAAGAGAGTTATTGTTCTCTTTAAAAATTCCACATGCAGGCTGCTCCTTAATCATCTCTCTGTAATTTTTCCCCCCTGCCATTTTTAATAAATTTTCATTTACTTCAATCGTTCTTGGCATCTGAATAAAGAACATGCCCTCCACGGCCATTGCTCAGATTACAGTGCAGTGTTGGCAAATGTTCAATGCCTTTGCTATTCCTGTTCCCCCTACTCTTGTTCTCTACATTTTAACCCTATTATTACAACTGTTTTGTAAAACGTGGAAGGTATAACAAAGTATAAAACATAATTCAGTTCTATTATGTCATACTAGCTATAAAAAGACTTTTGAGGACAGAAACACCAGTATGAAAATGTAGACATAGTAATGGAGATTGTATGGTGACTGAGTGAATTGGCTTGCTTTTAAAAGAAGTTAGTTCTGGTTTAGAAGACCTATTTTTTGTAACATATTTTGTTGCCCGTAAAGGCTGGATTAACACATCTTTGTGCACAGTTTCATGCAATGTAATTCTTATAATGAGTATCAACACTTCTAAAAAAAAATGCAGAGCTACACATTGCACAAATGTGTAATAATAGGTATCCATGTTAAGCTGCATTCACCATATTTCTTGTGCATTGCAGTACACATGGTAAAGCACAGGAGTAGATGTTAAAGGGTCAATATATTCACAATAAATTTCAGTGAATAGATGTTAACTAGCCATATAAGAAAGAACTCATTTTCATGCAGTAAAACGCATTATTAGGTTGAAAGGCCCTGTTCAGAACTCCACATTGTAGTAACACATGTGTTACCATAACGCATGGTAGCTTGCGATACAGTGCCATGAATTTTGAGCTAAGTGCATCTTGCAGTAAAATACTAATGTGAGTTGTGGTGCGCTATGCCGCCAAAAATTCAGCATGCATGATCTTTGGTCTTTTGAGATATATTAGGCAGCACATTCAGATAAATGGGTTGCCCTAATGCAACACACTACAGCTAATAGGGCTAGTGTGAATGGACCCTTAAAAAGTAAAACATATTAAAACCCGGGACCCCTGGATCACCTACTTGACAGGCACAGCCTCGTCAGATTTGAGACTAACCTCTTAGTGCCCCAGGAAAGGCTCGCTGTCTCTTTCCCTCTTGCTCTTCCTTTATCCCTTTCTCTTTCCCTTTCTTCCCCTTCTTCTCTTTTTTCCTAAACCCTTTGGTAGTTTGAGGAGTGATGTAGGACCGCTGGTCTACTGCCATTGGTCCCATTTTCTGTTTGCAGGCTGTGTATTCAAACATAATGACCAGATATCGTGATCAATTAATTTGTGACCCTTCATCTTAGATTGATGATTAGATCATCTTGGAGTGCCCCCGGTCATGCAGTTCCTCCACCATGCTTAACTGTTGCCTGCCTACACTCATTGTACCGCTCTCCAGCCCTTCAACAAACAAAATGGCTCCTACTACAGCCAAACGTTTCACATTTTTCATCAGTCCAGAGCGGCTGCTGCCATTTTCTGCACACCAGTTCCTATGTTTTTGCGCATAGTTGAGTCACTTAGCCTTGTTTCCACGTTCGACGTATGGCTTTTTGGTCGCAATTCTTCCATGAAGACCACTTATGGCTAGACTTCTTTTGCGTGGTACTGTATATAGGTTATCTACTGCAGGCCCCTGCACTTGATGCACTAAGCTCTCCTGACTCCTGCACTCCTTTAGATACTCCTACTCCTGTACTTTTGCAGTACATACTCTCACACTCTGTGTGTTGTGTACTCTTGATCACTGCACCATACGTGTTACACACTTCTGAATCCTACACTCTTTTACTCCTGCACTTTGTGTATTACATACTCCCACACTGTCTGTTACATACTCCCAACTCCTGCATTCTGTACATTGCAAACTTCTGACCCTTGCCTTTCACACCGTTGAGGGATGGACTTTGAGCATTACATACAGTATCTCACAAAGTGAGTACACCCCTCACATTTTTGTAAATATTTTATTATATATTTTCATGTGATAACACTGAAGAAATGACACTTTGCTACAATATAAAGTAGTGAGTACAGCTTGTATAACAGTGTAAATTTGCTGTCCCCTCAAAATAACTCAACACACAGCCATTAATTGCTAAACAGCTGGCAACAAAAATGAGTACACCCCTAGGTGAAAATGTCCAAACTAGGCTCAAATAGCCATTTTCCCTCCCCGTGTCATGTGACTCGTTAGTGTTACAAGATCTCCGGTGTGAGTGGGGAGCAGGTGTGTTAAATTTGGTGTTATGGCTCTCACTCTCTCATACTGGTCACTGGAAGTTCAACATGGCATCTCATGGCAAAAAACCCTCTGAGGATCTGAAAAAAGAGTTGTTGCTCTTCAAAAAGATGGCTTAGGCTATAAGAAGATTGCCAAGACCCTGAAACTGAGCTGCAGCACAGTGGCCAAGACCATACAGCGGTTTAACAGGACAGGTTCCACTCAGAACAGGCCATCGCCATGGTCGACCAAAGATGTGGAGTGCACGTGCTCAGCGTCATATCCAGAGGTTGTCTTTGGGAAATAACCATATGAGTGTTGCCAGCATACCTGCAGAGGTTGAAGAGGTGGGGGGGTCAGCCTGTCAGTGCTCAGACCATATGCCGCACACTAGATCAAATTGGTCTACATGGCTGTTGTCCCATAAGGAAGCCTCTTCTAAAGATGATGCACAAGAAAGCCCACAAACAGTTTATTGAAGACAAGCAGACTAACGGCATGGCTTACTGGAACCATGTTCTGTGGTCTGACGAGACCAAGATGAACTTATTTGCTTCAGATGGTGTCAAGCGTGTGTGGCAGCAACCAGGTGAGGCATACAAAGACAAGTGTGTCTTGCCTACAGTCAAGCATGGTGTGGGAGTGTCATGGTCTGGGGCTGCATTAGTGCTGCTGCCAGCACTGGGGAGCTACAGTTCATTGAGGGAACCATTAATGGCAACATGTATTGTGGACCTACTGAACAGAGCATGATCCCTCCCTTTAGAGACTGAGCCGCAGGGCAATATTCCAACATGATAACGACTCCAAACACACTTCCAAGACGACCACTGTCTTGCTAAAAAATCTGAGGGCAAAGGTGATGGACTGGCCAAGCATGTCTCCAGAACTAAACCCTATTGAGCATCTGAGGGGCATCTTCAAACATCCACCAGCTCTGTGATGTCATCATGGGAGGAGTGGAAAAGGACTCCAGTGGCAACCTGTGAAGCTCTGGTGAACACCATGCCCAAGAGGGTTAAGGCAGTGCTGGAAAATAATGGTGGCCACACAAAATATTGACACTTTGGGCCCAATTTGGACATTTTCACTTAGGTGTGTACTCATTTTTGTTGCCAGTGGTTTAGGCATTAATGGTTGTGTGTTAAGTTATTTTGAGGGGGCAGCAAATGTACTCTGTTATATAAGCTACACACTCACTACTTTACATTATAGCAACATATTTCTTCAGTGTTGTCACATGAAAAGATATAATAAAATATTTATAAAAATGTAGTGGTGTACTCATTTTTGTGAGATTACTTACTCCTGACCCATGCAGTGTTTATGCTATTTTAAAGTTCTTCTTTTATGTAGGCTTAGCTGAAGTGCTAGCTCCCTATCTCTCTAGTGTGCGAGAAAGCATACGTAAAAAATAGGGATGCACCGAAATTTCGGCGGCCGAAACATTTCGGCCGAAAATGGCATTTTCGGCACTTTGCCGAAAGAAAAAAAATGCCGATAATGAAACCGAAAAAGGGGCGGGGTCACGCAGGGTCGCCCCACCCCGCTTCATCCTAGCAGAGTCCTCAACTCCCTCCTCACGATCTCACTCTGTCACGGAGCTGCATTAAATCACTGGGCAGCAATGTAACAGTGTCCCGCCTCCTAGGCAGCCTCTTGTATTGGACGGCACAACGATCCAATGTCAGGAATCATTGTGCCGTGTGTCAAAGGAGGCTGTCCAGGAAGGACACTGTTACAGCGCTGCCCAGTGATTTAATGCAGCTCCGTGACACAGAGTGAAATCGTGCTAGTAGGCACAGACATCCAGGGCTCTTCCTGGACACCACAGACACTGGGAGGGAGGGGGCGGGGGGAGCACATGAAAAAACATCCCGTGCTGAAATTAGATGCTCTCCCTCTCTTTTTATGCCCCACAAGTCAGTGAACCTTACGACTTGTAATCTACTCACACCGAAAACCGAACCGACGAAAGTAAAAAAAGTGTCTAGTCGTCCCTCCCCACCGTCTCCCCTACACACCTCAACGATTCCCGTCTGACGTCTGTACGACTTCCACTACACCTGCCTCAGTGGACGTGTATGTCTATCGTCTCCTGTCTCACTCCCCCTCCTTCGCCTACCTAAAAGCCCACTGGCCGTAGATTAAAGTCGTGCCCTACAAAAAAGTACACGAGGGGGG
>BLSH010528068.1:178085-200922 GCA_018402905.1 Glandirana rugosa
AACGGTGAACTCATGAGGATTCTTTTTATGAATGTCTTCACAGTTAGAATACAAAGGGGTGACACGATAATTTGGGGGGGTTTTTTACATCATAAAACATGGGATAATTATCATCAACGACGTAAGTAAAAGAAAAAGGCAAAAAAAAAGGAAATACAAGCGGACCACTAGGACGGTCATTGTGTGAGGGACAGAAACCCCTAAAAGTGAGACCATTAATAGGGTACAAAATACTACATTTTTTGGGGGGGTTTAATAGCACAGTGGGGAAACATAAGATTGACACTTCTGTAAGTATTTTTCTTAGGAGTACTCAAGTGGCAATATATCTTCATTATAGCCGTGTTCAGTGACATGGAGAAGTGGAAGAAGTAAATGTTTACTATCTTCTTCACAGGGAACACTTGTATTCACAGTTTGATTTTAGCAGAAATTTGGCCAAAATGCAACAAAACGAGCATTGTAAGGTCAGTGCCTTCAAGAGAGAAAATGGGAACAAGGATTTGGAATTTGAAGTATGCATGTCAAATCTTGGCTTGGCACTGGAAACTTGGACATCTTGTTAAATAAAATGATGCTAAAGTAGCCGGGTGTTCTAGATGAACTGATGATAGAACAGGTATTAGTTGGACATGTATCAACAATCCAGAGCAATTAATTAGAGAAACAAGATGACAGTAACATACTCTGGCACAGGGGAAAGTGACCAGCCATGCAGCGCAGACAACTAGAATCCTGTTCTGACTAAAGAGCTTTGAGTATGGCTATAACATTAGATATGGCATACATGAAATGAAATAGTCATAAGAATGGCAGGAAACATTATTCTGTAAACATTCTGCAGTCATTGTGTTTTTTTTCTTTTAATAATGTCATAGAAAGTGACTTGACTTGAAGAAGGGGACACATCCCGAAATCTTGTCCTGAAAAATCTTATGTTAGTGCAAATATAAAAAGTATCACGGACAGTACTCAATTTTTTCTGGCACAATTGCATTAATACGGCTACAATGACTTCAAGTCATAGAATGTAAAACACTAATCATTTTTTTTATTAAAAGACAAATATGAGATAATAACAATAGAAGTAAAGCCTTGTACACACGGGCCGAATGTCAGGCGGCATCGGCCAGTTCAATAGAAACCAGCTGACGTGGGCCGAGTGTACTGCAAGCGTTCGGCCGGCTTCTGTTGAAGGGGCATGACCGAATAAGGTTCAGAGCCGATGTCTGTGTCTCCCCCCTGCATACGTTTTACACTATGGTTAGCATTTTGTATTCCACATGGGGAGCGTACCTGGATATGAGCGAACAGTGACTGACTCCTAGTGGTTCTTGAAGTGCCCTACATACTTTGGCTGGGTCTAAAAGCCGAATGCCCTGTGGACCTCCTATAATAAGGGGTCAACTTCTTTTGGTAAGCAGCCCATCTTACAGGTGGTGGATTGCACATTGGTGACGCCTTTATCACAAAGCATTTTCGGATTTCACACTGTGGTGACATACTGCTTAATAGACATTCTATCCATACGATCGCGTTGGAACTTTTTTCACCTCTTTGCTTCAATCATCAGATTTGGACTGTTTATATTTATTGGTATTGTATATGGACTAGCACAGCCTTTATAATATATATCTGAATAAGGTCTGCTGATCGGCTCCCGATATGTCCCGGAGTGTTCTGGCGGGGGGCCATCCCCTTGTCAGAACACAATAGCACAGCAGAGAAGATCCCTGTACTAACATCAGATGATTAGTACAGTGGCTCCTCTGGAGTTGTCAGGTTTTTTTGTTCAGCCCTACTGGGTTGACCGAAAAAAAAAAAAACTAGCGTGTACTAGGCTTAAGAGAAGTCACGTTCGTTTTATAGATCATACATGATAAAAGCCTCAATAGTCCCATCATAATGGATCATATACTAAGTTCTCAAACGATGATACATCTACTTAAAGGGATATTACTAGTATCATGCAGTATTATTTTAGAACTACAGTACAGGCAGTCACGGAATTACAAACAAAATAAGTTCTGTTGGTTTGTTCTTAAAGTGATTGTAAACGATCACCTTGTAAAACAACCCATTCAGTTTAAAATAGAAAGGAAAGGCAAAACATTTTTGTGAAAGGCAAAACATTTTTGTATAAATATATAAAAAACATTATAAATACCTTTTTCCCTTTTTGTATAAGTGATCACATTCCATCTGTTCTCAGCTGCATAAGAGCTGGGGGGAGGAGAAGCAGCAGCACACTGAGCTTTCCAGTAAATGGCTGTGCAGTGGGGGCATGTAAGGACAAGTCTGATCATTGGAGGAGAGTACACTGAGTACCCAGCATAGCTAGAGAATTTACCGCGGTGTGCTCCCCTGCTTAGTGTGGTCAGTTTTTAATAGGAAAACAGGAACACCAGGGATTTCACACAGGAAGCAATACAAAGAGAACAGGAGACTTTCTCATACAAGTACAGTGCCTTGAAAAAGTATTCATACCCCTTGAAATTTTCCACATTTTGTCATGTTACATCCAAAAATGTAAATGTATTTAATTGGGATTTTATGTGATAGACCAACACAAAGTGGCACATAATTGTAAAGTGGAAGGAAAATGATAAATTGTTTTCAAATTTTGTTTTACAAATAGATATGTGAAAAGTGTGGGGTGCATTTGTACCCAGCTCCCCCGAATCAATACTTTGTAGAACCACCTTTCACTGCAATTACAGCTGCAAGTCTTTTGGGGATGTCTCTACCAGCTTTGCACATCTAGAGAGTGACATTTTTGCCCATTCTGCTTTGCAAAATAGCTCAAGCTCTGTCAGATTGGATGGAGAGCGTCTGTGAACAGCAATTTTCAAGTATTGCCACAGAATCTCAATTGGATTTAGGTCTGGACTTTGACTGGGCCATTCTAACACATTGGGTGATTTTATTCATCAGATCTTCATATCAGACATCAGGATTTGCATATACAACATTTGTTTTTGGGACTTTATTTATCATATGTTTTAACGCGACATCTTGTTTTTAATATTTGTTTTACACAAATGTTCTGTTGTGTTGTTGCCTGCTGCTACTTGTTGCTTTCTATCACCAGCGCAATAATCGCATACCACTCTCACCCTGTGACAATTCAATTTTGAAAAAATTGGGAAACAAGGATTGGCGATAAAGCTTCAGTAGAAACACTTTTTTCCCAAGATAACTCTTCCAGGAGTGAATTTCCCTTCCTAGGGGGAGATTTCCTCTCACTTCCTGTTGTCTCCCTTCCTTTGTAAGTAGGAGTCGTATGTAAGTCAGATGTATGTAGCTCGGGGACTGCCTGTACACTGGCAATTAAATCTCTTTGCTACTGAGATCTATTTATTGTTGTGTCAATGGGCAATTCGCCCAATATTTAACTGTTTTTGGCCAAGATTAGATTTGCACATTTATTCAATTTATCACAGTGTTTTTTGCCCATTTTCACCCATTTTTAAAGGAGATTCACTGAAAATTTGTCAGGTGACATTAGAGTCAAACAATAATGGACCATGTAATCCCACATCTGTCCTTCAATGGGAAAGAGCTCTACCATACTATTTAGGCTCCTTTCACAATGAAGCGTTTTACAGACGCTATTTAGCTAAAAATAGCGTCTGTAAAGTGCCTCAAAAGTCCCCCCCAATCCACCCCAATGTGAAAGCCCTGAGTGCTTTCACACTGGGGCGGTGCGCTAGCTGGATGTTACAAAAAGTCCTGCAAGCAGCATCTTTGGGGCGGTGAGAGGAGTAGTAATATACCGCTCCTCTACCGCCCCTGCCATTGAAATGAATGGCAAGCGCTTCCGAAGCGGCTGCACACCGCCTCAGTAGCGGTGAGCGCCGGCACTTTTAACCCCTTTTTAACCCCTTGTGGGGGGTTAAAAGCGCAGCGCTCCCGCCCGCATAGCGGAGCCCTATCGCTGGTAAAACTCCGCTAAAAGTAGCAGGGTTTTACCGCGACCGCGGCTGCCTCTCAGTGTGAAAGTAGCCTAATCCTAGTTATTACTTATTGAATGTAGATTCATTCTGAAATTTACTGCACATTCACCCATTTTTTTGCATTGCATAATATTTAAACTATTTTCTCGTTTGGAGTGGATAAATGTGTATTTTAAAGTTCTTTGTGTATTGGAGCTGTTTTTTTTTGTCCATGAGACTTGCTAAACTTGTGTTTTTAATGCAAGCTCCGTGCTTCCATGGTTCATTTTTCTTTGCTTTAATGAAACAAATGGCATATCCCCCCTCTGGTATCTGTGTACTGTGCAGTCCCTCTGCTATTTGGATAGTAGCCAGCCGCCTGCCTGCATGACCTTCAGCATGTTGGGGGGAGGGGGTGTTTGAAGAAGAATTTCTCCATGACATCACTGCACATATTTTATTTTTAGTCCAAATATGAGCAGATATGTTCCCCCCTTTCACTGACCTTCCAATGCTGGCCAAACACAGCAGGACAAATTGGTGGACCCTGAAAAGGTAAATGTGCTGTGAATTTATGTATTTATTAATTTTTACCAGTTTCCAGGTTGGTTAGTTTAACCGCCTCCATACAGGACACTAAAGCCTCGTACACACGGTTCGACGGTCGTACAACCGAACGGACCAAATCGTATGTTGGCTGTTGTATCTCGCATACTGACATGCACTACACGATCGTACGACCAAGCTGAACGTAGTAAACGTATAAAGAGAAAGGTCAGGTGCATGTAATTAGCATCCGGCCGTTCCTGACTTCTGAGCATGCGTGTTTTGCACAATACAACTTGTTGGACCAACTTCTCTGTACACACGATACAACGGTCGTATGACCGCTTGTTGGTACTACAAGTTTTCTAGTTTGCTCATACAACTCCCCTTGTACGACCGTCGTACGTCGGCTGTTCTAATCACGTGTACTAACGATTGATTTCATATACAACGGTCGTTCGTACAACCTGTTGTATACGGTCGTCGACTCGTGTGTACGAGGCTTTACACCCCCTTCCTTCCCAGACCAATTTTCAGCTTTCAGCGCTCTCACACTTTAAATGACAATTACTCAGTCATGCAACACTGTACCCAAACAAAATTTTTATCATTTTTTTTTCTCACAAATAGAGCTTTCTTTTGGTGGTATATAATCACTGCTGGGTTTTTTTATTTTTTTCAATATAAGCGAAAACGTAGCAAAAATTTTGAAAAAAAAAACCTTTTTTTTAGTTTGTTTTGAAAAATTTTGCAAAAAAGTAATTTTTCTTCATAAATTTGGGCTATAATTTATACTGCTACATATCCTTGGTAAAAATTACCCAAATTAGTGTATATTATTTATTCTCTGTGAAAGTTATAGAGTCTACGAGCTGGTTCACACTGGAGCGGCGCGACTTGCAGGGCAAAGCAAGTCGCCCCGTTCGAGGCTACCTCAGCGCGGCTTGCAAGGAGACTTCTTTACATAGAAGTCAATGCAAGTCACACTGAGGTCGCCCCGAAAATAGTGCAGGAACCTTTTTCTAAGTCGGAGCGACCTGAGTCGCTCCTATTAGAACGGTTCCATTGCACTGCATGGGGACGACTTGTCAGGCGACTTGAGTCGCCTGACAAGTCGCCTCAGTGTGAACCGGCTCTACAAGCTATGGTGCAAATCATTGAAAATTGATCACACCTGATGTACTGACCACCTATCTCATTTCTTGAGACCCTAACAAGCCAGGAAAGTACAAATACCCCTCAAATTACATTCTCCTGCCTGATGGTTCCTGCATAGGTTGGACACCAATGCCACTCTACAGAGCCAGTGGCATGAGACCGAAGGAGTTTCTTATTTCTCTCAAGGGGAGGCACTCAATCTGTGACCACTGATGTAAGAGGCATTACATTGACCTCAAGTGTAAAGGGGTTCCTCTCACACTAACGGTCAAAGTAAGGGAAGGCCTTTTCCTCTTTTCACCAATGTAAAATGTCACTTCTACACTGACCATTAGGGATGAGAAGATGGTTTTGGCCAAACCTAGGCTCAGACTGAATTTTGGTTATTCAGTGGTTTGACAAGTGGCCAAATAAAATTGGCAAAACTCTGGCTGCTTCGGGAAGTGAAATATTTAGCAGCTGTAATCCTACTGTTGCTAAATATGCCAGCCATCAGCATCCTAACAACCAAGATTAATACCAAGCTAGTTCAGCTGTCAGCAGAATGTAAACAAAGGGGTGGAGATTGTGTAAAAAAAAAAAGTGTAGACCCCCTTCCACCATTATTAAACTTCAGGTCTGGTATGGGTTTTAAGGAGGACCCCACATAAAACAAAAAAAAGTGGGGTTCCCCCCAAAAATCCACACCAGACCCAGATTCAAACATGCAGCCTGGCAGGCCATGAAAGGAGGAGGGAACAAGCATGTGCCCCTGTGATAGAGCCAACCAGGACAGGGGTTTTTGGAAAGGAATAGGGGCAAGCCTCTTACCCACTGATTATGACCCATGGAGACAGCAGATCATTTTCCAATGATGGACAACAATGTGATGAACGCTGAGAGTGAGGCTTGAATTAATTTTCTGAATAAGGACAATAAAGCTTCCCTTCTTGAGTGGATGGAAAAGGTGTAATATTAATATTGTACAGGTTAATGGTCAGAGGAAATATGGTGGCCCTCCTGCAGGCTGGGTTGGAGAGGCTCTTTCACTTGGGACAGAAATACACTGTATTGTCAAACTATTGGGGCGCCTGCCTTTACACACACACAAACTTTAATGGCATCCCACTCTTAGTCCATAGGGTTCAATATAGAGTTGGGCTTGCAGCTATAGCAGCTTCAACTCTTCTGGGAAGGCTGTCCACAAGGTTTAGGAGTGTCTATGGGAATGTTTGACCATTCTTCCAAAAGCGCATTTGTGAGGTCAGGCACTGATGCTGGACGAGAAGGCCTGGCTCACAGTCTTCACTCTAATTCATCCCAAAGGTGTTCTATTTGGTTGATGTCAGGACTCTGTGCAGGCCAGTCAAATTCCTCCACTTTAAACTCGCTCATCCATGTCTTTATGAACCTTGCTTTGTGCACTGATACGCAGTCATGTTGGTCCAGACTGGAGAAACCTATATATCTTGACGGAAGTACCCAAGCTGAGTGCTGGACGGTTCCGTCACAGCCCCCCTTCCCCCATGAACCATATCAGGCAACAATCCCCTAATAACCCCCTGGCAAAACCAGGATAAAGGTCTAGTGTGTATTTTTGGGGGAAACCCCATGCTGTTTTTTTGTGTGGAGGTGAACATATACAGTATATCAGACCCACATCTAAGGTAAGTGTCTGGTATTGATGAAGGGAATCCCTGGTATTTCTTTTCTGGTCATTCATAGTTTAATTTAATTATTAATAGAAATGTTGTCATATAGAGCCAGAGGTTCTTTTAAATTATTTGCTCTATATATTAAATACACTAGCTATGCCACAATGCTTATGGTTTCATTTTCTGTATATATACACATACAAACAACTTACTGATCATGCTAACTCACTGTGACCTGCTAAAATGCTAAAAATCCTAGTAGGGGTACCCTAAGACCTAAAAAGTTATTTAAAAGCATTCCTCTGGGGTGAACAGATTGCAAAACACTGCTCTAATGAGAAAGTCTGGTCTAAGCTGTTAGCGTTCACACTGGTGTCTCATTTCTCTGATTCGTTCAGTTGTGCATGGAAATGTTAGCTTGAGATACTGAGCCCTGTAAGCAATTGGCCATTTTTAAGATCAGTTAGGAATAGATGTGTATGTTTTTGAACTTTCACCTGCAGTTTGGAAATATATATATGAAAAAAATATTTAGTGGATATATCTATATATATAGATATATACACAGTATATATTAAACATATACAATATGTATTATTTATCTGACTCAAAAACTAGACAAAAAAGATATTCAAAGAAAATATGTAGAAAACTCCCTTTAAATGTCTCAGTATCAAAGTAATTTCATCATCCATGTAGCCCTAGCCTAGGACTACAATCACATCTCTGTATTTTTACGTGGTTAACATTGTTTTAAATTGATTATCATGTATCCCTATAGAACAGTGGTTCTCAACTCCTGTCCTCAGGACCCTCTCACAGGCCAGGTTTGCAGGATAACTGAAATACATCACAGGTGATATCAATTGCTGCTCAGTGATTGCCGTATTCTAGTCTGCATCTCCCCAAGGTAATACTGAAAATCTGGCCTGTTGGTGGGTCCTGAGGACAGGAGTTGAGAACCACTGCTATAGAAGGTGTGGGCTGTTTAACACTATTCTAAAGATGCAGCAAGCAGAATTTATTCTTTAATGTACCTTTCACTGCTTCACTTGCAATATGTTGATTTCAACCGTGGTAGTTGTGAGCAAGGGTTTAAATATCTTGCCATGAAATGATTCAAATCTCATGTATAGACCAGGCCTTAATGGGCTGATTTTTATGAACAAGCAGTTCTTTAGGTTTCACGCTCAGTAACTCACGAAAAAAACCAAAAACAAACAGCAATAAGAACAGATTACAATAAAAATGATTTACTTACCATAAACTTTTTTGGATGTAATCTGCTGTGTATTTGGCTGGATTTGAGTTACTTTTTCAGCTTGTCTTTAGATGTTGCAAACATTTCATAAAATGAGTTCTTAGAATCCAAGATTTGGCAAATAAACCTACATAAAAGTAGACTGATATAAAATAGTCGTTAGTAATATTTATAGACATTCATGTTCCATTTGCATATGTATGCCATAAATAAAGATGATTTGGCTAATGTTATTAAAATGTCATGCAAGGTAATATTATACTACACATAAAAGACTACTGAATAGTAATTTAAAGAAGACACTGAAGACAGGATTCCAAGGATTATTAAACTATTTCAATATCATTCTTCTTTACTGCACATTCTGATTTTCATAGTTGCACATTTAAATGAACTGGTGGAGAGCATCAAGAAGACTTTTGTTAAGCCTTACTTATAAGTAATTATGTATGCTGTCATCACTGACCTGCTTCTTAAAAGACTACTTGCCTGGCTATCTCTGGTTTTACTACAATGTGCAGTGTGTTAAGCCTCGTACACACGGGACGACGATCGTATACAACAGGTCGTACTAACGACCGTTGTATGCGAAATCGATCGTCAGTATGCAGCCGACATACGACAGTCATACAAGTGGAGTAGTATGAGCAAACTAGAAAACTTGGTCGTACCAACAAGCGGTCATACGACCGTTGTATCGTGTGTACAGAGCAGTTGGTACAACAAGTTGATTTGTGCAAAACACGCATGCTCAGAAGTCAGGAATGGCCGGATGCTAATTACATGCACCTGAATGTTCTTTCTGTGCTCGTACGATCGTGTAGTGCAGTCAGTATGCAAGTTACATTACCTAACATACGTTTTGAGATGATCGTACATACGATTGTTGTCCCGTGTGTACGAGGCTTTAGTCTGATTCAGAACAAGCAGCCTCAGCAAGAGAAGTCGAGTCTAGTTAGAAAAATGTATGTGGACAGATGTTACATATAGGTGACTTGTAAATGATGGATACCAGAAACTGGTGGATATAAGCAATGGTAGCTTACCTGGTGCCCTTTAACCTCCCTGGCGGTATGATTATGTCAGATTTTTGCGTCTCAAAGCGGTACATTTTTTCGCATAGAAATTTGCCGTTTTATATTGTAGGCCTGTAATTCTTAGGAATAACTCACTTAAATCTGTCCAAGTAGACATCCCGGGTATGATACATTTTGAAACAACGAAATCATAAATTATAATATAATAAATAACTATAAATAATTATCAATAATGAAAATCTAATAATAATACAATTTATTCAATAATGTAATCAAGTCAAAAACACTGAAATTTGCTGAGTTGCAGAATTGTCGCTGTCGTCACTTTCAGAGTCTGATGATAAATTTCCCCAAAAAATCAGTATCACTCAATTCTGCAAATGATTCTTATTTACTATCTCTGTTTTCTAGCTGAACAAAAACCACTTTTGACGTAAAGGGATGCTTTTTGGTTGCCATGGACATTCTCATGTTTCCAGGCAGAAAGAATCACATATATAATATAAAAGTGCATGGAGGGCACTGAGCAAACCACTAGGGACAAAGGGGATGTCAAATGATTTGATACAGTAATGCAATCTTACAGATTACAGTGTACTGTGTGTGTTATGTGTTTTACACTTTTTGAATTTGCCACCGTCCTCCGCCTCCATGCGACGCTCGCAGGGAACGGAGCCCGGAACCCAGAGGCATCGGGTGAAAGATTCAGCTGGAGGACACAGCGGGGGGACATCTCAGGATCCAGGGGACAAGGTAAGTAACACTGCCTGGATCCTGCGATGTGATCCCAAGTGTGGCTCGGGGTTACTGCTTTTGGTAATGAAAACTCACCCCGAGCCACACTCGGGATCATAGGCGTGCGTACATAGGGTGGCACGTGTGCCTGGGCACACCCCAATCACCCTGTACTGTGCAGATTCCCCCTGCTGCCTGGCTGCAGAGAAAGGGACTGGGGAATCTCTGTCCTCAGTCTCTTTCTCTGTCTCAAAAGTTAGACATCAGGGGTCCATTTAGACCCCTGATATTTCGCCAAAGCCCCCCAGCGGGGCTCCTAAAAAATGGTAAAAAAAATAAAATATAATATTGTAAAAAATAATAAAAAAACGAATTTGTAAAAATAAAAATCAACTACTGACACCTATCGCTTGTGGTGCACACCCTAATGCAATAGGCTGTGCACACCTATGCTCGGGATAACCTCCAGGGAGGTTTAAGTATAACTAAAGGCACAACTTCATTTTTAGTTTTGGATAGAACACCAAATGCCATAGGCATTAGAACACCTGTCAGGTTGTTATTGCTGGCTGTGCCCTGCTATTTGTCCTTGTAACCGTTCTCGCTGAATTTGAAAAGAAAATCACACATTTTGAGTGGTCATCAGCAGGAAGTGAAGGGAAATCTCCCCAATGGGACACAGAAAGCCAAGAAAAAAATCTGGGGTTATAGCCCTTCCTTACTCTATCAAAAATGAAAAAAGTTTTGCCTTCAGTTCTAATTTAAGCACCAGTTACACTCAATTATATCCAAAGCAGGTTAAAATATATCATGCTTTGGATGCAGCTAAACAGCTGAGTGTGTATGAGAGAGTTGCTGTTAGAGGTCTTAGAGGTAGTAGTAATGAGCTGCAATACTAACTGGATATCTGATTTTGCAGTCAATATACAAAAGATTCTGTTCTCAAAAAAGCAAAAAACAAAAACAAAAAAAAAAAACAGGCTACTATGATTATGGTATTCTTACATGCCTGGCTTGCAACTGATTGCCCCATCTGCTGTTTTTTTTGGGGGGGGAGGAAGTTTAAAGGGATCCCTGTGCAAAAATTTACAAAAAAAGACACACAACCCCCCCCCAAATCTACTAGGTCTGGTATGGATTGGGAAGGGACCCCCCACGCCGTTATTAAAAGAGAAAAAAAATGTTGTGGCCCCCCAAAATCCATACTAGACTCTTATCCAAGCATGTAGCCTGGCAGGCCAGGAAAGGGGAGGGGGGGGGTGAACGCCCATACCAGGCTACATGCTTTGGGGCAGGGGGGCTCTGCTTTATCCAAAATGAAAAAAAAGTTTTGCCTTCAGTTCTACTTTAAGCACCAGTTACTCTCAGTTACATCCAAAGCAGGTTAAAATATATCATGCTTTGGATGTAGCTAAACAGCTGAGTGTGCATGAGAGAGTTGCTGTTAGAGGCCTTAGAGGTAGTAGTAATGACCTGCAGTATAGAAGTACATTGTTATATGTTGTGGCTAGTGACCCATAGATCCCATGTCTTTTAAGGGCTTTGGGCCTGCTACTGCATTTATAGTATTTGGTGTCCACGAGCTCTGGCGAGTCCATTGATACTCACTGGATATCTGATTTTGCATTGTATATGCAGAAAAAAAAAAAAACGGTTTCTATGCTCATGGTATTTTTACATGCCTGGCTTGTAATTGATTGCCCCATCCGCTGTTTTTTTTGTACCCGATAACATTTGATAAACACCTTTCAAAAACTAAAAGCCAAACTATGGAGAGTACTCTATTAGCCTACTGGGCACTTTTACCTTTTGGACATATCTATAGATGTTTACCATCATTGCCTAAAATCTGCCCACTTGTAAATAATGCTAAAAAGTAAAAAATACACCACCTTTTCTAACACAAGATTTACACGAGAAAAGGTATTCATGTTGTGTTATACTGCAAAGTTAAATCAACCCCTAAATGCGAACACGGCTTCAGGATAGCTGTTCAAACACACATGTAAGTATAATATGGTAGAATGTACAAAAAGATGCCAGTTGTTGGTCACTTTAATTTAGTTGATGTTGCCAGGTACTGTATATGTAGGTGTTTGTCTTCTGGTTAAAGAGCATGATAGCTACCAATCCACCAAAGGCTAAATGCACATTATTGCTTCTTTGTTAACCCCAAAATTGCTTGATTATTGCAAACCATGCTCAAATCACTGCAAATATTGACTTCTGTATTGTCATTCATGGTTAATGTAATATTGTACTCATGACAATGAAAGAGCAATTCAAGGCAAGAAATGAAAGCATACTG
Source organism: Glandirana rugosa (assembly GCA_018402905.1). NCBI lineage: Eukaryota > Metazoa > Chordata > Amphibia > Anura > Ranidae > Glandirana > Glandirana rugosa. Next base: position 190,700 of record BLSH010528068.1, read on the forward strand.
GGGCTACTAATGTTATCCAGTAAATGGAGAAAATGTACTAAAGTTGGAAAAATTTGCTTAAAGCTGTACTAAAATCGTTTTCTTTTTCAGGCTTTTTTCCCTCTGTGTATTAGAGCAACCACTCAGGATAAAAAGCAACAGAGATGCCTTTGGACAGCAGCATTGTCAGTATAGGGGAGGGGAATGTTAGATGGACTAGCAGATTTGGATACAATAACACATGGAAGCCAAACTCCCGCTAACACTTTTTTAAGCAGTTACAGCACGTAATTTTGTTCCTTTTGGGATAAAGGCTTTAAATAAATACATAAATGCTGATCATTGTAAGCAACCCTGACAGTGGTAAATGGTTTCTCTCAACCCCCTATCTGCTATATATGCAGGAGCCTTTGTTCTATTGAAAAACAACAGACTTTCTTGCTGGATTCCCAAGTGAAAATGAAGGAAAGAAAACCTGAAAACAAGAAAATAAAATGCAGCCATTTTATCTAAATATTGGTAAGCTGTAATATAATAAATGTTTGATTTTGGGTTTAACTCCACTTTAGTTTAACGTAATACGAGTTCTGCATAATCCCCTGCAGAATAAACACACACTTCTTTACAGGATCTGTAGGAGGGCAGTAGGAGTGTAGGTCATGTTCCTGCTGTATAACTTTCTATATATTTGTATCCTTCATTACCAGTTACATTTAGACTTCCAACGCACAGGGCCAGTGCTACCACTAGGCAAACTAGGCAGTCGCCTAGGGTGCCCGGCCGCTGGCGATCTTAGTCCCTCTCTCTGCAGCCAGCAACTAACTCAACAAGCAGCCGTCTGCTCACGAGTCCCTCCATACATAGTGTCACTGTGTCAGAGGCGCAGCGGCGGTGGAGGACTGTGTCTGTGTCCCGTCTGAATGGAGGAAACATACTGTGCGCCGCTTGGCGCCTCTGATCATCAGTGACCTGTCTGTCTCTCACCGTGCAGTCACGTCCCCACCAGTCTGAGTGAACATTGTTGTCTGACCATGACCGTCCTACAGTCAGCTCTGTCGTTCTGCCCAGTGCCCACATGCCACGTGATTCCTAATTCTGCCACCCCCCCCCCCCGTCGTGGAGGCCGCTCTCCCTCCTGGAACAATGGCAGCATCAGTGGAGTCACTGGTAGCGCTCTGGGCTGGGTGACAGGTGGAGCCTGCCTGACTGTTCGTTCATCGCACACGCACTGGCAGGGTCACGTCGTCGGATGCAGAGCAGTCTGCAGAGCCCCAGACCATCACCTGGTGAGTAAAACACGGTCACTGAGACTGCATTAACGCATGTAAATGTATATACAGCTTTAGCATTTAAAGACCGATCTACCAATCACACCGATGTGTGTGTACCCCCCCTCCCCTGTGAAGCTGCATTTATGGGCTCTGGTGAGGCCAACAATGGAGCCAGGGGGGGGGGGAGGCGGAAAAATGAGGTTTCGACTAGGGTAACAAAAATCCTTGCACCAGCCCTGCCAATGTAGGTTTCAACCTGATTGGTAGCAGTGCCAAACTTCTAAAAACTGGCAATATTAATGACACCAAGCTTTATGTGACTGAGACGCAGCCAGGGGGGGGTTTTCACGTCGTCACCAGAAAGTATATTCCAGGATCACCAGAATTCAGACAAATGGCACTGGGGTGGATTGGTACACTAGAGCAGTGGTTCTCCACCTCAATCCTCAAGTACCCCCAAAGGGCCATGTTTTCAGTTTTTCCTTTACTTTGCACAGCTGCTTTAAATCAATATCAATGACATGGTATTGATAAGAGCTATTTTATCTAAGAGAAGTTCCCAAAACATGGCCCGTTGGGGATACATGAGGACTGAGGTTGAGAACCACTGCATTAGGGCAATGCCTGGATAGAAAACCCAAAAGCTCAGCAGGTAAGCAATGCTTCCTGTGTAAATCCTAAAGTTATTTTTGAATATATTTTGACTGAAGTATAACTTTAAAACCTAATTATCTCATATGAATTTTAGGCTAAGCATACAACAGATGTGTTAATAGGGTCTCTCCCTGTTTCAGAGTAAAATGACTCTGCTCTGTTTACAATCTAAAATGGTAAAAGGACTGAACGGAGAAGTACAATGGGGTGTTTGTTAGATTTTCATTCTAGCTCTGCTGTCCACTTGAAAATAGTCGAATTCCAGACATCTCCTCCCTCTGCTGATTTTATCACAGGCTGAGAAAGAAGTGGGACTTATAGCAGATTCACCAGTTCTCAGAAAGCAAAAAAAAAAAAAAATGCAGGAATGAAAGAAAAACCTGCATATAGAATAATTAAAAATGGTACTGATAAGAATGGCGCAATTTCACATACTGGGTGTTGTAAGGTGTGAGCACAATACTCGGAAACACTGTCATGATATCTCTCTGTTGATATAATCAGTCTGGGAAAGTCATTCATAAATGGGAGCTTTTAAACAACACATGGCTTTATGCTTACAAAAATACTACAAGACAACCTAACGTGTCCCAACACAGTGCCTGTGTTACCCCAATAAGTTGTCATTGTCTTCAGAATAATACATTTTGTTCATTTTCGAGTTTTACAAAGAACAATTAATTCACATGAATGCAGTTGTGAAAATTATATTTTCAATTAACGTTTTCTGCACTTAAAGCGGTATTAAAGTGATTGTAAAGCTTTATTATTTTTTTAAAATAAAATAACATGTTATACTTACCTGCTTTGTGCATTTAAATTGCACAGAACAGCCCCGATCCTCTTCTTCTGAGGTCCCTCGCCAGCGCCCCTGGCTCCTCCTCTACGGCAAGTGCCCCCATAGAAAGACGCTTTCTATGGGGGCACTTGTGCAGGCTCGCTCCCGTTTGTGACACAGACAGCGCAGCTCAGCTTCATCAAAGAATTTGATTCACATCTAGGGTTGCCACCTCATCCCTTTAAACCCAGACATGTTTTTGAAAGGATAAACCCCCAGTGGGACTTTATAGGGAAACCAACTCTTCAAAGAGCAAAAAAACTAAGATTAAACAGTAGAATTTTATTAATACATTTAAAAAGAAAGGACCGTGGTACATACTGGGTCCATCATACATAGGTACATAATAGGCATATTTGAACCAAAACTAACAAAAAGTAGTGATGACATACACATGAAAATTGTGAAATGAAACCAGTACACAATACAAGATACTTAAAAAAACACTTATGACCACTCACACCGCCACCAAGTGGTGGGGGAGACCCAACGTGTTTCGAAAGAGATCTTCATCGGGGTAGGTGGTCACATTAAAATCCTCTATTTAAACCCAAACACATATTAATTAAACAGGTTCTGAGGTTAATTTAATGCACATAAGGCACTAAGTGAGTTTAATTACCACCTTAAAGCGGTTGTCTACCCTTTAGAGGGATTTTTACCTACAGGTAAGCCTATAATAAGGCTTACCTGTAGGTAAAATTAATATCTCCTAAACCCATAAGGTTTAGGAGATATTCCCCCACCAAGCAGCTGCGGTGTCACTGCGCATGCGCTGTTTATGTCCCGGCGCATGCGCCGTGATGTCCCGGCAAAGGCCCGGCGCATAGCAAAAGCAAACGGCGGCTCCTGCGCTGTGAGCCACGTGCCCGGAAGCAAGATCCGAGGGAAGATGTCCACTCCCTCAGAGGGGACCAAGCAGCCCGGTCGGATCTTCGTTTCAAGGTAAGTATTTCATAATGAGCTAGTATGTGGCACATACTAGCTCATTATGCTATTGTCTTGCAGGGTTTTTTTTTCAATGGATAGACAACCACTTGAATCAGCCACAGAACCTATGTAATTCATATGCGTTCGGGGTTAAAGGGATGATGTGGTAACCCTATTCACAGCAGCAGGAGACAATAGCATCAGGGGCGGGCTGGGCCGGGGGGCAGGGTGGCAATCTCCCCCCGGGCTGCTCTGATGCCTGAGAAACAGGCTGCACTCGGCTGGAGTAAAGAGGGGCCATTAACGATGTACACCTGCCGGCCACCGCAGCACAGTGCTGTGCTTGCAGAGCTGCAGCGGAGCGGTAGGAATATGCCGAGTTTGCTCCCTGCACTCTGCCGGCAGGTTTATCATTATCAGCCATTTCCCTATCAGGGATCTCTGCCCGAGTCCCAAAAGGAGCTCCCTAGGTCCCGCCCATTATGACATCATTTAGAAGCCGGGAAACAGGATGGATGAGGAGGAGTGCTGCTGCTACCTGTGGGGACATGCACTGTTGGTGAGTGAACGAGCAGAGGCTTAACATTGCTGCAGCATGGAGGGAGGTTAATGTATTGTCATTGGTCATTGATGCATTTAGTGACCAGGCAGTTAATTAACCCCTTTGTGCTGCATTAGTGGCAGTGGTGTCAGTGTTGATTAACCCCACTCATGCTGCAGCATTAATGGGTTAATTAACTGCCACTGGTCACTAATGCATCAGTGACCAATGGCAATACATTAACCCCTCCATGCTGCGTATTCCAAATAGCATTATGGATTAAAGTGGTTGTAAATATGTTTTGTTTTTGTTTTGTTTTTTAAATAAAAAATAACAGGGTTTTGCACACAGAAGCCCAGATCCTCCTTTTCTTCTGGGGTCCCCCATCAACACATCCCCAGCCCCTTCTCTTCATCCCACCTCCTGTCACCTGTCATCTTAAAATCATCACATAGGGGACTTTTTGTCACCTATGTGATGAAAAAAATATACTTAAGTAAAAAAAATGGTTGTTTTTTTTGGAAAAAAAAAATTACACCCAAGCATATAAACCCCCTCCCTCCCCCCCCGAAAAAAAATTGAAGCCCCCCACCCCTACATATACACGTGTATGAACGTAAACGCATGAGTCCGGGGCGCCTACACATGAAAACATTGATTGTGATACACATGTTCCATATTACCGCGCACGCAGGAATGAGAGCAACACAAGACCTCCTCCGTAACAATAAACTGATGACCTATAGTGGGCTTTTGAAGCGTTGCCTATAGAAAATATAGGGTACTAAAGTTTGTAGCCATTTCACACAAAATTAAGGGTTGACATCTATTTACTCGGTGCAACCTCATCTTTTATGTATTACCAACAATTTGGGTAGTTTATTGCATTTGTTTGCCTTGAAATTCACTTAGTGTGTTATTTTACAGAAAATTGGCGGGAATATCATGTTACACAAAAAATTGGAACTATCACTATTTTATTCTCTGGGGTGTCGACTTTGAGAAAATATATAATGTTTGGGAGTTTTGTGTAATCTTTAGGCCTAAAATTATTTTTTAAACATGTGTGCAAAAAACGCAAAAACTGTCTGGCAATGAAAAGGCAAATTTACATGGATGACGAAAGTGTCAGGTGGGAATTTGGAGGAGGCAGGAAGAGGCAGAGAGTGGGGCTGAGTCACTCTACCATGGACCTCTGGGTTATACTTGCCCCTGGGCCAAAAGTTGGCAGTCAGCCCCTGCCAGGAGCTCTGGAGGGCCACATTGTCCTCCCCCCACTTTTGTGATAATGGAAAACGTTATACTGTTTTCCCAGATCCATCGCTTTGCCACCACCAGCTTTATGGGCCACTTGACTGGACTTGCCCCCCAGGCCTAAGGCTGCCAGCCCTCCCCTGAATAGCATCCACTCCTATCAATCTGCCCTGTGAGGAGGGAGGGAGCAGAGAGAGCTGCTGCTCTTATGCACAGAGCTGAATTGAGATCAGGCTTAGGTAAGTACAGAGGGAAGGGGGAATCCTATGTCACAGAAGGTTTTTTTACTTTAATACATAGAATGCATTAAGGTAAAAAACCTTTAGGCTTTAGAACCACTTTAGACTCTACTATTTTTTTAAAATGGCCCCTTGCAGGTTTATGACCTAATGTGCTAGTATGCAACTTACCTTACTTACTTATGATAAACTTGCCTTTCAAGCTGAGCTCTCCAATGCTAAATATGTGACTTCCAGGGGCTATCCTCCTTTCCTCAAGCTACCACAGGAGCCAGGACAGGCTCCATCCCTTGCTAGCACTCTAGCAGCTACGGACGCAGTATTGCACATATGCAGGTATGCTGGGGCAGCCACATTTAGGGTTAGATAGAAGAAGGACTTTTGCCTGCAATACTGTTTCATTAAAGTTCCAACAGTAAAGTTGCTCAACTGCTTTGAGCCTGATCTGAAGTTATTCCTAGGGGTGCATGTTGGATTCTGGCAAAATTTAAAGATCCTGGGTCTGTAAAGCACTATGGGGTATGAATGACACAACTAAAGAGGTTAACCTGAAAAGACAAGGAAGAGAAAGTAGTTGCCATGGGTAACCAAAGAGAAGAACACACAACAAGCAACCAGTCGTTAGGTGACATGTCCTAAGGTAGTGAGGGTGTTGGTGCTCTAGCTCCCTCCCTAGCAGTCTGTCTCCCATGGTCACCAGCAGATCTACGGCCTGGTCACGAGGTATGGGAAGAAAGGAGTTAATGAGCACACATGAGGTCTGCACTCAGCGCTACCCCATTCTGTTACTGGGAATGAGAGAACATCCCTCCTGATGCAAAACATACAAGAACAGTGTGTAGCAACCTGGGACAAACCACCGGTCAGAGGAACTCTGCACTTCAGCAATGCACACAGGGAGGCTCATCTCTAAGTCGTGGAACTGCCTTACTGTTTGATTTTTCACAAGACCCCAGTCCCCAACCTGGTCCCGGGCATCAATAAGCAAGCTCCGCGCGAAGTATGCCTCCATGTGCATAGGGGCAGATAACCCTTGCCCACAAATTCAGCACCACTTTTAGAAGGAACAGCAGATTGACAGTAAAAAAAAATAATAATCCACAGCTTGAATGTCAAAATTTGGTAGAAATTAGAACACCACACTGCTACTGCCTGCTTGCAAGGCTCTGATTACTAGCTAGCACTAGGCAGCAAGTTCAGGCAGTGCAGGAACACACTTATACTGTTACCATTACAGCCATCTTTAATTACAACTGCATGCCCTACCTAATGCCATGCGGCACATCACACAATACTAGTCACAACACCACAGGGGAATAAGGATAGGTGAAGAAATTCGAGCAACATAAGTGAATCCAATATTCTAACAATACATTTTGGAGGGACAAGGTGTCAGCTAATCAGTTATTCAGTGGTAATTATGAAAGCATAACAGCTAAATAAAGCAAAATTCCAACTCCAAATCTAAATCTTACTACAGGCGGTCCCCTAGTTACAAACATCTGACTTACAAACGACTCCTACTTACAAACAGAGGGAGACAACAGGAAATGAGAGGAAATCTACCCCTAGGAAGGGAAATTCACTCCTGTGAGAGTTATTATGGGAAAAAGGTGTCTCCACTGATGCTTTATCACCAATCCTTGTTTCCACAACTACCTAAAATTTTCAAAATCCAATTATCATTGGGACAGGAAGTGAGGTGAAATCTTCTGAACAGAAATATAAGACAGCAAAACAAATCTTACAGGGGTGTTAACCCTTCCCTATGCTATCCAAAAAGCTTAAAAAGAGTTTTTTTTGGTTGAAGCTACACTTAAAAAATGTGCCTGTTCCGACTTACAAACAAATTCAACTTAAGAACAAACCTACAGTCCCTATCTTGTTTGTAACCCGGGGACCGCCTGTACACGTTAGAATAAAATTTTACCTATAAGCCAACCAACAACTATTAATTACAAGGGCCTGCCTAACTGTATACAAATTGATTGGATAGTTCAGATCAGCATATTACAGAGTTATGGAAAATGGAAAGTTTATTGTACAAGGATTATTTGCTCAGATTGTAATGTGTATGAAGAACCTATAATTACTTTATTATTCTTACTGGAATGATTGTACTTACTCTTACATTTCATTTTTAACACAAACATGTAGAACAAACCACTTCAAATGGTTTTCCAACTGCTGTACATTTGCCCAGTGCTTGTATATTTGGCTTGTTTGAGAAATTGAGATGTTGAAGTGAGCAATTCTGAAAGTCGGGTGACCTATTCAGTTACTTTACCCCATGTTATCATACCAGGGTTTCACCCCACTTATTTGTAAGAGTAAGGCCTCATACACACGGGCGTTTTGTTATGCCACGTTTTTGGGCGTTTTTTGCTGCTCTCCATGTTATTCAATGGCCCTCTAAAACGTTGACATTTCTGAGCAGTAGAGGGCGTCGGCGTTAGTGAGCTGTAGCTAGAACGCGGGAGCAGTGCGCTCTGAAGTTGCAGTGTCATGGCATTTTTGACGCCGAGCCGGCAAAATGCTCAATAACGTTGCCTAACGTTGTATACACAGCGTTAAGCCTCGTCAGGCATTATATTCATAATCAATGGTTCCCTATTGATTTGAATAGAAGCCGCACCAGAAGTCGGATCACGGTGATCCGACTTGCGGCGCGACTTGTGTGCTAGGTGTCTTAAAGGGGAACCCCCGCAAAAAAATTGCGTGGGGTTCCCCCCCCAAGAGCATACCAGGCTCTTCGATCTGGCATGGATTTTAAGAGGAGCCCCCACGCAGAAAAAAACGGCGTAGGGCCCCCCCCAAAATCCATACCAGACCCTTATCCGAGCACGCAGCCTGGCAGGCCAGGAAAGGGGGTGGGGACGAGCAAATCAATAGGGAACCATTGATTTTGAATAGAGGCAGAAAACGCCGCAAAAAGCTAGCGTGAAAAAACGTTCATTGACGTCAATGCAAAACGCCAAGCAAAAAGTCAGTTTTTTTTTCCCCTGACGTCAGGCCCGGCGTTTTGCTTATTTTTGTGCAAACGCCTGTGTGTATGAGGCCTTATGATTAAAAAACAGGCAACTTGATCGTGTGTGGGATTTTGTGTGGAAAGAGAAATCCAATGTGGAAAAGGCTCCTGGGAAGAGGGAAGGAACATGAAACTGCGTAATGTAGGTAAAAACTGCTTAGTGAAGTTTCATTTAGTGGTTAGTGAGTTTGTACACATACCCTTTTTATACAAAGCTGGATTTATATATGTGCATGCGCAGCTCAGTTTACATTCCAATCTTGTGTACCGGGATGAATGAACTCCTGTGGTAACCAATGAAGATGGACGTAGCCCAGCACCCAGAAGAAACTGGGTAAAAAATGCCAGTGCCAGCAAGGGACCCAAGACCACTGAAGGAGATTTAAGTTTTGTGGACTTTAGTTGCGCCTAAGTATTCATCTGTCCTGCTGCCCAGACTGCCGATCTTTGCAGTCTTTAAGAAATATCGATGTCTCAACATTCTTCTAAATTTGACCTTATACATGGAAGTTTTGCATACATATGTCACTCTCTGTGCTCTGTAGTTCTGTCCACTGACCGCCAATTTACTACAGAACAGAGTGGTAACAACAGCCCTGGGGTTGGCGGAAGGAACTGCAGCATAGATTGGGGAAAAGGCTTTGTTTTGTTTCAGATTTAGGTAGTAATGGGGGGGCATTTAGAAGGGCATTAGTTAAAGAGTATAGTAGCCTGGGTAGAGCAGCATATTCCAAGAATTTTCAGGTGCCATCCCCAGTGGCCATGGAACCTACACCTCTTTAATGCATGTAATAAAAGCGTACATCAAGGCAAAAGAAAATCTTTCTTGGTACATCTCAAAAATACATGCACAATTCCCAAATGTTATCCTTTTAAACCCAATGCAAGTACAGAAAAATAACTGTTGATGTGCAAGAAATATCCCACGTTCCTGTTTGACATGATAGCACAGCTCATACCTATGCATTTTAGTGCTTTTTGCATTTTGCTGATTTGCACTACAGAACGTGTTCCATAGGAATCCATGTGAAATGGACTGTAGTGCAAATCTGCAAAATGCACTAAAAATGCATAGGTGTGAATCCAGCTTTAGTCCTAACTACTTTATTTCTTTTTTTTTTCAAATTCTTTATTTAGTTACTTGAGAGTAGAGTATAAGACAATACATCTGACAGTAAACAATATTGAAGCATTTGTAAATGGAACATAAACAAAACCCATCCACAGTCTACAAACAAAGGAACCCGACAGCTATATACGGCTGTAGGGATTTAAGTTGAGCCTGCGTCTCATCTTCACTTTTTCAAGGAGGAGCGCATCCACCCAACATCCCGGGACCAATATAATTCTCCCAGAATTCGGGCTGCCGGGCTCCCCCAATTTCTGAGGAACAGAAGCTGAGAAAGTACAGAAGGTAAGTGGGGAAATCAGGGTAGGGGGGAAGGAAAAGGGGGGTGAAGAGGAGAGAGAGAGAAAAAAAAAAGGGGGG
>BLSH010528068.1:222395-234540 GCA_018402905.1 Glandirana rugosa
ATATATATATATATCTGACTTTATGGAACACATAACAGATATATATATATATATATATATATATATATATATATATATACATACATACACACATGCATAATTAGGTGTGGTTATAATCAATTGATAACAACAAGTGAAAACAATTGAATAATTAGCTACTCAATCTGAATGGCATAGATCAAAAAACTGACCAAATGCTTGGTTGAAAAGAATGGAATTCCACCAAGTATTAAGATGAAATAAATATTTGGAAATAAATCCCAAATGATGTACAAAAACCAACACTAAAGAGAAAACATATATATATATATATATATATATATATATATATGCATAAAACAACACATTAAAAAAACGAATCCACAGTATACTGCTATTAACTAAATGATACATGTTGCTAGATGTGCTGTTCTATTTAAACCTCTACATGTGTACAACCTACATGTGGAGAGACACAGATAAAAACAAATTTAACCTAAAATCATGTAGGAAATTCATGTAGATGCAATGTCTCTCCTTGTTCCTAATAACAACAATGGTATCGGTAAGGACGTCCGCGCATACACATACACATACACTGAGCTGGATAGAACCAGCTCTTGAGGAAGTCTATTCCACATTTTCACAGCTCTTACTGTGAAGAAACCTTTCCATATTTGGAGATTAGCTCTCTTTTCCTCCAGATGTAAAGAGTCCCCCTTGTCCTCTGTGATGACCTTAAAGTGAACAGCTTAGCACCTATGTTTATCATCTTCACAGAATGAACACTAATGAGTTTGGGCATTGACTGTGATATTTCAAGAACTTTTGTCAAGGGTGCAAAGTGATCCCATGCACACATAGGCATTTGAAGGCATTTAGAGGCAGGGAAATTTACAGGCAGCATAAAAAACAGATCTATCGTGTTCAAGAAAATGCAAAAAAATGCCCAACATGCCTAAATGTGTGTAAATACACTTTAGCACTAGGCGCATTAAGTGCTTGGATGTTCATTCATTCCAATGACCAGAATAAATGAATATTGTGGCCAATGGAATGAATGAACTCACCAGTGCTTGATGTGCCTAAAGGCGTTTGCAAAACGCACCTTTAGGCACGTTTTTAACACTGCTTTTTCCTCCCATGGCGCATAGGCATCCAGGGGAGGGAAAAAACCCTAACAGGTTAACCTAGTTGGATGAGAAAGAGCTGCACTGGGTAAATTCCCATTATATGTGCCGAGCTACTCAAAACATTACAAGACGTACTGTTATTGACTCTCTTGTCTTGGGTGCTACTTCAGAGATATCTGCAGCTAAATTACAAGGCTCTTTCACCATATGGCCATTATGAAGGCATCTTACCCTGTGTTGAACTGGTGACATTTCATGTATTTGCTTTGGAATGAGCGCAGTGGGAGCTTTCTTTACTTTTGTCCTATGAAGCTAGCCCCCCAGCATGAAACTATAACTGGAAAAAGTGATTGATTGGTTGATTTACTCTCAAATTTTAACAGCGTGATGCACTTGTATGTTTTAGTTCACTAATGTCACTCATAAAAGATTGAAAAATAGAAATAATATACACCCATTTCTGGAGTCTGTGCTTACAGTATTTTACATCCCAAATTTAAATTCTTACACCTTGGTGGAGTTGCAGAGCATCATGCAGAGTATCATGCATGAACACTGTCACTTCTTTCCCCAAGTGTAGCGCCATTAAATGACTTCTATTGGTAGGTCACTCAGTAGAACTGACCCCTTTGTATCGAGGGTAGGACACTGCTTCTGTGTGTCTGTGTCTCAGTTTTGTGGGAGGGAGTGTGAAACAAAACCTATTTTCAGATAAAAAGAGACCTTGAAGCTAAATATCATCAGACAAAGGGATGAGGCAGGATCTGTTGCTGCCATATTATAATCGCAATCCTTTCAGGAGCAAATGCTTTTGTCTGAAAACAGAGAGAGAACAGAAAACCCATGGGAACTCCTCTTTGGCTGGATAATTTTACTATTTCTTTTTGTGAGGCATTTACTGCTGAAATGGCAGTGTATAAAGGCCTTACAAAATTAAAACTGAATACACGTTTACACTGTCATCTTGTACTGTTTCTGTTGCATTTCACACCGTTATTTTTAATTATTTGTTATGCTTCTGTTGTAAGTTTGTTAAAAGTCAAGTCCTCCTAAAACTGATAACTTGGGTTCTGCATGATGCCATAAGGTTGAATTACCTGCCAGCTCCTGATATTTCTTTAGGCTTAATTACCCACCAGCTACTTTTATCTCCATTTAAGCTCCAACTGCAGTATTCAACCTCAATAATCTTTCTGGATTCTTAGTAATGTAAATGTAATGCATTAATGGATATTCTAGATTGAAGAGCATGACACACTTGATCTTCTTTTTTGGCGGCAGAGACAATAAGAAGCAGGTTCTTTTGCCATCTGTGCATTCAAGGATCTGCTAGTTAATTGAATCCAAGGGCATTACAAAAACCAACATTTCTGTTAGTCTTGATCACAAATATACAAATGAAAATAATGTATAGTAGATGTCACCAGGGCTTATTTGCTATCACTGGAGCCTGTAGGCAATCAGCCTTTTTTTTGCCTAAGGCAATATCTCCAATCTAGGACTTTGACTTTAATACAGAACATTCTCTTGTTTTACTGTCTCTAACCTAAGTTATATGCAGCCAATAAGCAAAGGTCTACTGTAGGGATGAGCAAAATTGTGAAAGTTTGATTAGTGTCAGGACCTGGATCACCTGCTGGTGGCACTGTGGCTCCCAGAATGGAAGGGTGTTGTTCCGGTGACCACCAGCAGGTTTCTCCCAGTAGCCAGCTCCCACTAATCAGTCTCCATCTAATGCTGGCTGCTGGGAAGGTATATAACCCTTTCCCTAACGTTCTTCACTGGCTCAGTGTTTTGACTATGTGCTGTCTACCTGGTTATTGATGCGCTGCTCCTGACGCAATCCTGATTTCTTCTGTGATTCTGTTCCAGTACCTGCTTTCTGTGATCTGCTACTTCATATCTACTCCCCTTGTTCCTGATCCCAGTTCTGGCCTCCTTACACATCCATCTCCTTGCAGCTCCTATCTTACCTTGTTTATTTGTGCTCCCCATTATGTACATATATATTATATTATAGTTAGGTTGCTACATAGTTACATAGTTAGTCAGGTTGAAAAAAGACACAAGTCCATCCAGTTCAACCAAAAAAAACAAAAAACATTTATATATATATATATATATATATATATATATATATACACATATATATACACATACACACACATACACAACCAAATAATCCCATATACAATCCTTCACCCACAGTTGATCCAGAGGAAGGCAAAAAACCCCAGCAAAGCATGGATCCAATTTGCTATAACGGGGGAAAAAATTCCTTCCTGATTCCCCGAGAGGCAATCGGATTCACCCTGGATCAACTTTACCTAAAAATGTTAGTACCCAGTTATATTATTTACATTAAGGAAAGAATCCAGGCCTTTTTTTTAAAGCAATCAACTGTGCTGGCCAAAACCACCTCTGGAGGGATTCTATTCCACATTTTCACAGCTCTTACTGTGAAGAAACCTTTCCATATTTGTAGATGAAATCTTTTTTCCTCTAGACATAAAGAGTGCCCCCTTGTCCTTTGTGCTGACCTTAAAGTAAATAACTCCACACCAAGTTCACTATATGGACCACTTATATACTTGTACATGTTGATCATATCCCCCCTTAATCTCCTCTTCTCAAGTGAGAATAAATTCAGATCCTCTAATCTTTCCTCATAGCTGAGCTCCTCCATGCCTCTTATTAGTTTGGTTGCTAGTTAGGTATCATGTCACTTGGTTTATGATTCATGTATATCTTCACTTTTGCTGTGTATTCTGTTTTTGTTTCAATAATAATAACTTTTACTTTATTCATACACAGTTTGATTTCAGTTGCCTAAGTACAGCCCCACTGAACTGGTCACCCCTGCTGATGCTGGGTGCCTTCATCTGGTATCCCTTCCAATTCGTAGGTGGGATGTTTGTTGAATCCTGCTTGAAATTCACGAAACCTGAACTTAGCGGTGAACCCCCATTGAAATCTATGTGGCGGATAATAATGTTTGGCCTTTTTCAAGGCCCATAAGCAAGCTGTTGTCAAAAATGGGCACGGGGAGCTGGGCACTGCCATGGGAAACATTTAGGCTCAGTTCATACCTTTGCAGGTCAGCGTCGGCTGGTGTATAAGGGGCGCTTGGGCCCCACCTCCCCGCCGCTGAGAAGGAAAAAAAAAAAGTCAGCCCGATCCCCCTGCAGGAGGCACCCGTATATTGACTTTTTTCCTCGGCTCCTTGCTGTCAGCTGACAGCAAGTAGTGAGCCGATTGGTCAGTCATATGAGCAGGGCACACACATAGTCCGATTGGCTGCCCCCTGAGCCATCAGAGCCAATGACTCTCTGTCATTGGATGCTGTTGGCGGTGCGGGACTACAGCGGTTGTGCTTGCTGCGTGATTACTCACGCAGGCACAGCACTCCACCGGGACTTCCGAGCACACTGCCAGCATGCTCCACTTGCGCTGCCTCTGCATATTGTCAGCCCGCTATCCACATTCCGATCTCTGCAACACTGCCAGCCTGCCTATTAGATGGGGCAAGTGCGGGACTTGTCCCGACCTCGAGGGGGGGGGGCGGGGGCTGGTGACTGTATACCCTATCTGGGACCCTGTATACTGCTACCTGGGGCTCTGTATACTGCTACCAGGGACTCTGTATACTGCTACCAGGGACTCTGTATACTGCTACCAGGGACTCTGTATACTGCTACCAGGGACTCTGTATACTGCTACCTGGGACCCTGTATACTGCTACCTGGGACCCTGTATACCCGCTACCTGGGGCTCTGTATACTGCTACCTGGGGCTCTTTATACTGCTACCTGGGGCTCTGTATACTGCTATCTGGGACCCTGTATACTGCTACCTGGGATTCTGTATACTGCAACCTGGGACCATGCATACTGCTACCTGGGGCTCTGTATACCCTATCTGGGACCCTGTATACTGCTATCTGGGACCCTGTATACTGCTATCTGGAACCCTGTATACTTCTACCTGGGTCCCTGTATACTGCTACCTGGGGCTCTGTATACTGCTATCTGGAACCCTGTATACTGCTATCTGGGACCCTGTATACTGCTATCTGGGACCCTATATACTGCTATCTGGGGCTCTGTATACTGCTATCTGGGGCTCTGTATACTGCTATCTGGGGCTCTGTATATACTGCTACCTGGGGCTCTGTATACCCTATCTGGGACCCTGTATACTGCTATCTGGGACCCTGTATACCCTATGTGGGACCCTGTATACTGCTATCTGGGGCTCTGTATACTGCTATCTGGGGCTCTGTATACTGCTACCTGGGGCTCTGTATACCCTATCTGGAACCCTGTATACTGCTAACTGGGACCCTGTATACTGCTACCTGGGACTCTGTATAACCTATCTGGGACCCTGTATACTGCTATCTGGGACCCTGTATACCCTATCTGGTGACTGTATACCCTATCTGGGACCCTGTATACTGACATATGATGATTCTGTATACTGATATATGGTGATTCTGTATACCGAAATATGGTGAACCTGCTATACTGTATACTGCTATCTTGGGGCTCTGTATACTGCTATCTGGGTCTCTGTATACTGCTATATGGTGACTCTGCATACTGCTATCTGGGGCTCTGTATACTGCTATATGGTGACTGTATACTGCTATCTGGTGACTCTGTATACTCCTATCTGGTGATGCTGTATATACCACTATCTGGTGATGTTGTGATGCTGGGCTGTATACTCCTGACACAAGAGGTGGAAACTATAAAGGGGTGGGGCATATGAGAAGTGGGAAGGGTTAAAAATGAAGGGCGGGGTCTCCCCCCATCCTAAAATTTCACCAGTCACCACCGTTGCAGATGCAACAGAGTGCATGTTTTTGTGTGATTTTGCGCATCGCATTTAGGGCAGCCCATTCATTTCAATTAGCTGGCCCACGTGCAAAAAACACAGAAAAGAAGAGCATGACGCTTTTTAAAATTCAAGCCTCATTAAAGGGCATGGGAATGCGTTTTTGTGTGTGCAATAGCAAGATGCATCATTCTTATTGCCACCCCTGCATGCCTACAAAAGTGCTGCACAGTTTTTGCGTTGCAGAATGTGATTTTGCATGTGTTCCCACAATGCACAAATGTGAACGCAAACATTTAAAGAAAAAAATACCATATATAAGAGGAAGGTCAGCTTAATGTGACTTCAAGGTTGATATTAAAGGTTTGGATTTGAGGGGGGCATGACCGGAAGCTGACCTGGATGGAAGCTCAGCTGCCTAGCTCTCCATTGGCCAGCCGTATAACAGTGCACATCGGGGTTATCTCCAGCGATCTAATGGGCAGATCTAGGCAGCCCCACTCCACGAAAGCCCGCGGATCGTCCCAGCCACCCCCGGGAGCCGTGAATAGCCTCAAAGACTTCTTTGGGCCGGCCGACACATCGCCGACTGGCCCAGCCAAGATGGCGCCTGCGGCTTCCACCAGCACCTGCAGAACACCACCACCTTCATCCTCCGGCCTACAAGGCAATCCATCCTCACCTCTACAACCTCCACAGGAAGGGAGAGGGTCCCTGGGCACTACGGGAGTGGTGAGTCTACCACCCCAGATGTATATCGGGGAGATGGCGCCACACGAGATCCAGATCATCCCACAAGGCCGCTCCCCAGACCAGTACACACAGTGCACTGATGCCATCCCAAGACTCATGCAGACGATGTCGGATCCCTGCATGACCCGTGACAGCCACGATTCTCCGGAACTATCAGAGGATTCTATAGGCTTCCCAGCCCCCCACCGTCCCTGGGCATCCCTTACACCTACGCCCGAGCTGGGGGGATGGTTGCAGCGGCAGCCATCCGGCACTTGTGCTGCGGCCTCCCTTAAGTCACAAGGACTGCTGTGCCTTGACGATGCCAACTCACCCGGACGCCCCCCAGAACATGCTTTCACATATGCCCAGATGGCTGGCACAGCCGGGCCTTCACAACATGGAGGCCCCAGCGAACCGTCACCACCACATCACACACCATCAGAGTGGTATGAGCCCTGGGACCCCCCGCCTCAACCTGTTCGCTCTCATAAGCATCAGAGACTACAAGGGTCCATGCGGCCACTGTCTCCCGCTCCCGAACCAGAACAACAAACGGACTCTGATCAGCTACCTCTTACCCCACCTCCTTGGCAAATTTACCTGCAGTCCATACCAACCAAGGAGGACTTCAAACAGCTAATAGAAGATGTTAAGTCCACATGCCGCAAGGAAATTCAAGTCTTACGTGCAAATTTCAAACACCTGGCAGACAGGGTGGAAATGGCGGAGGAGGAGATACAGGAAACCAAACTGGCAGTGCATCATACACAAGTTCAGGGAGCTGACCATCACACCATGCTTAGAGACATGCAACACCACCTTAAGAACTTGGACAATAGAGGACGCAGAAACAAAATCCACGTGCGGGGCCTCCTGGAGCTAGAGGGCCCAGAGGACCTGCAATCCACTTTGCAAACCCTATTCAATGATCTCTTGTGCATCTAAACCGCAGGATGTCATCTGCAGGATCCACTCCTTTCCTTTGAAAGAGGACATCATGCGTAAGGTGCGATCCCAATGTAGGATTGTATTTGACAACTTCCCTGTCCAACTATTTCCGGACCTATCCTGGATAATCCTACAGAAACATAGGCTCCTCCAACCTCTACTGTGTTCTCTTCAAGAAGCGGACATCACCTACCACTGGGGTTTTCCCTTCAGCCTCACGGCTAAACGCTAAGGAAAGTCAGCTATATTGAGATATCCGGAAGATATTAATACGTTCTGCAACATATTGGAAATACTGGCTCCTCAGCTCCCCGAATGGGACCTGGTATCCACCCCACCTCCACCCCCAGCAGTGTGGCAACAGGTGTCACCCCCTAAGCGCTCCTGGGGCCCAGAGGCACCCCGTAAAATGGCTAAACCCAGAAATGGCTGACTATATTGATGCCCCTTACTATAGACCTAGAATATTATTGTTCACAATTATCATTGTACCTCTATATAAGGCTATAGTTGCTCTTGATGTTTCATAGTTATTCAGATGATAGTTAATACCCCTCATTAGTGCGCCAGCTTCAGTTTGCCTGAGATCATAGGGTCTGTTCCCTATGAACCTAGAGACTAGTCGAACTTTGGTTACTAACCCCCTTGGTTCGTCCTCCAAGAGTTCCTCCTTTTTTTTTAGTGCATTCTTGTACGTGTTTATGTATTGTTACAGATCCTTCCCTCTTTATCCCACCTGGCCTGTGGTAACCCGATACTTCTGTGTCAGACCCCGGCCCGGGAGGATAGATAGGAACTAACTGGGTCCTGTATCTAACGGGTCCATAGACTTAATTAGTCATGAAACGTCTCAGAGTTAATGTATACACCTGCATTGATTACCTCCCCTTTTCATACCCTTTCTCTTTGCTCTATTTTCTTTCAAGCCTGCCTTCTGCCTGCGGCCCCGGCCCGGGTTGTGTCCGGATGGTGTTGCACTCCCAGACCTCACAAAGTGGAAACCTGCAACCTATAGGAAGTATACGCAAACCTTTTCCTCCTTGACCCTTAATCATGGCTAAAATACTATCACTTAGTGTCCATGGGCTTAAACCTATTAAAAAGGGACATCTGGCGTTGCGAGAGTTTCGGCAATCTGGGGCGGATATAATAATGATCGAGGAAACTCATTTCACGAAGGGGAGCTCCTTTGCATCCAGATACTTCCCACAAATATACCAGGCCTCTAGCTCCCGTAAACAGGCAGGAGTAGCTATACTTTTCAAGAGAGGTTCCCCATTTTTCTGCACTGATTCCTACCTTGACCCATGGGGCACTTCAAAATTCTTCGTTAACATAGCCAATCACTCTATGTGCGCTCTATGCCCCAAACTCTCACCAAGTTAGCTTTCTCTTTTTTTTTTTTTTTTTTTTTTTCAAATATAAATTTTTATTAATACCCGAGATGGGTGACCAGAGGTACAGTATAAACAGAGAACATTTGTTTCCAACACATACAAAAACCTGCATCCAACTACATAGCTTGTAATTACAGCGATTATCCCTTTAAACGTCTCTTTTATCCTGAGATCATAAAGGTGTGTCTCCACATTGGAGTGCGGAAATTCCTTAATCCGGTCACTTAATCCGGGGATTCCATTTTATATAAGAACCGTATACTAAAGCTAAGAAAAGAAAAGCATAGAGGGGAAGAGATTAGTTTTTGTGGCCTAATATGCCTTGTCATCTCTTCGGAGGAAAGTAGAAGAAAGAGTGGGGTCTCAAGAGAGTAAGGGTAGTACCGGGAAGATCAGGGAAGGTGGTGGGGTAAGGGGAGGTCTCGTGAGGCAGTCACCGTGGGACGCCTAGAGAGTGCGGTCGCCCCTGCCTCCAAATGTTCCTGTCTTTAGGATGGTATGTCTATGAGCAGGGTTTTCCCTTCCTCTGACAATACGAATGTATTCCAGAATCCCCATGTTTTTTTGTATCGTTCCTGTCTGTTTTGGGCCGAAAGAATTAGGTCTTCCATTTTATTTATGTGTTCAACCTTCCGGAACCAACAGGTAATTGATGGTGCATTTGGTTTTTTCCAATTGATGGCGATGCCCGCTTTGGCTGCGTTCAGTAAGTGTCGTAGAATAGACCTACTGTATGCTTTAGGGGATATCGTGGAAACATGTAGCAAGAAGAAAGCTGGGTCTTTGGGAATCTGGTGTTCTGTCATTTTTTGAGCAATCTCATGAATCCTCGTCCAGTAAGACTGGAGTCGGGGGCAGGTCCAAAATATGTGGAGTAATGTGCCTCTTTCCTCTCGACATCTCCAACAGCTGTCTGAGATGTTAGGGTAACATGTCTGTAGTCTAGAGGGAGTGTAATACCATCTAGTCAGAATTTTAAAGTTTGCTTCCTGAATTTTCGTGGATAGCGAGGACTTTAGAGTGAATCTGATGATATTTTGTGTTTGCGCTGTAGTGAAGGTGCATCCCAAGTCCCTTTCCCACTTGGCCAGATATGCGGGATGTGTTTGTTCTATCGGGGTGTTTATTAGGGCATAGGCTTTAGATAAGACTCGTGGCAGATCATCGGTGCCTCCGTAGTATTCCTCAAAAGTCAATAGAGGACGCTTAAATTTAACCGGGGATGGTAGAGATTGCAAGAAGTGATGTAGGCGTAGGGCAGGCCAGAATGTCAACTGGAATGAGCCTTCCGTTGCCATTAAGGCCTTGAGTGATACCCATTGGTTCCCAGCTATAAAGTCAATTGCCCTGTCTTTGCCATTTTCCCTTAGGTGACGATATTCCCGAGGATCCATTCCCATTGTGAGGTGTAGGTTCCCCAAAATGGGGTATAGGGGGGAGTCAAGAGTCGTAAAGGATGATCGCCCTAGTTCTTTATGTCCAGTGCGCAGGGTAGTGCCTATAGTAGGGTGTTTTTGCACCTCTCCGGGTAGCTCTTCGAAGTACCAGAGGGCATTCTGCAATGGTATATGAGTCTGTTTTTGTTCTATTTGAGCCCATAATTTTCTGTCACTATGGCGTTTCCAGTCTATCATTCTGCCTATGTGAGTTGCTAAGAAATAATTTTTGAGGTTTGGTACTGCCAGTCCTCCGTGTGTCTTAGGTAGGGTCAGATAAGCTTGAGCAAGACGTGGTTTCTTTGCGGCCCAGATAAATCTTATAAACAAAGATTGCATCTGTTTAAGATACGTCGCTGGGATTTTAATTGGGAGGGCTTGGAAGAGGAACAGGAACTTTGGCAAGATTATCATTTTCAGGAGATTACATCTCCCGAACCATGAGTGTAGTCCTTTCTGCCACTGCTCCAGCATTATCCGGGTTTTGGTTGCTAATGGAGGGAAATTAAGCTCAAACGTTCGGGCTGGGTCTGCAGGGATGAGCGTACCCAGGTATTTCAGTGCTGTGGTAGACCATTTGAAGCGGAAGTTATGTTGTAGGGTATGTAGTAAGCCGGTTGGTAAGGCGACCCCCATCGCTTCCGATTTGTCGAAGTTAATTTTTAGGTTTGCCAATTTCCCATATGTCTTGAATTCGCGCATAAGGTTCGGCAATGATGTGATGGGGTTCGTCAATGTAAATAAGAGGTTGTCCGCATAGGCCGATATTTTACAGTGGCTATCTCCTATCTTAAGGCCCTGTATGTCGGGATCACCTCTAATTCTGCACAGAAATGGTTCCAACGAGAGAGCGAAGAGAAGGGGGGAGAGCGGGCACCCTTGTCGCGTTCCGTTCGTTATAGGGAATGGATCTGATAGGATTCCGTTAGCTTTAACTCGAGCCGACGGGTTCGAGTAGATGCCCTGGACCCACCCCATCATCTTTTCCCCAAGCCCAATGTGGCGGAGCACAGAGAGCATGAACCTCCAATTTACTCGGTCAAATGCTTTCTCAGCATCTGTGCTGAGAAAGACGCAGGGGGTTTTGGTCTGTGAAGCTATGTGTATCAGATTCAGGGCTTTGGTCGTGTTGTCTCTTGCCTCTCTCGTTGGAATGAACCCCACTTGGTCTAGATGTATCAAAGATTGAAGGTGGTGTGCTAGTCTGAGTGCAATTATTTTCGTAAAAAGTTTGAGGTCAATGTTTAGAAGTGAGATGGGTCTATAACTTCCACAACTCGTGGGGTCTTTCCCCTCTTTGGGGATTACCGTGATGTGGGCCTGCAACGATTCTTTACGAAGTGGGTTGTCTTCTCTGATTATATTGAACATTTTGAGCATGTAGGGGCCCAAGAGAGGTAGCAGGGTCTGATAGTAAGTTAAGGTGAACCCATCAGGTCCTGGGGCTTTTCCCTTTTTGGTGGAGGCTATAGCTCCTTGTAATTCTTCCATGGTGAGTGGTTGTTCTAGTTCAGTCCGAGCTGCTACCGGTAGTGAGGGCAGGAGGGATTTTGTAATGTATTCGTCAATGTCTGTCTGGGAGTCTGGGACGATGGAGAGAACCCGGGGATGTACGAGTTTTACAAGTTATATTAGTCTCTTCTGTTGGGTGAAGCATTTCTTAGCAACGTCCGGGTGT
>BLSH010528068.1:250855-269412 GCA_018402905.1 Glandirana rugosa
GACTCACCGACATATGGACATATGGGATAGACACTACGACCGACATATGGAGATATGGGATAGATACTACGACCGACATATGGATATATGGGATAGACACTACGACCAACATATGGACATATGGGATAGACACTACGACCGACATATGGATATGTGGGATAGACACTACGACCGACATATGGATATATGGGCTAGACACTATGACCGACATATTGACATATGGGATAGATACTACGACCGACATATGGATATATGGGATAGACACTACGACCGACATATGGATATATGGGATCGACACTACGACCGACATATGGATATATGGGATAGACACTACGACCGACATATGGGATAGACACTACGACCGATATATCAGCATCACAGATAGGGTATACAGCTATATAGCCAGCATCACAGATAGGGTATACAGCCAGCATCACAGATAGGGTATATAGGTATACAGCCAGCATCACAGCTAGGGTATATAGGTATACAGCCAGCATCACAGATAGGGTATATAGGTATACAGCCAGCATCATAGATAGGGTATACAGTTATACAGCCAGTATCACAGATCGGGTATATAGGTATACAGCCAGCATCACAGATAGGGTGTATAGGTATACAGCCAGCATCACAGATAGGGTATACAGGTATACAACCAGCATCACAGATAGGGTATATAGGTATACAGCCAGCATCATAGATAGGGTATAGAGGTATACAGCCAGCATCACAGATAGGGTATACAGGTATACAGCCACTCAGAGCACCACCCCCCGCTGCGGGACTCGTGGTTCTGACAGCACCCCCCCCACCGCGGGGGCTCGCGCTCTGACAGCAAACCCCCCTCCTCCGTGGGAGGCCTGGCCGACACTTACCAGGCTGTGGAGAGCGAGGATCCTCTCCACTCTCCTCCACAGTGCAGGCATTACAGAGGGGGTGATAGATGGTTGTTTGGTGTACTTGCTTCCTCCCCCCTTCTGTCTGTTCCTCCCTGTGAGTACTTTGTTCTTTGTTTCCTTTCCTCTTTATGGACGTTCAGTACAGGAGTTGGTGGGACACTATAATCGGTGGGTGCTTGATTAGGGTTTATGTATGGATTATACTTCCCCTGTGGGATACACATCAGTCCCTATTAAGAGAGTGTCATTACTTTGAACTTTGGATGTCATCTTCATGCTTTTTACATGGATGAGAATATATATATATACAGCTTTCTTTCCATGGTACTTGGTCCTATTTTGTATTAATGTGGCTTTTGCTCTAAAGGTTTGGACCCTATTGGTACATTGGAAGGAAAACTGATTTTTTTTTTTGTGATTTTTGAATATTTTAGATATTCTGTTGTGCTGCCCTCATCTGTTTCGCTCTGAGGTGTGGTCCAATGTCCGCCAGACAATGTTGGCAGCTCTGACACTGCTGACCGTCATACCCTGTGGGGGGTTGACCCCCCTGTGATGCTGGATTTCACATATAGCCAATGCCGTCAATTGGTGAGCACTAATATATGCTAATATGCATTATGTGATGATTTTTTGTGAAATGTTAATATGAATTATGTATTCTATATGATGTTAAAAATGACTGTTTTTATGATCAATTCATAGATAGAAATGCATGTAGAGTTGCCCTGAAGAAGCAGACTGCTGATCTGCAAAACTTTGGATCACTCCATGCACCAGCAACTTATCTACTCTGAGTATCATATCGGGCAATGTGCCATATGTCATTATACATCAATGTGTTTTTATGATGTTTTTACGGAATTATGTATCAATAAAATGTTTAACTTTTAAATGAAGTCTGGCTTCACGTGCTTCATGACAACGGTATCCATTAAAGTCCCGATCCCTGGCAGAGTTTACCTCTTCCAAATACAGCATGTTATCACTGTAGTGCATGTGGGCATGACAGACTGTAAGGAGGCTGCAAGACATCATCAGCATTAATATGTAACAAAGGATGAAAAAGGGTAAAAACCCTTCCCTACCTCTACCCCCAAATTCTCAGAGCTTCGCTACATTTTCTACCCACAGGACATTCAGTTAGGCTGGGTTCACACTATTGTGGCCGCTGTTTCAGTGCGGCAGTCTGGTGCGTTTCTATTCACCGGTTTAAGTGCGATTCAGGTGCAAATATTTACCTGAAATCGCACCTGAACTGAACCCAAAAACACACAGGACCCTTTTGGAAACCACACACTCCCCGCACATGTGTGAACTGGCTGCATTGAAAGCCGTTCACATTTACATGTTATGCGAACTGGATGCGGACAAAAACACATCCAATTTGCATGTATGTGAATGCAGTGTAAGGGTTTACATTTACTTTAACAGACCTGACAGTGCATACAAGTCCTACGCTAGCCTCTCACTATACATTATATCAGCTGCATCCTCTTTCCTTTCTTACACACATCGTCAGTATGGTTTCTGGCAATCCACCCTTTCACAGTGAGGGGTTGGCTTATCCAAAAGCCCTCCTATTGGCCCGTCTAAGCCAGCTGACAACAGTTCAAATGCCAAGCAGTGAATTATGGTTAATATGGCACATTTTCACATTATTTGCCAGGTCAATGAACTTCAGATACCCAGGATTTGCTGTGAACCTGAAACTCATCCCTTACTCCTGTCCCTAATAGTTAATCTGACACTGGATGCCACAAAATAGAATAGACGGAGAATAAATTCAAGCGCATTGTAAAATCACAGTCACTGCAAAGACTCAGGGAAAATAATTGTTTTCTGTCTGTCCCATTCACACTGTAACGCAGCCTGGAGCTGTGGTAAAGTATGCTGCATTTTAACGCAGCGCACCATTCAGGATTGCATGTCACTGTACAGCAGCGCAGCACATCTAGCTTCTGTACAGTGACATGAATGATGTTTTCTTTTGTACGCTTTAAACAAAGTTGAATGAGGAAAGAAAAGGAGATGTGTGATGCCCTGAATCGTGCACTACATAACCCCCTACCTCAGCCAAAATGGTCAACTGCCGGAGAGGAACCTGCTGTGGTTTCCCTGCCCTCTGTGTGTGGATAGAGCCAAAAGCAAAAAGATCCATTCTAAGCCCATTAGAAATAACTGCATCTTTAGGACATCTAGGTGTTGTATTTTAAATCACAAACCTATCATCCTATTTCCTTATATAATATGTGAAAAAGACTGCGCTAACCTTTATATAAACGTCTAAGAGACACAGCTGCAGGGTACAAAGTCGGGATTTACCACCAGATGTCAATATCTACAAATCTACCTGCGCTCGTGTCTATAACTCAAAAGGGTGGATATATCAAAATATCACCATACATACCTTGTGTGAAAAATTAAAAAAAACTGAAAAAAACATATGAATGAATATCACTTATATTGCTTCGTATAAAAAATATATATCAACAAAACATCAAACAAAGTAGTGAAAAACCATATAGGAATGTGTGAAAATTAGTATAAAGTCCCAATTCAGTCCATTCAAATCAATGCAGCAAGTGCAAGAAAATGTGTATAAAAGCAGTATCTTGAAAAATCCTCCACCACACCAATCCTCTTGTGATAGAATCCTCCACCAAACAAGATGTGCCCTTACCAGAGCCCCAGGATCCCCTATTACGGGGGGTCTGGAAACGCTTGTGTGGAGACCAGGCTTCCACTCAGCCCTTGATAGTAGGCGCCCCCAACTTCAATTCCCTAGTATACCGTCAATCCGTACAATTATTTCTAGTGGGTCAGATGAGCAGGCAGATATCACCTTCTGCAAGGTCTAAAGTGCTAATCCTCTCCTCCTCCGGACAGCCAAGTGGATGTACAGCTGAATGAGCAACTTTCTAAAACATCAACCTAATGGAAGTCAGGCAGTTGATCCCATGCATCTTCTTACTTCATGCAAACAAACAGCTTTTTGAGTTATAGACACGAGCGCAGGTAGATTTCTACTGAATATCTATACTTGCAGCTGCTAGTGCTAAGTGAATAGCCACCAAATAACACATCAAAAGTTGCACAGCGCTTAAACAACAACTTAACATATGACATACTGTATATTCAACATAAACAAATTCCTTAACCACTCCAGATCCGCGCTATTGCCATAGTACGGCTCCAGCGCGGATCTGGAATGCCGGGACGACGTCCATGGACGTCGTCCCCTGTGCACGCTCCTTGCGCGCCCCCTAGTGGCAGCAGCGGCGCGCGCACGCGCGCGCCACACGCTGCACAAGCGTGCCCGTGGCTCGGGCGGACTCGATGTCCGCCCGGACCCGCCGATCTCCTTCAGGAGCCTCAGAAAGGGGAACCGCCATTGTAAACACGGCGGTTCCCCGTTCTGTGAGGGGGGGCATGCCAGATCTACTGATCCCTGTCACTGGGATCAGTTAGATCTGTCATGTCCCTGTCAACCCCACCCCCCCACAGTTAGAACACACCCAGGGAACATATTTAACCCCTTCACTGCCCCCTGCAGGTTAACCCCTTCACTGCCAATGACATTTACACAGTAATCAGTGGACATTTAAATTTCTGATCGCTGTATAAATGTCATTGGTCCCAAAAATGTGTAAAAAAGTGTCCGTCATTTCTGCGGCAATATCGCAGTCCCGCTAAAAATCGCAGATCGCCGCCATTACTAGTAAAAAAAAAAATAATAAAAACGCCATAAATCAATTCCCAGTTTGTAGATGCGATAACTTTTGCGCAAACCAATCAATATACGCCGATTGCGATTTTTTTTTTTACCAAAAATATGTAGAAGAATATATATCGGCCAAAACTGATGAATAATTTTTTTTAATGGATTTGTACTTTAGCAAAAAGTAAAAAATATTGTTCTTTTTAGCAAAATTGACGCTCATTTTTTGTTTATAGCGGCGATCAGAAATGACGCAGAGGTGATCAAATACCACCAAAAGAAAGCTCTATTTGTGGGAAAAAAAGGACGCAAAATTTATTAGGGTACAACGTTGCACGACCGCGCAATTGTCATTCAAAATGTGACAGCGCTGAAAGCCAAAAATTGGTCTGGGCAGGAGGGGGGTTTAAGTGCCCGGTAAGGAAGGGGTTAAAGGAGTTTGGAACTCGCAGCATACACTTTAACTTTCTAACATCAGCATTGCAATAACAGTATAAAAAAATATTTATTTCTGACAATCCAATATAAGCTTACTTGAAAAATCTCCTTTCATGTTGTGATTACTACCTGTCTGCCAGCCATCTTTTTGCACAACTTCCTGGATTACCTGTGTTCCATTAGAATCGTCGACCCGTCAGATTAGGTAACGGAAGTGATGTTTCGTCAGCTGCGCATGCATCCACCGCTACCAGATTTGCTAATCTGACAGAACGCTTGTTTTCAGAAGAAGACAGCGGACATCTTAGTACAACCAGCTATGTCTTGAATTTAACAGTAATTTTAGCAATAAAGTGAGCGTATATGAATAAATAAAGTATATTCACATCTGTGATGCTGTTTGCATGTTTAATTTTGAAAGCCTAAAGGTTTAGCGCAGTGCGGGGTGTACCAACATGGCCTCCACCACCTTCCTACTGCTGGCATCCAGCTTCTTTCAAAATGTAGCATCCAAACAGCATCACAGATGTCAATATACTGTATGTATTTATATAAGCTCACTTTATTAAAATTACTGTTAAATTCAGCTTGTGTGTAGTAAGATGTCAGCTGCTGTCTTCTTCTGACTGCAGATGTTCTGTCAAATTAGCAAACCTGGTATCGGTGTACACATGTGTAGCGGACGTAACATTACTTCCGTTATATAATCTGACGGGTCGTCGATTCTGACGAAACACCTGCATGCTCTGCAAATTCCCCTCTGCTGTTTACTGTCAATTCAAAATGACTACATATCCCATGATACCTTACTGCCTGCAAGCAGTAATTCCTGTACTGACTGCCTCCTGAAACTCCTCTTCTCAGTACCTCTGTAGCTCCCAAGGCAGGCTCTGTGATTTTCATGACAGAGCAGTGTCTACCCTCAGGGCTTAGTGAATACGTGTCACACAATTCAATTAAGCAGATGTCTAGAGTTCTTCACAAAGCAAGATTACAAACATAATTACATAGTCAGGTTGAAAAGACACAAGTCTATCTAATTCAATGAACAGATCAATTTTATCTCCATATACACAATACTAAACCCACAGTTGATCCAGAGGAAGGCAAAAACCCCCACTGAGAATGGTCCAACATTCTCCAGTGGGGAAAATAATTCCTTCCTGATATCCCAGGAGACAAGCGGATACTCCATACCTGGTGTTTTTAACTATAAATTTTAATTATTTACTGTTATATTTAATGCATCTAAGAATGCATCCACCTATTTTTTTAAAACAATTGCCTGAGCTGGCCAAAACTCTTGAGGGAGTCTATTCTACATTTTCACAGCTCTTAGTGTGAAGAAGCCTTTCCGTGTGTGGAAGTTAAATCTCCTTTCCACCAGACATAAAGAGTGCCCCCTTTAACCTCTGTATCCCCTTGAATTGCCTCTGAAAAAATTCAGTTCTTCTACTCTTTCCTCATAGCTGAGATCTTCTGTGCCACATATTGGTTTGGTTGCCTTCTCTGCACTTTCTCCAGTTCCCTGATATCCTTTTTGAGAACTGGTGCCCAAAACTGAACTGCATATTCCAGATGAGGTCTCACCAATGATTTGTACAGGGGCAAAATTAGATCTCTCTCTCTGGAGTCTATACTTGTTTTAATACAAGAAAGGATTTTGCTAGCTTCAGAAACTGGAGCTTGTCATTGCATACTTCTATTAGGTCTATGTTCTACCAGAACACCCAGATCCTTCTCCATCATTGACTCCCCCAGCTGTCCTAAAATGTATGAAGAATGCATGTTTTTAGCCTCAAGTTCATAACTTTACATAAAATCTCATTTCCACATAGTTGTCCAATTAAACAGTGTATCAAGGTCTGCTTGTAAGTTGATGACATCCTTTAAGGGCGTTATTCTAGTGCATAGCTTGGTGTCATCTGCAAAGACTAAAATGGTATTTGTAATCCCAAACTCTATATAATTTATATAAAATGAACCTTGGGGTACACCACTGATAACCTTAGACCATTCAGAGTAAGAATCATTAACCACTACTCTCTGAATTCTGTCTTTTAACCAGTTTTCTATCCATTTACAACCTGATCTTTCCAAGCCTGTAGACTTTACCTTACACATTAGCCATGTGTGGGGAATGGTGTCAAACTCTTTTGCAAAATCCAAGTATATCATGTCCACAGCCACTCCTTTACCCAATTTTTTGCTTACTTCCTCATAAAAAGAAACCAGAATTATTTGACGACTTTGGTCTTTTGTAAATCAATGCTGTCTATACTTAAAATATTATATTCTAGCAAAAACTGGTTTACCCATTTTATCACATAAAGCACACTCACTGGAGACATTGCATTATCTAATATAGGAGATTGCCAGAAAATGATAAAGTTATCAAAGCAGCAGGAGGGAGGGGCGGGCACTGTCATGAGCTGACAGACAGGGAGGGGAGGGGAGGAAGGAGCAGACGGGGGAGAGGACAGAGGAGAGAGAGGGGATGATGGAGGCACATAAACTGACTAGGGCAGAAACTGGCAGGTATTTCAGGTGATACAGGGGGCCAAATGGCATAGCACTGTGCTGTTATTTGTGCTTTAAAGGGACAGGATCTTTTTTTTTTATAGTAACAAACTCTCAAGTATCCTTCTGACAAGAGAAGGTAAACAAATTGGTCTGTAGTTACTTGGTAAAGACTATGATTCCTTTTTAAATATAGGCACCACATTGGCCTTGTATCAAGCCACCCCAGTCATTAAAGAGTCTCTAAAATTTAGAAGCAATGGCTTTCATGCAACAGAGCTCAACTCTTTGAGGACAGGTACATGTAAGCCACCTGGGCCAGGTGCTTTATTTACCTTTAATTTGTCTAAATGTGTCTGGACCATTCATTTTGGATCATTTGGGGCTATGCCAATACTATCCCTAGTGTGGACTAGAGCTCCCCCATTTTCCTTTGTATACACAGAGCTGAAGGTATTTAATACATTTGACTTTTCTTTGTCCCAACCCACCAATTCAAGATTATCTTGTAATGGGCCTACATGCTCAGATCTGACCTTTTTACTGTTAATATATTTGAAGAATTTTAGGGGTTTGTCCTATTTTTCTTTGTCGTTCATTTTGAGTCCATATATCCTTTTTATATATTCTTTTATATTCTTTGTAACATTTAAATTGTTATAGTGTTCTTTCAATTATATATTTTTAAAAGCCCTTTTCTTATTATTTATAGCTTTTCTAACTTTAGACATGAGCCACATCATTTTTTATTTATTATAGCCTTTTAAACTTTTACAAACCTAAAGTTTATTTAGATTAATAGGAGTAAGCTAGAAATAATTGAACTACAAAGTGGAAATGAGCATATGATTTAAAATTTTGACCACTGACACACTTTAATTGTTATTGATCAAAAATGGTCCATGTCCATGTGCCAATAGTGCCTTAAAGTGATAAAATAGGCAGAAGGTTCTTTTTTATCTTAATGCATTCTATGCATTAAGATAAAAACCTTCTGTGTGCAGCAGCCCCCCTCAGCCCCCCTAATACTTACCTGAGCCCCCTCTAGATCCAGCGATATTGTAGGAATGTCTTGGCTGCCCGGGACTCCCCTCCTCATTGGTTGAGACAGCAGCCTGGCGCTATTGACTCCTGCTGCTGTCAATCAAAGTCAGTCAGCCAATGAGAAGAGAATGGACACGGAGCTGTGGCTCAGGTCGGGTTCCCCATAGCAAGCTGCTTGCTGTGGGGGGCACTCAACAGGAGGAAGGGGCCAGGAGCACCGAAGAGGGACCCAAGAAGTGGAGGATCTTGCGCAAATCCACTGCACAGGGCAGGTAAGTATGACTTGTTTGTTATTTTTACCTAAAAAATGAGACTTTACAATCACTTTAATGTTCATATAAATATTTAGTCAATAAATTTAAATACTCCAGCCTTGTTTATCTGCCACCGGAACTCTCCCTTTGAAATGGGTTAACTCACCAGATACTGATGACCACTAATTAGGGATGAACTCAAGGTGAGGTGTTTGGACGAACATCTGAACCAGTTTGACGGGAGTCGGATGTCATATATAATAGCAACATAACCTCCGACATTCTACATAACAGCTTCCCACTGTCAGCGGTTGTTAAGGAAGCTGGCGGGTCACTGACAAATCCTTAACAACCATTGATGCCACTGGCCCCATTCACTTAAATGGGCGGGAATCCACAGCCATGAAAGCAAAAGGGTGATGATAGCATTTAAACCTGGTATTGATTTTCAGGGGGTACCCCATGCAAAAAAAATGTGTGAGGCCTTTTATGAAATCCATACCAGATCCTTTGGGTCTTATGTGAATTTTAAGGGGGACTTCGATTTTTTTATATTTTTTCACGTTTTTTATATATTCTAAAAATCCACCAGCACTCTGGAAATTTCTTATCTACAGGAATTATCAATCAAATTCAATTAAAAAAGAGAGCAGCGCCAATACCACCTTAATACTATCACACCTTCCTCAGGTGCGAGTAGCCGACAGAACCTTCAAAGTTATATGGTAGGCCCGAATGCCGCTCAATGAATGGTGAGGCCAGAACAAGTACAGGCTATAGTAGATTTGGTGGCAGACAATGCCTCCAGTTCCTTCAAATGGTCTTCCACCCAGTCCCTTGCTGAAAGCTCAGAGTTGGCACCTGAACCCCATGGCCCTCTGTCTTTCACCTCAGCCCCTTGTATATCAGCCAAGCAGTCTGAGCCCCAAGTCATGCAGCAGTCTCTTATGCTTTTTGATGACTCTGCTGGTGTGCATTTCGTGGGCCATCCACATAGCCCTACCCCAGAAGTGGAAGACATTGAGTGCACCGATGCCCAACCTCTTCTGTTTCAGAATGAGGACATGGAAACACCACCGCAGCACGTCTCTGATGATGACGAAACACAGGTGCCAACTGCTGCGGCTTTCTACAGTATGCAGACTGACAAGGAGGGCAGTGGTGAAGAGTGGGTGGAAGATGATGTGGAGGATGATGAGGTTCTAGACCCCACATGGAATGAAGGTCATGCGAATGACGTGTGCAGTTTGGAGGAAGAGGTGGTTGTCGCACAGAGGCACCAGCACAGCAAAAGAGGAAGCAAGTTGCAAAAACGGAGCGACCGTCCCCTAGACAGTACGCCTGCTACTACCCACCGCACCCATGGACCTAGCACAACAAAGGCAGCTCAAAGGAGTTCCCTGGCGTGGCAGTTCTTCGGACAATGTGCTGACAACAAGACACAAGTGGTTTGCACGCTGTGCAATCAGAGCCTGAAGCAAGGCATAAATGTTCTAAATCTGAGCACAACCTGCATGACCAGGCATCTACATGCAAAGCACGAGCTGCAGCGGAATAAGCACCGCAAAATCCAAGAAAGGTCTCGGCCTCCTCCTGCTTTTTCTTCTGCTGCTGTCTCGGCCTCTTCCTCCACCTCTACAGTGCCAGTGTCACCTGCCACCCAGCAAACAGACCATGTGACAGCAATGCCACCATGTCTGCCACCGTCCCCAAGCATTTCCACAAGCTGTCCATCTCCCAAACACTGGAGAGAAAGAGGAAGTACCCCCCTACCCACTCACGATCCCTGGCCCTGAATGCCAGCATTTCAAAATTCCTAGCCTTTGAAATGCTGTCATTCCGTCTGGTGGACACGGACAGTTTTAAAAACCTGATGGCTGTGGCTTTCCCACATTACGTGGTTCCCAGCCGCCACTACTTTTCCAGGCGAGCCATCCCTTCCCTGAACAAACAAGTTGGGGACAAGATCAAGTGTGCACTGCACAACGCCATCTGTGGCAAGGTCCACATAACCACTGATACGGGGACCAGTAAGCACTGGCAGGGACGCTATATCGCGCTAACTGCACACTGGGCAAATGTAGTGGCGGATGGGCCTGAGGCGGATAGCAGTTTGGCGCATGTCCTTCCACCACCGAGGATTGCAGGGCATTTCTCTTTGCCTCCTGTTGCCTCCTCCTCCTACTCCGCTTCCTCCTCCTCTACCACCTCCTCATCCGGTCAGCATAGCACCTTCACCACCAACTTCAGCACATCCAGGGGGGAAACGACAGCAGGCCATTTTAAAACTGATATATTTGGGAGATAAACCCCACACTGCGCAGGAGCTGTGGATGGGCATTGAACAACAGACCGATGAGTGGTTGTTGCCACTGAGCCTCAAGCCCGGCCTGGTGTTGTGCGATAATGGGCGAAATCTCGTAGCAGCTCTGGGCCTAGCCAGTTTGACGCACATTCCTTGCCTGGTGCATGTGCTGAATCTGGTGATGCAGAAATTTCTAAGAAACTACCCGGATATGTCAGAGCTGCTGCAGAAAGTGCAGGCCGTCTGTGCGCGCTTTCGGCGTTCTCACCCTGCTGCTGCTCGCCTGTCTGCGCTGCAGCGGAACTTCGGCCTTCCCGCTCACCGCCTCCTATGCGACGTGCCCACAAGGTGGAACTCGACCTTGCACATGCTGGAGAGACTGTGCGAGCAGCAGCAGGCAATAGTGGAGTTTCAGCTGCAGCACACACAGGTCAGTCGATCTGCAGAACAGCTCCACCTCCATGCGAGACCTGTGTACCATATCGCAGTGTTTCGAGTACTCCACCAACATGGCCAGTGCCGATGATGCTGTTCTCAGTGTTACTATCCCACTTCTATGTCTCCTTGAAAAAATACTTTGGGCAATGATGGAAGAGGATGTGGCACAGGAGGAAGAGGAGGAGGAAGAGGAAGAGGGGTCATTTCTACAGTTATCAGGCCAGTCATTCACAAGTGGCTCGGAAGGTGGGTTCCTGCACCAGCATAGGCCAGGTAAAAAATATTCAAGCCAGGGCACAGTTCTGGAGGATGAGGAGGATGATGATGATAAGGAGGAGGAGGAACCGTGTTCACAGCAGGGTGGCACCCAACGCAGCTTGTGGGCATCACTGAAGCGTGGCTGGGGGGATACGGAGGACACAGATGATACACCTCCCACAGAACACAGCTTGTCTTTGCCTCTGGGCAGCCTGGCCCACATGAGTGACTACATGCTGCAGTGCCTGCGCAACGACAGCCGAGTTACCCACATTGTAACTTGTGATGAATACTGGGTGGCCACCCTGCTGGATCCCCGTTACAAGGACAACGTGCTGCCCTTAATTCCCTCACTGGAGTGTGATCAGGAGATGCGCGACTACAAGCGCACATTGAGGGCATTCCCAAATGACACCGGGGGCTCAGTGAAAGCACAAGGCGAAGGCAGAGGAGAAGGAAGAGGTCGCCAATGCAGCTGTGGCAATGCCAGCACCTCAGAAGGCAGGGTTAGAAATGTGGAAAAGCTTTGTCAGCAGCACGCCACAACAAACAGCACCACCAGCTGATAGGCAACATCTTAGCAGGAGGCAGCATTTCAGCAACATGGTGGAACAGTATGTGTGCACACGCCTACACGTACTGACAACTTCTGGGTCTCCAAATTGGGCACATGGCCTGAGCTTGCCCTTTATGCCTTGGAGGTGCTGGCCTGCCCTGCAGCCAGTGTATTGTCTGAACGTGTGTTTAGCACGGCAGGGGGCGTTATCACAGACAAGAGCAGCCTGTCCTCAGCCAACGTGGACAAGCTAACGTTTATTAAAATGAACCAGGCATGGATTCCACAAGACTTGTCTGTACCTAGTGCAGAACAGACATTTAGACCGGCCTCACGCAGCCATTGGTATACTTAAGTGAACTTAGTCTGTTTTTGAGGCCTTCTCAACCTTCTACTTCACATCCACCTCCTCCTCCTCCATTTTTTTTTTTTTATGTGATTTTAAGTTATTTCCCTATCCACATTTGTTTGCAGGACACTTGTCCTACTCTTAATCCCATTTTGCAAGCCCTCCCTTTTTGGAGCCATTTGTGTGCCCAAAAGTTTGGGTCAACATTGACTTCAATGGGGTTCGGGGTTCAGGGTCAAGTTTGGGGCCGAACTCAAACTTTTTCGTGAAGTTCGTCCGAACCCGAACATCCAGGTGTCTGCTCAACCCTATTCATTAACTACTTTAGCCCTTGAAGGATTTGCCCCCTTAATGACCAGGCCCTTTTTTGTGATACGGCACTGCGTTACTTTAACTGACAATTTCGCGGTCGTGCGACGCTATACCCAAACAAAATTGACGTCCTTTTTCCCCACAAATAGAGCTTTCTTTTGGTGTTATTTGTCCACTTATTCTTTTATTCATCTGTTTAGGCCAATATATATTCTTCTACATATTTTTGGTAAGAAAAATGGCAATATTATAGGCATATATTGATTGGTTTGAGCAAAAGTTATCATGTCTACAAACAATGGGATAGATTAAGGGACTTTTATTTATTTTTACTGTTTTTACTGGTAATGGCGGCAATCTGTGATTTTTAGCAAGACTTCAACATTGCGGCGAACAAATCTGACCCCAAATTATACCTTTAGGGACCAATGACATAATTACATTGCTATAAAATGCAGTGATCAATGTAAAAATGACACTGGCAGGAAACAAGTTAACACTAGGGGGCGATCAAGGGGCTAACTGTGTTCCCTCTTTGTGTTCTAACTGTGTGGGGGATGGGCTGGCAGGGACATGACAGAGATCACTGTTCCCGATGACTGGAAACAGTATATCACTGTCATGTCCCCTGTCAGAACGGGGATCTGCCTTGTTTACATTGGCAGATCCCCATTCTGCCCTTGTACTAGGCGATGGGGGGGGGGTCACCGGCGGACATTGAGTCCGCCCGGTACACGGGTGCGCTCCTGCCCGCAACTGCGCCTGCGCGAGCCACCGTACAGCTACGGCGGTTCACAAAGGTGAGCCGACCTGCTGCCATATAACAATGGCGGCTGGTCGGCAAGCGGTTAAAGTGTATTTTTTCCATAAAAAAATTGCGTTGAAAAAAATGCTGCGCAAATACCGTGTGACATAAAACATTGCAATGACCACCGTTTTATTCTCTAGGACCTCTGCTAAAAAATATATATATATTATTTAGGGCAGGGCCTGACAAATCCCAGGCCCCATGTTGCCATGGCAACTAGAAATTGCGTCCTGGAGCCTGGGCTTTTGTCAGCTGTCCATATCTGCATCCCACTTGCCAACCATGCTATAGCAGAAGGATGTCTATCGAGATCCTCCCAGAACCACACCCCTGTTGTGCACATTGGGCACGCGCTGTGATTGCTCTGTGCTTCAGACACAGACTAATTACAGATCAAAGTAAAGGGCCAATCACAGCAGCCCTTTACCATTTGATCAGCTGTGCTCAATCACAGCTGATCCCATGTAAACAAATGCTGGTTATCGTAATTTCCTTTCCTCAGTGCTTTCCTGTGACAGGGGACATTAACACTGCCCTGATATCAGTGCAGCCCCATCAGGGCTAATCAGTGTCCATAAGTGCAGCATATCAATGTCCATCAGTGCAGCATATCAGTTACCATCAGTGCTGCCTATCATTGCTCATCAATACTGCCTTATTAGTGCAGCCTCATTAGTGCCTCCCCATCAGTGCCCATCAGTGCCACTTATCAGTGCCCATCAATGCCGCTTTATCAGTGTAGCCTCATTAGTGCTGTCTCATCAGTGCCCATCGGTGCCGCCTTATCACTGCACATAGTTACATAGTTAGTCAGGTTGAAAAAAAGACACAAGTCCATCTAGTTCAACCAAAAAAAAGAAAAGGAAAAACATATATATAACCAATAATGTAGCGCCCCCAAAGTTTAGGCGTTTTTGAGAGGTCTTTTTGCTAGGAGAGAGCAGACCTGAATGTTTTGATCTGGGTGGGGGAGTGGTTCAGGGTAGGCTGGAGATTGCAGAGAGGGACACCACTACTTCTCCCCTTGGTTCCAGAAAGTGGAAGAAAGGAAGGGGGGATGGATGAGGAGGTGTCGATTTCTGTGTATGTTAAGGAGCCCTGACCAATCCCCATCTGGGAGCCCCCAAGCCTGGGGGGGGGGTGACCTTGAGGCCCGGAGGTTTGGGTGTGGACCAGAGTGGGGTTGATTCCTGGAGCAGCACAAGGGTACAGGAGAACAGCAGAGGTGCTACTGAGGACACTTTAAAGAATCCACTGTAGTCGGTGAGTGACAGACCCTGGGACCTGGAAGACAAGGCTGGAACAGGCTGGGAGAGGAATAGTATACAGTCCGTGGAGGTCTCAGGAGCCAGTCAGGGGAAGGAGTGTCACTGAGAGGAAAACAGGCCGGTGTGGCCTGGAAGAGGGATGGGCTGGGAGTTGTAGTCCATCAAAGGCCCAGCTAGCACCAACATACTAAACTACATTCGAGGGGTCCTTGACCCTGGCCTGTAATGGGTGGTCCGGAGGTCCTGCTGACTGAGAGCACGCCTCACCATGTGCTTGCTGCGGTGAAGAGAAAAGGAGTTATGTGAGTCTGATAAATTTCCCTTCAGCTCAGGAAACAAGTGAAGTGCTGGAGAAAGTGAGAGGAGTAGCGGTCTGCAAGTGAAGTACTGATGTCACGTACCTGGTGGACAAGTCTGACTAATGCAGGGGGTCACCTCTCTTGCGGTCCTGGTTCGAGAACCCCTGGTAGTGCAGACAGGGAATTCAAGAGCACAAGGGGGCATGAGGGTTGGACTGGGTCACTTGGTGGTGTGTGAAGGTCCACTGAAGCTCATGCTAGGCAGAAGAATGGTGGTGCGGTCCAGGTAGGCAACTGGCTGGCTATGCAGTACAAATGGAGCAGGCAGGCGGGTGGTCGGGTGCAAGCAGGGTCGGCAACGTGTGGGCAGCAAAGGTACAGAAGGATCAGACAAAAGAGTAGTCGTAAACAGGCCGGGGGTTAGGGCAGGCAGAAGGTAGCAAAGTCCAAGTAAAGCCGGGGTCACAGGTGCAGGAAAGTCTTTCAGAGTAATCACAGGGGTCACAGGAAAGCTGTAGAACGGACAGCATCTGCTGCAGGGTGTTGTCTGCTTAAATAGGCCATTTGGTGCCATTGGCGCAATGCGCACAGACACCTGAAACAGCCATTTTCCTAACAGCTGGAGGGAAGTGAGAGGAGTAACAGTCTGCAAGTGAAGTGCTGGAGGAAGTAGAGTTGTATATATGGTCATGTATATAGGTGGTCCTGTAAAGCAATTCTTTGGGGCATCCCACAGTCACCCCTTTCCCCATCCAAGTTAATCCCCTAAATAAAACAAGCAAAAACAAGAGTCGGCCTGTTCAGTCACTCCGAATGTGTGAGATATGGTGGGATTGAGGGCAG
Source organism: Glandirana rugosa (assembly GCA_018402905.1). Lineage (NCBI taxonomy): Eukaryota > Metazoa > Chordata > Amphibia > Anura > Ranidae > Glandirana > Glandirana rugosa. The sequence goes on from BLSH010528068.1 coordinate 267,171, forward strand.
CCAGAAGGTGAACCACAACTACCAGCCACCCCTGAGGGGGCACATGGCTACACATACAATCCCATATACACAATCCTTCACCCATAGTTGATTCAGAAGAAAGCAAAATACCCCAACAAAGCATGATCCAGTTTGCTATAGTGGGGGAAAAAATTCCTTCCTGATCCCCAGAGGGGCAAGCGGATTTTCCCTGGTTCAACTTTACCTACAAATGTTAGTAGCCATTTATGTTATGTACATTAAGGAAAGAATCCAGGCCTTTTTTAAAGCAATCTACTGTGCTAGCCAGAACCACCTCGGGAGGAAGTCTATTCCACATTTTCACAGCTCTAACTGTGAAGAAACCTTTCCGTCATCAGATCAGTGCAGAAGAAAAAATTATTTACAACATTTTAGAACAGAAATTAAGAAAAAGGTTTCCTTTTCAAAATTGTTAGTCTTTTTTCATTTGTTTAGCAAAAAATAAAAAATCCAGTGGTGATAAAATTTCATATGTGCACAGTGTTGCATGACCGCCCAATTGTCATTGAAAGTATGACAGCGCTGAAAGCTTAAAATTGGCCTGGGCAGCAAGGGGACGAAAGTGCCCAGTAGGCATATGGTTGAAAAAAACTGGCTCCTAACTTTTTTAGCTGGTTCCTAAATTTAAGTCCAAGAAGAGGGGGTGTGGACACCACTCAGACCATGAAAAACTCCAAACTCAGTGCAGGTGCTAGCCCCAGCTCATCACTGTCAATTAGCAGTCCAAAGAAGAAGATGATGGCTGCACACCACACCGACAAGGAAATTAATAAATGTTCTTCTATTGGAATCGTCAAGCCAAAACAGGTCACAGGAAAAAATGCTGGTTAACGCGTTTCATGCGTCTGCTGAGTGTGAACAAGCACACAGCAGGCATGTGTAACGTGTTAACCAGCATTTTTCCTGTGATATGTTTTGGCTTGATGATTCCAATAAAATAACATTTATTAATATTTCTTTGTCGTTGTGGTGTACAGCCATCTTCTTCGGACTCCTAAATTCACAGCAAATTTGCCAAGCCTTGGTTTAGGGGTTCTAAGTAATTTTCTAGCAATAAAAAGGCTGATTTTTACTTTGCAAGGCTCATCTATTAAGTGTCTCCAGTGCAGGGGCAGCCATCTTGGTTGGGTATGTGTCAAGCATGGAGGATGGTAAATGGCTGGTGCAACAAAAAAGGAGAAGGTGGTTTGCAGGCTGTGGAGGAGAGAGGAGAGGACTAGCTGGAAGAAAGCAGGTGTGTAGGGAAAATACTGACTGAACAGAACCCTGCTGTAGCTGACTACAGTTTGAAGAGAGACCTTATTGAAGAAACTCATCTTGTAGGACCTTGTCTGAAAGACCAGGAACTTTCTCCCTGAGTGGGTATGAGGAGTGATTTAGGTACCTGGTGAGATCAGACTGTACTAGAGAGCACCCCCACCAATTATAAGGAAGGAGGGACTGTCTTAGCAGGACTGAAAGAGAGATATCACAGCAACTCCTATCTCTGTCTGAGGATTTGAACTGAACCAGATCCCTGGGTCTGGTTGAAGACTAACTTCATATAAGTTAATCTATTGTCTGCTAGGAATTGTTGTTTTGTCTTCAAAAGCCCCAACATTGCTGGCTAACATTTTTTTTCTTTTATCAGTCATTGACCAATGTGAGAAAACTGGGACTATTATAGCTAGTTAGGACTGTCTTTATATACTGTTGCTAGGTAAATGCAGTTCAGTTCTGTTAACTACTGTTAGTCAGAGTACTAAAGGTGTTTAACCATATCTCTTAGAGTAATGTTGTTGTCTTATTGATTATTTGTATAAGAACACTTGCTAAACCTCTCTTCTTTTTGGCTATGTTTGGCCTAATAAATTCTTTGAAATATGTCAAGGTGTGTCCCCTGTACTTAAACATTTCCGTCGAGGACTCTTCGACGACTTAAGAAAACACTAAAGAGACGTGTGGACTTCTACTGTATGGAGTGAGTGGGTCGTGAATGGCTGTGTGGAACTGTATAAAGTTTCTTAAATAATCCGGTTTGTATCGGTTTTTCTTCTCTCCAAATCGTTCACAAGAATATGTTTATTAGTTATTCTGTTGTTGTAATGAGATTCTCTATACCAATTTGTGGAAATCATGAGACTGATTGTCATCAATTGTCTTGACTTGACGTAAATGGATCGTTGTCATATATTTCTGTCAGGATTGATCGATATTATCAGGGTCAAAAGAGTGTAACCAG
>BLSH010528068.1:274155-285108 GCA_018402905.1 Glandirana rugosa
GGTGAACTCCATGCCCAAGAGGGTTAAGGCAGAGATGGAAAATAATGGAGGCCAAAGAGACAAAATATTAATATTTTGGACCCAATTTGGACATTTTTTCACTTAGGGGTGTACTCAGTTTTGTTGCCAGTGGTTTAAACATTAATGGCTGTGTGACGAGTTACTTTGAGGGGACAGCAAATTTACATTATTATACAAGCTGTACACTCACTATTTTACATTGTAGCAAAGTGTCATTTCTTCAGTGTTGTCACATGAAAAGATATAATAAAATATTTACAAATATGTGAGGGGTGTACTCACTTTTGTGAGATACTGTATATGCTAATGTGCCCAATAATACTTCTTTCGGTGACAAATCCTCCTTAAGTTCTCCCCTTGAAATTCATAAACTCACTAGATTGATTAGACCACTCAGCCAAATGATTAGAAACCACTCCAGACAGTATGCCCCGATAGATCTTCTCCTGCCTCCCAGTTATATATTCCCATAGCATAAAACAATGTATTTTTACTAGAATGCAAAAAAATAACCTCCAATGTGTTGTGCTTCATCCAGCACTAGCCTGTTCTACTTTTGATTCTATTGAACTAGTGCACTCTCTGAGGTTGATTTACAAAAGGCAAATAGGCTGTTCACTTTTGTAGGTTGTGTTTATTTTCCTTGTACGTGATTGGGTTATCTTTGCAAAGTGAAGCTTCAACTCATTCACTAAGCGCTGGGGAAACTTCCTTCACTTGCAAAGTGAACAGTGTATTTACCTTTGATAAATCAACCCCTCTGTGTAAGCTTTCTCTACAAAATCAAACATTATAGCAGTAAGGCTAGCCGTAGATAGAGAAATAAAATATTTCTTCATCCACACTAAACAGCATGGCTACACTGTTTATCAAGATGGTGCTGACAAGGCCAGCTATGGCTCAAATTTTGACGAATTCAATACGAATCCACCGAAATTCAAGTCATGTATGGCCAGCTTAAGTCTAGAAAAATAAACACTTGCCTCCCATGGCCTCACTAATGCATGATTATCATGTGACCAGATTTGCACTGTGCCTCTTCCTCATTTGAAAAGATAAGGGTTTGGGCTTGTGGGCAATGGGCAACTCCATTCCCACTGACTTGTATGGGGAGAGAAGCGGTTCTGATGTGAAAACATCCACACAACATACTCAAGCCAGTTCTTAAAATATAGACTGTAAACAGGTATCAGGATTGGGTATGGCGCTGCTAAAAAGTGCAAAAGCATATATAGGTGTGCGTATATATATATGGTGCAAAATATGCAATAGTAAATGCAATAACAAAGGCAATATTCATAAAATGTGCAAAAAATATATGTGCAAATAACTAGCAACACTAACCAGTGTAACTCAGTAAAACACTTCAGTGCAAAGAACTGTGCAAATAAGGTGCAAATGTACACAAATAAATCATAAGTAAATCATTGGTAAGTTCATCAGCATAAAAGTTGAAGACATAAGAATCCAATAGTGACAATGTTTAGTTGTTTTTGTAAGAATGCCTCCATAATTATATTTCTATAGGGATTGCAGATCATATGGGACAAGCCAATCTCTCAAGTTTTCTATCAAAGGAAAATACTCTCCTACAAATGAACACTATTTATTTCATTTTTAATTTTCAAATCAAACTTCCCCCATATAAATTTGGAAACCCTCAAATTCAGTTTTTTCGAAATGTATAGATGCGGTATTCATTATTATTGGTAATTCGGAAAAAATTGAATTTGGTTTGTTCCATTCGTATAGATGCGGTAATCTTTATTTTTGGTAATTCGTGAATTCGGAAACATTTGAATTCAGTTTGTTCCATTTGTATAGATGCAGTAGTCATTATTATTGGTAATTCTGAAAAATTTGAATTTGGTTTGTTCCTTTCTGATAGATGCGGTATTCGTTATTATCGGGAATTCGGAAAAATTAGTTCACTAACAGGCAGACAAAGTTGAAAGGAAATGCCAATACCTAACTAATTTAATAGTTTATAACTATTATTATAGTTTTTATTATTATTATTTATTATTAATAAATAATAATAATAATTTAAAAAAACTATAATAATGGTTAATAATTCAATACATTCACTAACAGCCAACAGCCAAATTTGAAAGGAAATTCCAATACCTACCTATAATTGAATAGTTTATTATAATAGGTTTTATTATTATTATGATTATTATTATTAATAATTATAAAAAACTATAATAATGGTTATAAACTATTAAATTATAGGTAGGTATTGGAATTTCCTTTCGAAGTATATTATTATAATTGTAATAGAAATTATCTGTTTTTTGTTCTTTAGGATTTTCGAATTTTCAGATTTTCATTCTTTTGAATTTTTGGATGTTCGTTCTTACTTTTGGATTTTCGTTCTTTTGTATTTTCAGATTTACGTTCTTATTTTCGGATTTTCGTTCTTTTGAATTTTCGGATTATCGTTATTTCGTATTTTTGTTCATTCAGATTTTCAAATTTTTAAATTTCCGATTTTCATTCTTTTCAAAAAATGTTTTCAGAAAAATGCGGGAAACGGATTTTCGTTATTCGGACATTTCCGAATTAATGAAAATTCAGACTTTTGATGGAAAACGAATTGTACATGCCTATTGAAAAACACCCTGCTAGCATTTACTGCCATGCCCTTAACTCAGGCATGCAGATAGGAGGGTGTGCTTAGCTGAGGAAGCCCCTCCTCTCCCTGAAGACTCCTGGGATGTATAACACAATTTGTCTAGGCATGGAAACCAGGAAGAAACAGAAGAAATGTACAAAAACAGTATAAAACAAGTGAATATGACATACTTTCCTATCTATTTTCTAATGCTAGCAGCATGAGGATTAAAGATAGTCAATGTTGATTGAGAGAGTGAAGTTCCACTTTAAGGTCACTACATGCCAGTGGCCTCAACCAGGATTATGATCTTTGTCTGTTTATGTGGCCTTCCTTATTTTTTTCATATCTCAGGTTCACCAGACTGTAGATTGGTGAGAGACTTTTATTTCTTTTTTCATTCATCTATTAAGAGTGTGACAGTTGAACCCTTGTGGATATGGGCTCTCTTACCTGTGATGAGTTATTGCTTTATGCTGTGACTATATTGTAGCAATTTATGTTTTATTATGGATAAATTGTAGCTCTTTGGATATGTGAATCTGTGATAGATAGCTGGCATCTATGTGGGTGGTAACTCTCAGCAGCCACCTGTGCAGCTTCCATTGTGATTTGTCTATTTAAATGAATGATAATTATTTTGCTAATTACACTCCACCTGAGGAAGAGCAGGGACACTCAAAACCATTGTATTTTGTACTGATCTTTGTACCTTATCAATTTTTCTAGATTGCAGCAGGAACTGTGAGTGCAGAAATAATGTGGATATTGTACAAGCGACAGAACCTGTCTTTTCCAGCACCTGTGATTCTTGGATTAAAATAGAATTTTGCATACCTCACTACTAAAGTGATATATATATACAATATATATTCTTTTTTTTTTTTTTACACGCCTCATCTAGTCAACAAATAAAATATTTGCTGCATCCATACGCATAGAAGCAGGGATTCTTAAATGATGGTCAGTTGCTTCCTCTGTTACTCCTCTGGTATTACTTAACCACTTCCCAACTGCCCATCCACAATGTACTGTGGGTGAACGCCCGGTTTAGGCAAAGCAACGTATCCATACGTTGCTGCCTACTTACGGCTTTAAGGTGCGTGCATGTACACTTCCTGCCCGACAACTGCTGTGATTGTAAACAGTGGGAGCCTGTCAGCAAGTCCCGACCAATGATTCATGGCAAGGACCTGCTGATCGGCACAACACAGATATCTGTACAGAGGGAGGAATCTGTCAGTTTTTCCTACCTGCAAAGCAGGAAGAAGAAACGGAAAGATCTAGTAGTAAAAGCAGCACACTTTACACATAGTTAAGCACACACTTCACCCCTTGATCGCCCTAGATGTTAACCCCTTCCCAGCCAGTGTCATTAGAACAGTGACAGTGTATAGCATTATCACTGATCACAGTATAATTGTCACTGGTGATGTCAGTGACAGTCAGTTCCCCTTTAAAAAAAGAGAACAAAAGTATACTGTATCTCACAAAAGTGAGTACACCCCTCACATTTTTGTAAATATTTTATTAGATCTTTTCATGTGACAACACTGAATAAATGACACTTTGCTACAATGTAAAGTTGTGAGTGTTCAGCTTGTATAACAGTGTAAATTTGTGGTCCCCTCAAAATAACTCAGCACACAGCCATTAATGTCTAAAATTCTGAAAATAAAAGTGAGTACACCCCTAAGTGAAAATGTCCAAATTGGGCCCAATAAGCCATGTTCCCTCCCTGGTGTCATGTGACTCATTAGTGTTACAAGGTCTCCGGTATGAATGGGGAGCAGATGTGTTAAATTTGGTGTTATCGCTCTTACTCTCTCATGCTGGTCACTGGAAGTTCAGCATGGTGCCTCATGGCAAATAACTCTGAGGATCTGAAAAAAAGAATTGTTGCTTTACATAAAGAGGGTCTAGGCTATAAAAAGATTGCCAAGACCCTGAAACGGAACTGCAGTACGGTTGCCAAGACCATACAGCGGTTTAACAGGACAGGTTCCACTCAGAACAGGACTCGCCATGGTTAGCCAAAGAAGTTGAGTGCCCATGCTCAGCATCATATCCAGAGGTTGTCTTTGGGAAATAGACATATGAGTGCTGCCAGTATCGCTGCAGAGGTTGAAGGGGTGGGGGGTCAGCTTGTCAGTGCTCAGACCATATGCCACACACTGCATCAAATAGGTCTGCATTGCCGTCGTCCCATAAGGAAGCCTCTTCTAAAGATGATGCACAAGAAAGCCCGCAAACAGTTTGCTGAAGACAAGCAGACTAAGGACATGTCCTGTTGTCTGATGGGACCACCTTAACCCTCTTGGACATGGAGTTCACCAGAGCTTTACAGGTTGCCACTGGAGTCCTCTTCCACTCTTCCATGATGACATCATGGAGCTGGTGGATGTTAGAAACCTTGCGCTCCTCCACCTTCAATTTGAAGATGACCCACAGATGCTCAATAGGGTTTAGGTCTGGAAAAACGTATTTGGTTCAGATGATGACAAGTGTGTGTGGCGGCAACCAGGTGAAGAGTACAAAGACAAGTGTGTCTTGCTTACAGTCAAGCATGGTGGTGGGAGTGTCCTGATCTGGGGCTGCGCGAGTGCTGCTGTCACTGGAGAGCTACAGTTCATTGAGGGAACCAGGAATGTCAACATGTACTGTGACACACTGAAGCAGAGCATGATCCCCTCCCTTCGTAGATTGGGCCTCAGGGCAGTATTCCAACATAATAACGACTACAAACGCACCTCCAAGTCGACCACTGCCTTGCCAAAGAAGCTGAGGGTAAAGGTGATGGATTGGCCAAGCATGTCTCCAGACCTAAACCCTATTGAGCATCTGTGGGGCATCCTCAAAAGGAAGGTGCAGGAGCGCAAGGTTTCTAACATTGACCAGCTCCATGAGGTCGTCATGGAAGAGGACACCAGTGGGAACCTGCAAAGGTCTTGTGAACTCCATGGCCAAGAGGGTTAAGGCAGTGCTGGAAAATAATGGTGGCCACACAAAATATTGACACTTTGGGCCCAATTTGGACATTTTCACTTAGGGGTGTACTCACTTTTGTTGCCAGCGGTTTAGACATTGATGGCTTTGTGTTGACTTATTTTGAGGGGACAGCAAATTTACACTGCTATAAAAGCTGTACACTCACTACTTTACATTGTAGCAAAGTGTAATTTGTTCAGTGTTGTCACATGAAAAAGATAGAATAAAATATTTACAAAAATGTGCGGGGTGTACTCTCTTTTGTGAGATACTGTACATAAGAGGTGGCAGAAAAATGAAAAAAAAAATGGTTCACCAGCTAATAAAGAGAATTTATTTAAAAAAAACAGTTTACCAGGAAGCACAGCTAGGTATTTTCAGTAAGGCAAAATACAATTTAAGTCATAGTAACCATTAAGAAATATCTCTGCGATATTCTGGCACACTATACCTATGAATTGTCAAATCAGGTTGGTAGCTATGAAGTATTGCATTTTGGATATTTTCATTGCAGTTTGCACTGCTTAGGTGTCCGTTTATGAAGCAGTGGAAAAAATCCACTGCTCCATTCTCCGCCATTCACAGAGGAGATCGTTCTCCTCTGTGTGCCTGTTTATTAAGGTGTGTAGATCGCTTCACCTTTTGTGAAGTGATCTACAAACGCTTCCTACAGTGGAGAAAGCCCTCGGATACTGGATTCTCGTGAGACCTAATGAGATTACAGTGCCAGAAATTCAACACTGAGATGTTGGTTTATTAAGCAGTGATAAATTATCACACCTCACTAACGGACATTCTGGGAGGAGCCCGCCCACCTTGTTAATAAAATAAAATTAGTCCCCCACACTATATATATATATATATATATATATATATATATATATATATATATATACACACACACACGGCAGGGGGACATGGTTACTGTGTTGGGGGGTCTGACCAAGGAAGAAGGAAGTCAGTAATCCTCCCCTTGGGACTTTCTCTTCACTCCCCAATTCACCACCTCTGAGCTGGGGAATCAGGGAGGGTGAATTCTGACACAGATCGCCAGTGAAGTGCTGAGATCGCAACTTCATAAACTGCCAGTTTCTGTGTCAGTCAGTCACAGCTTCTCCGTGTGTGTGGAGATGATTTGCAGAGAATGTTCTTCCCCGATCATCTCTGTTTCATAAAACGAAAATGAATTGCGATCAGCGGTGATCCCATGGATCACCACTGTTCACAGTTTCATAAACAGATACCAATATTAGTCAAATAACCACTTCAGTTGGTCAAAGTATAAACAGTTATTGATTTGTAAAAAGCATTTTATTGTAGACTTTTGGTAAAGCTGAAATGCATTATACTTTTTTCTCTGGGATACAGCAGCAAACACATTAGGCATGTGTAACGCTTTGTATCCTGTTACCTGTAGGTGGCTGCTTCTGGTAAAAGTCATCCCTGCAGTGTCTTCTTTAAGCCCCGTACAAATGATCAGAAAATCATATGGAAAATACCGCTTTTGAAACGATCGTACGATAATCGGATCGTTAGTACAGAGCTTTCCAGAGCTGATCATGACAATTCATCAGATATTTTCCATCCGGACATGCAGGGAAAATTTTCTAGCATGATGCCCGATCGATTAACCATTACAGCTGTCATTCAAAAATGCAATACAAATACACTACAACACATCACATCGCTTCCGATTTTTTATTCCATCGTACAAGAATTTTTGCCGATTCGATCTGAGATTAGCATACAAAAAAAAACCCCGGATGATCATTTGCCCGATAATCTCATCGTGTGTAACGGGCATTACAGCCACTGCATATTGCCCAGAGCAGCTAATCTTCCGGAGATGTGAAGATAACAGCAGCGTGTCACTCGCCCACCCCTTCTGCCCTCTCTGCCATTCACAGTACTTGTATTACTACACTCTAAAGGCATAACATTCTGTGAATGGGTGGGGGAGACCTTATCATTCAACTACTCCTCCATTCACAGAACTCAGTGCTTTGTGGGAGTGTAGTAATACGAGCAATATGAATGGCAGAGAGGGCAGAAGGGGGTGGGCGAGCAGCCCAACACTTTACACTAGCAAGTGCTGCCATTAACCCTCACATTGCCAGAAGATAGCCAGTATCCAGTGGCTGTGGGGTTAATCTACTGAAACTGGAAAGTGCAAAAGCTGGTGCAGCTCTACAATCAGCTTCCGGGTGTTTTTGTCAAAGCTTAACTGAACAAGCTGATTGGCTACCATGCCCATCTGCACTAGATTTTGCAATCTCCAGTTTTAGTAAATCAACCCCTGTGTGTATACAAATATAAACATATACACTAAAGTTCAGCTTTCAGCAAACTCATGTCAAATTCTTTATATATAATATCTATATTTTATATAGGGCTATAGGTCAGTCTGCATGATTTTTAAGTGTGGGATCAGTAAAACACGTGATTGAAATTAGAGCAGTACTCCAACTAAACCGCTAAATGTAAGATGAAATGCATATTTGTGAAATGTACCAGATAACATATTTTCAGTTCTGTACAGGTAGTCTTTTGGGAAACACGCGTGGTGTTGATTTACTAAATCAGGAGAGTGGAAAATATGGTGCAGCTCTGCACAAAATCCATTTAGCTTCCGGGTTTTTATTGTCAAAGATTAATTGAGCAAGCTGACGTTAGCAGCTGATTGGTTACTATGCACAGCTGCACCAGATTCTGACTGCACCAGTTTTAGTAAATCTCCCCCACATCTGCCACTATATAGCATAAGGCTGTGTTCACACTTGTCTGACCGAGATTGTGAGCACAAGTCGCATTACGTCACAAAATCAATGTTTCCCTATGAGAGCCGCCTTAACTGGTCCGACACAAGTCGGTCCGACTTTCAAAAAGGTTCCTGTACTACTTTGGTCCGACTTTGGTCCTACTTCAGCCCATTGAATATCATTGAAGTAGGATCAAAGTCGGATCCTTGTTCTAACCATCCAACTTGTGACATCCGACTTAGTGATAGCAACAGTAAAAGGAATTTATCTCACATTGGGATTGTTTTGATTGGTGAAAGGACAAGTCACTATCTCAAAGTCAGAGCAAAATCTTATCTTGTTCATTCAAGTCAGATGGAAGTAAGACCAAAGTAGGACAGAATTAGGACCCATGTTGCAGGGCAAAGTAGGATCAAAAGTCTGACCGTTTTTGTGTCGGATAGTGTGAACCCACCCTTAGGGTGACACCTGTATTCACAACTGCTGAATTTATACCCCCACTTTCAGCTTGATTAATGCTGTAAAGGGAATATGGGTAGATTGTGTAACAGAACGCTCAAATTCCTTTTTTTTAAAAAAAGAGAACACACAGCTGGATTAAATCATATATTCTGTACTTGCCTGAAATTCTCCTTTGACACTAAACTCTGGTTTAAAAAAAAATCTATTTAAGTACAGTATGTACTCAAAATATATCTTTTATTGCTCTTAGCCTCCTCCAAACTCCTTATCTTTTCTGCTATGATCTGACTTCCGATTGGACGGTGGCTACATTCATTCTCCATGGTATATAGGAACGTAGCCACCCTGTCTTGCTCGCTCAGGAGATGGACTAGGGCAGGGTTTCTCAACCAGGGTTCCATGAAACCCTAGGGTTCCTCCAGAGGTTGCTAGGGGTTCCTTGAGCAATGAGCAATTTCTGCCTCTCAGTTAAGTTCCCACTGACACTAGTGATCTTTTTAGATATCTGTAAGGGAGTAATTCTTCCCAGTGGTCACAAATGTAGGGAGCATTCTTCCCACTGACCATCACACTAATGTATCATGAGTTGTAGATATAGTAAATTTTAGCAGGGGTTCCCTGAGACCAGAAAGCTATTTCAAGGCTTCGTCCATGTTGAAAAGGTTGAGAAAGACTGGACTAGGGACTTTGGACTATGGGATTTTGTGCAAAGAACAGTCTGCAAACAGTTCACATGACCTCAACGAACGTGCACTGCTCAAGGCCATTAACAAGTGGATGTTTATGGATTGCTTTTGGAGAAGAAGGATATTGTTTAGTGTCACCAGTAAAATACAAAAAAAAATAAAAACAATCTGCTTTAAAATCAAGGCTTTTATTAGTCATCTCTACCACCAATGTTCCACTGTATTTAACAGATGCTGCTGATTTAAATATTTCCTGTAGCCAACACTTCCAGGAGTGTCAGATGCCTGCTCCCTCTCTGCACTTTGTGGTTCCGTCCTCTGACCCCTACGTCACTGCAGGACATATTGGTAATTTAGGGGGCTAGGGATGAAACCACAGCATGCAGCAGGGGACCATGTATCTCATACACCCAGTATTTTGTTCAATGTAGATGTTTTTTTTTTAGGCAGCAGTATCTATTGAATACATCAATGATGCTGGCTTTGGCACAAGCGATACATTTAAAGCCTTTTATTCCATGCTAATTTTTTTATTGCTGTTATGTGGCAATAGAGTCACTTTAACTTCCTTACAGTTTGTGGATCTTGAGAATTCCAATTCAATGATTAATCAAGGTATCAATCAGTTAGAATACCCTAATGCAAAACAATGCTGCTTTTTCTTTGACAATGATAGTTACAGCAACAACAGAGAAGCTAATCCAAGTGTGATCCTGATGTAGAATTTCTTGATCTAGAATTCAATTAAAAGTTCTGGTGAATCAATACAAACCATCACAGATGGAGCCTATGGTCTCAAATAATGTGTGTTTTCCAGATGACTCTTCTGTCATCCACAGTACCACTAAGAGATATTTGTAAGATGTTACACTGAATCACTCACCTGTACTGTGTGTGCTGGTAGGCTGCACAGGAAATCCTTCTGTATCCTAAAAGGACAGATTCCAGCACTACAGCTACGTCCCCATAAAGTCCCTTGCTGCATTGACTGTCTCCGTTACCTGAGTCAATCCTTTTTGTGTACCAAGAGGAGGGGGCAAGAAGTTCCCCAGTCCATGAATATTTAGAGCTCAGTTTCATGGGATTGGCTTTGGATGGCAACACTTTTTTTTTTTTTGGATTGTGCAAGATAGAAAGGAATTGTCCTGGGAACTGAGGTAAAGGAAGCATGTTAAACAGTCCAGGTTTTGCTGAGATAAATTCTGTAAGAATGGACAGTTCTTCCTTGGAAAAACAAAAATGATTAATAATGAATAATTATATATGAATGAGCCACAGATGGGCAGAGGACATCCCTTACATAGTTACATAGTCAGGTTGAAAAAAGACACAAGTCTAATTCAACCAATAGAAGGGGAAAAAAAAAAAAATACCCCTGCATCGACATCACGACCTTAGACAGGAAAATCCTATGTCTTCC
>BLSH010528069.1:0-17569 GCA_018402905.1 Glandirana rugosa
TTTAGTATATAGGTTGTACCCCAATGAAAAGTCAGCCCAGTGCTCTAGAAGCACAAATCCTTCCCTCTTACACCAGGTCTTTAGCTGTGCATTCAGTTCTCTAATCTCCCCTGTCTTTCCTGTGTTGTGCACGACACAGGCAATATTTCAGAGAATATCACCTTGGAGGTCCTTCCCTTCAACTTGCAGCTTAGTCCTACCTTCTTGGGGAGTTTTCTTCAAGACCAGGTGGTTCCTGTAACAATCCGAATTTGAATCCATCCTCTGAAGACCTACCCTTTGATTTTGCTTTAATACCATCATTTGTAACAGCTATAAAGCAGGTGAATCTAATGGATCAGAGTGGACCCCGACCTGAAGAGAGGGTTTACTACAGCAGGGGCAGAGTCTGTAAACCAGTGATAGCTTTGATCTTAGTGTGGTCATCCTTAGGACAAGAAACAGAGGATGACTCAGCCAATGCAGCGTTGGAGGGTCTAAAGCCTCTTACACACGGGACGACGATCGTACGTACGATCGTCGCAAATCGTATGTTGCATAATGTAACTTGCATACTGACTGCACTACACGATCGTACGAGCACAGAAGAATGTTCAGGTGCATGTAATTAGCATCCGGCCGTTCCTGACTTCGGAGCATGCGTGTTTTGCACAATACAACTTGTTGTACCAACTGCTCTGTACACACGATACAATGGTCGTATGAGCGCTTGTTGGTACGACCTAGTTTTCTAGTCTGCTCATACAACTCCCTTGTACGACCGTCGTATGTTCGACTGTTCTAATCGCACATGCGAACGATCGATATCGCATACAACGGTCGTCAGTATGACCTGTTTTATACGATCGTCGTCCCGTGTGTACGAGGCTTAAGGCTGCCTCAACTCAACTTCTGTCCTCAGGACCCACTACCAGGCCAGATTTTAAGTATTACCTTGGGGAGATGCAGACTAGAATACTGCAATCGCTGAGCAGCAAATGATATCACCTGTGATGTATTCCAGTTTTCTTGCAAACCTGGCCTGTTAGTGGGTCCTGAGGACCGGAGTTGAGAACCACCGGTCTAATGAAAAATGACCTGTAAAGCTAGTAACGACGCCAAGAAAAAAGCTGCGTTAAAAATGTGATTTTATCGCCGTTTTGCATTGGCGTCAATGCGCGTTTTTCCACAATAGCTTTAAGCCGCATTTCTCTGTCTCTATTCACAATTTTTTTTTTTGTCGGTTAAAAAAAAATAAAATAAATACATTTCCTGACAGACTCCATGGCAGCATACGTCTGGGCTAGCCCCGCCTCCACTCCTCCCCTATAGGACCCCACGCCCATAAATTTTTGCTCCGAGCCGGAGGCCGTGTTCCTTTTTTGTCCTCCTCCTAAGGACCGTGTTGTTTATTTGATTACCTGAATTTTTTCTCTCCGCGATCAAGACCGGCCAACAAGGACCACTGGAAAGACAGGTTGCGATACTCTGATAAGCCCTAGCTACTAGCGAGGTATGGAGTGGGCAGTTGGAAGAGCTGCTGGATACTTTGATAAGCCTTAGCTACTAGCAAGGTATGGAGTGGGCAATTGGAAGAGGCGCTGGAAGAGCTAGAAACCTAGCCACTGGCAGGTAAGTGGTGCAACGGCCAGACAGCCCAGCTACTAGCGGGTGGCCCTATCTGCCCCAAGTACGGTGTGATCAGCCTATCTGGTCCGGTTTGATCGTGGAAGCAGGATTGAATTGTGGTGATGTATACCTTTATATTACATATTCCATGGCAGCAGTGTGTGGTTGTCTGTTTTCTTCCCTGTCTCTAGTGTTTTCCAGTCTATGGCGGCTGGAGTGCATTAGCGTTCCAAGCCGCTGCTTTCTCTTCCGGCCAGGTGTCCCCAGGTTACTCCTGACCAGGGACCCAGTGCATGCGCACTGTGGGCGGCGGTGGCATCATTTCAGTGGAGAAATTCAATCAGCGGTCAGTACTGTTCATATAGGGATTTCTCTGTGGGCAGCTTTCAGCAGTGTTCTCTAAATGCTGTGTGCAATCATCACAGGTATATGCTTTGCATTAACTTCCTGGTAAGCTGCCTGTGTAATTCTGCTATGCCTTGATCAGCTGGGCAGGTTGTCTGGCTGTGCAGTTTTGCACTGTGGATGTTTCACTGCTCCCCCTGGTGGCCAGCCCTTGTGCAGCAAGTATGGGGGGGGGGGTTAACCCTTTCCTTTCCTTGCTGACCTGGGTACTCTTTTCGAGTTTAACCATTTCCTTTCTATCCGATTTTGTTTTCTTTATTTTTTCCTTCTAGGTCAAAGTAACAAGACACGGCACAAGATGATAAAGTCCTCATTAGGTCACAACATTCCTCTTCCAAATGTATTTGGCATAGGGCACTGTCAAGGCCCAGCCTTCATAGTAGAAGCTATGAATCCCCCTTCACGCATCCACCACTATGTCAGCTGCTCCAAGGAGGGAGTCTACTGGGGATGCGGGTCTCAGAGGGTAAGTCTCTGCATGAGCTATGCTAAAGCCCAGGTGGTTGGAGAAGGGGATAATGATTTCCAACAGATGGAATCTCTGATGAGGCATGTGGTGCAAGAATCCCTTAAGAGTGGAATGTGAGCCACATTAAGATTTAAATAGCCATTGCGGCATGTTCTCCCGCTAGGATGGCCAGGAAGAACGGTAACTGTCCCATCAAGCCATCCGTCTATAAAGACCTCCAACAGTGGGGCAGAGGGAGATAAGTCTCTTTACCCTGATAACGCCTTTTGTAAGGCAATGAGGGGTGCATTTACACTTATAGAACCTGTGGAGTCCTCTGCAAAGTAAGAGGACGTTCTGTAAGCACCTTGGGCTCCATTTTACTCCAGTGCAACTTGTCATGCATTCCAATCTATGCGATTTAAAGTTGCAGCAGCTCTGAAAAGGTTCCTGCACTACTTCGGTGCGACTTTTGTTGCAGCTCTGATCCAGAGACTGTAGAGTTGGATTGGGGGCTGCACTTAGTCGCACTCCCGAGTCAGTGCGACTTTGGGGTTGCAATAGTGGAGACGTAACCTCAGAGAGAGTGTTCTATTCTCCCCATTTCTAACGGAACTAGGGGACATGATTTCGGATGAGCAAGGTCGCAGGATATACCTCCCTTCTGAGCAAACATGTCGCTTTTCCTTAGAAGATGCAGTGAATGGCACGAAGGTTGGTCTGGGCTCTTGTGGCCACATTAAAGGAAAAGATAAAAAGGGGATGGAAATGTGGACCCAGTACACAGGAGCGTTTTCAGAAACGCTATACCTCAGAATCCGGAGATGGTGTCGGTTTCCATGGTAGCATCATCTGCATGGTGGCACGGGTTATGCTCTCATCAGTTACGGCAAGTGAGTGCTATGGCTAGGACCTGGGCCTGCTGATCCCGCCACTATCAGGCATTCCCTTTGAGGGAGCTTCATCTTTGCAAGCTGACTAGCACTGCATCCCGGGCCACAGTTGGCAAGCTAGTGTCTTGCCTCAGGACCGGGGTTGCACATTTTACAGCCCAGGTCTGGAGTTTAGGAAGAGCTGGTGTGGAGACCGGATTTCCCTTCAGAAGCATGCTAGAAGCTTGAACTCGGGTATCAAGAAGCGACTGAGCTTGGGCCTCAGACTATTGGGACATCAAAATGATCTCTAAGGGTCATGCATGGTCCGTCAGAGGTCTGCTTCATCTCGGATTAATTTCAATGGATTTTACCTCACACTGAGATAAAGATAACATATACTTAGGCTTTACATAAGTCACTGGTGTCGCAAAGTGCTGCCGTGCCAGTTTCCGAATGCGAGAGATTTCAGGGCAAGTACTCGCCCCTCTTTATGGTCATGAAGGGGAACAGCTTGAGGTGGCCTGGT
Organism: Glandirana rugosa; assembly: GCA_018402905.1. Lineage (NCBI taxonomy): Eukaryota > Metazoa > Chordata > Amphibia > Anura > Ranidae > Glandirana > Glandirana rugosa. The sequence continues at coordinate 3,863 of BLSH010528069.1, forward strand.
TTGGACCTTGCACACCTGAGACAATTATCAGCAAGATTGTTTCCAATAGACATAAGATGCTTACTTTCATGTGCCCATTGTAGAAGACTTCTGCAAGTTCCTTCAGTTCACTATAGGTCAGGACCAGCTCCAGCCATTCGGGCTTTCATCATCACCCTGTGTATTTTCAGGGTCTTATCGGTTCTTATGGTCTTTATCAAAACAAGAAGCATAAGCCTGCTTAGTTACGTGGATGTACTTCTCCTAGTGTCCCAAACAAAGGGCAGCTGCTGGAGCTCAGAGCTCAGGGCTTTAACATGCTCCTCAAATTTGGATGGCAGCTGATTCTGGTAGAAGTCACCTGGAGCCCAGTCAGTCTCCTGTATGCCTCGGAGCTCAGTGCAATATAGTCAAGAGGTCTATTGCCTTGACTCTGGTGCCCGAAGTGCTGGAACAGAATACTCCCGGCCTTGTCTTCTTCCCTGTGCGCCTTTCAGTGTCTAAAATGATTGACACTATGGTGTCTACGATTTCGAAGGAGTTAAGTGGAGGCTGGAGAAGACGGCCCTTCTAGAAGGGGTTTCTCCAGCAGTGGGAGCCAGGAAGCAAAATTCAGGTCATCTAATTACCTCAATCATGAGAGCGAGTCCCCTGGTGGCTGCAGTGGAGGAGCTGGCTCATTTGCCATTTCCATCGCCCCATATCCTGGTTCATAATCACGTCCGATGCTAGCAATACGGACTGAGGGGGCTTGCTGCCTGTCGGGGATAACTCAAGACAGACGGGGCTGTCAATTTCACAGGATTGTGTTAAACATTCTGATACTATGGACAGACTTCTGTACCCTACAGGCCTTTCACTATATGAGGAAGGGAGCGCCGATGCTCTTAGGTTAGTCAACACTACGGTGGTCTCCTATGTTAAGACAGAAGGACTCACAGCTTGTGCTCTATTACGGGGAGCAGGAGCCAATTTTGTCTTGAGCTCAGAAGATTCAAGACTACACCTCAGCGGCTTATGTGCCCAGAGTCCAGAATATTCTAGCAGACTTTCTTCCAGAGTCCATTTGGACAACAATGAGTAGCCTCTACATGTGGAGGTTTTCAGGCACAATGCCCTGATCATTGGTAATGCAGTAGGACTGGTGCATTTCTTCCAGTCCTAATCAACCTCGGGTTTCTATGAAGACTTCGAGCAGAGGTTGTGCAGGTAATGGCAGGGATGCCGTATTGGCCAATTAGGCCAGGGTTCCCCTTGCTAGCACAGTTTCGCTTCCGGAACCCAGTGCACCTTCTCCTCAGGCCAGACCTTCTGTCACTGGGTGCAATTCTACTTCCATGTCCAGCACGGTTGCATCTGATGGCCTGGTTCTTGAGATTGGAAGTCCTCGGCTTCTCCTTCAGAGTCATTTCCGCTCTCTTGAATACAAGCAGAATGAACGCAAACAGAGTTTAAGGATGCATTTGGTCAACGTTTACTCTAATACATGTCTGCTGCTGACAGGTCATGTAGTGATCTAGCAGTTATAGGTATTCTAGGTTTCCTCCAGTCGGATTTAGTCTATCGGTCAGTTCCCTCGGAATTCAAGTGTCCGCTTTATTGGCCTTCACAGGTGTACCCAGGTCTAGGCGTCCTTCCTGTCCAACAATCCTTCAAGGGAGCAGCTAGGCTCAGTCCTCGAAGTAGCGGAGGTTTTCCAAATGGAGTCTCCCTTTTGTTGTCAACTCCTTCTCGGGAATTAGAGCAGAGTGTTCTAGGGCTGTTTCCGTTTAAGTCTTCTCTCTCAATTTGGCCTTTTTCCTGGCTATCATGTCGGCATAAAAAGCCTCAGAGATTGGTTCATTGGTAATAGAACTTTTCTTATAATTTTTCCAGTTGAATGGTGCTGTTTTCTATGCTTGATTCAATTCTTAAGCGGTTGTCTACCCATTGATTTGATAGTGTCAAAAAGAGTTAATATTCCCGGCATGCCGGAAATGCTAGCTGTCTCCTTGATTGTGCTCTCAACCAGAATGGCAGACCATCCAATGGGTGGTGCCGTGATGAATCGCATTCGTAGCATCATGGCGGTTGCAGATCAGGTAGCAGCTAAGATGTCAGCTTCCTTAGCTGAAAACATTCGGAGAATATACAACCACTTTAAGGACACGAGAGTCTTTCATATCTACAAAGCTACAACTGCCTTCATTTTTCAGAGCGCCTGTTAATTCTATTGCCAGAAAGGACAGAGGAACGTGCTTCATCTAGGATGATTGTGGCACGGATTGCCTAGGCCATCCAACAGGCTCAGAGAGCAAGGGGGCTTGGCTGCTTTGGAGGTACTGTCTGCTCGTTTTACCAAGCATGGGTTTAAATCTTGGGCAGATTCACAGCATGTGATTCCCAAGTAGTCTGTAGGGCATCCTTGTGGTCCTCAATCAATACGTTTATGGCTCATTGTTGTAGGCTGAGAAATCTGTTCTGAAAATACAACCACCTGATTGGCTAAGTAATTTGTCTTGAAAATACAGCCACCTGATTGGCTGGCCGAGAAATGTGTTTTGAAAATACAGCCACCTGATTGGCTGAGGATTGTGTTTTGAAAAAACAGTCACCTGATTGGCTGGCTGAAGAATGTATTTTGAAAATAAGGCCACCTGGTTGCCTGAGTATTGTTTTGAAAATACAGTCACCTAATTGGTTGGCTAAGAAATGTGTTTTGAAAATACAGCCATTTGATTGGTTGGCTGGGAAATGTGTTTTGAAAATACAGCCATCTGATTGGCTAGCTGAGAAATGTGTTTTGAAAATGTTGCAATCTGATTTGCAGAGAAAAATGTTTTGAGAAAACAGCCATCTGATTGGCTGAGAATTGTGTTTTGAAAATTCAGCCACCTGATTGGCTGGCTGAGAAACCTGTTTTGAAAATACAGCCACCTGGTTGGCTGGGAAATGTTTTTTGAAAATGCAGTCACCTGATTGGCTGAAATGATTTTTGGGAAATTCAGCCGCCTGATGGCTTGGAAATGTTTTTTGAAAATACAGCAATCTGATTGGATGAGAAATGAGTTTTGAAAATACAGCCATCTGATTGGCTGGCTGGGAAATGTGTTTTGAAAATACAGCAATCTGATTGGATGAGAAATGTGTTTTGAAAATACAGCCATCTGATTTGCTGGCCGAGAAATGTGTTTTGAAAATAGGGCCACCTGATTGGCTGAGAAACATGTTTTGAAAATACAGCCACCTGATTGGCTAAGAAATTTGTTTTGAAAATACAGCAACCTGATTGGCTGGCTGAGAAATTTGTTTTGAAAATACAGCCACCTGATTGGCTGAGAAATGTGTTTTGAAAATACAGCCACCTGATTGGCTGGCTGAGAAACGTGGTTTGAAAATACAGCCACCTGGTTGGCTGAGAAATTTGTTTTGAAAATACAGCCACCTGATTGTCTGGCTGAGAAATTTGTTTTGAAAATAGTCACCTGATTGGCTGCGAAATTTGTTATGAAATTACAGTCACCTGATCGGCTGGCTGAGAAGTGTGTTTTGAAAATGCAGCAACCCGATTGGCTGAGAAATCTGTTTTGAAAATACAGCCACCTGATTGGCTGGCTGAGAAATGTGTTTTGAAAATAAAGCCACCCGATTGGGTGAGAAATGTGTTTTGGAAATACAGCTACCTGATTGGCTGAGAAATGTGTTTTGAAAAAACAGCCATCTGATTGGCTGGCTGGGAAATGTGTTTTGAAAATAGAGCCACCTGATTGGCTGAGAAACATGTTTTGAAAACACAGCCACCTGATTGGCTGAGAAATGTGTTTTGAAAATACAGCCACCCAATTGGCTGAGAAATTTGTTTTGAAAATACAGCCACCTGATTAGCTGGCTGAGAAACGTGTTTTGAAAATACAGCCACCCGATTGGCTGAGAAATTTTTTTTTTGAAAATACAGTCACCTGATTGGCTGGCTGAGAAATGTGTTTTGAAAATACAGCCACCTGATTGGCTGAGAAATGTGTTTTGAAAATACAGCTATCTGACTGGCTGAGAAATGTGTATTGAAAATACAGTCACCTAATTGGTTGGCTAAGAAATGTGTTTTGAAAATACAGCCATCTGATTGGCTGGCTTGGAAATGTGTTTTGAAAAAACAGTCACCTGATTGGCTGGCTGAGAAATGTGTTTTGAAAATACAGCCACTTGATTGGCTGAGAAATGTGTTTTGAAAATACAGCCACCCGATTGGCTGAGAAATTTGTTTTGAAAATACAGCCACCTGATTGGCTGGCTGAGAAATGTGTTTTGAAAATACAGCCACCCGATTGGCTGAGAAATTTGTTTTGAAAATACAGCCACCTAATTGGCTGGCTGAGAAATGAGTTTTGAAAATACAGCCACCTGATTGTCTGGCTGAGAAATTTGTTTTGAAAATAGTCACCTGATTGGCTGCGAAATTTGTTATGAAATTACAGTCACCTGATTGGCTGGCTGAGAAGTGTGTTTTGAAAATGCAGCCACTCGATTGGCTGAGAAATTTGTTTTGAAAATACAGCTACCTGATTGGCTGAGAAATGTGTTTTGAAAAAACAGTCACCTGATTGGCTGGCTGAGAAATGTGTTTTGGAAATACAGCTATCTGACTGGCTGAGAAATGTGTTTTGAAAATACAGCCACCTGATTGGCTGCCTGAGAAACGTGTTTTGAAAATACAGCTACCTGATTGGCTGAGAAATGTGTTTTGAAAAAACAGTCACCTGATTGGCTGGCTGAGAAATGTGTTTTGAAAATACAGCCACCTGATTGGCTGAGAAATGTGTTTTGAAAATACAGCCATCTGATTGGCTGGCTTGGAAATGTGTTTTGAAAATAAAGCCACCCGATTGGCTGAGAAATGTGTTTTGGAAATACAGCTACCTGATTGGCTGAGAAATGTGTTTTGAAAAAACAGTCACCTGATTGGCTGGCTGAGAAATGTGTTTTGAAAATACAGCCACCTGATTGGCTGAGAAATGTGTTTTGAAAATACAGCCATCTGATTGGCTGGCTTGGAAATGTGTTTTGAAAATACAGAAATCTGATTGGCTGGCTGAGAAATTTGTTTTGAAAATACAGCCACCTGATTGGCTGAGAAATGTGTTATGAAAATACAGCCACCCGATTGGCTGAGAAATTTGTTTTGAAAATATAGCTACCTGATTGGCTGGCTGAGAAATTTGTTTTGAAAATACAGCCACTTGATTGGCTGAGAAATCTGTTTTGAAAATACAGCCACCCGATTGGCTGAGAAATTTGTTTTGAAAATACAGCCACCTGATTGGCTGGCTGAGAAATGTGTTTTGAAAATACAGCCACCCGATTGGCTGAGAAATTTGTTTTGAAAATACAGCCACCTAATTGGCTGGCTGAGAAATGAGTTTTGAAAATACAGCCACCTGATTGTTTGGCTGAGAAATTTGTTTTGAAAATAGTCACCTGATTGGCTGCGAAATTTGTCATGAAATTACAGTCACCTGATTGGCTGGCTGAGAAGTGTGTTTTGAAAATGCAGCCACCCGATTGGCTGAGAAATTTGTTTTGAAAATACAGCTACCTGATTGGCTGAGAAATGTGTTTTGAAAATACAGCCACCTGATTGGCTGGCTGAGAAACGTGTTTTGAAAATACAGCCACCTGATTGGCTGAGAAATTTGTTTTGAAAATACAGCCACCTGATTGGCTGGCTGAGAAATGTGTTTTGAAAATAAAGCCACCCGATTGGCTGAGAAATGTGTTTTGAAAAAACAGTCACCTGATTGGCTGGCTGAGAAATGTGTTTTGGAAATACAGCTATCTGACTGGCTGAGAAATGTGTTTTGAAAATACAGCAATCTGATTGGATGAGAAATGTGTTTTGAAAATACAGCCATCTGATTTGCTGGCTGAGAAATGTGTTTTGAAAATAGAGCCACCTGATTGGCTGAGAAACATGTTTTGAAAATACAGCAACCTGATTGGCTGGCTGAGAAATTTGTTTTGAAAATACAGCCACCTGATTGGCTGAGAAATGTGTTTTGAAAATACAGCCACCCGATTGGCTGAGAAATGTGTTTTGAAAATAAAGCCACCCGATTGGCTGAGAAATGTGTTTTGGAAATACAGCTATCTGACTGGCTGAGAAATGTGTTTTGAAAATACAGTCACCTAATTGGTTGGCTAAGAAATGTGTTTTGAAAATACAGCCATCTGATTGGCTGGCTTGGAAATGTGTTTTGAAAATACAGCAATCTGATTTGCTGGCTGAGAAATGTGTTTTGAAAATAGAGCCACCTGATTGGCTGGCTGAGAAATGTGTTTTGAAAATACAGCCACCTGATTTGCTGGCTGAGAAATCTGTTTTGAAAATACAGCCACCTGATTTGCTGGCTGAGAAATCTGTTTTGAAAATACAGCCACCTGATTGGCTGGCTGAGAAATCTGTTTTGAAAATACAGCCACCCGATTGGCTGAGAATTTTTTTTTGAAAATACAGCCACCTGATTGGCTGGCTGAGAAATGTGTTTTGAAAATAAAGCCACCCGATTGGCTGAGAAATGTGTTTTGGAAATACAGCCATCTGACTGGCTGAGAAATGTGTTTTGAAAATACAGTCACCTAATTGGTTGGCTAAGAAATGTGTTTTGAAAATACAGCCATCTGATTGGCTGGCTTGGAAATGTGTTTTGAAAATAGAGCCACTTGATTGGCTGGCTGAGAAATGTGTTTAGAAAATACAGCCATCCGATTGGCTGAGAAATTTGTTTTGAAAATACAGCCACCTAATTGGCTGGCTTGGAAATGTGTTTTGAAAATACAGCAATCTGATTTGCTGGCTGAGAAATGTGTTTTGAAAATAGAGCCACCTGATTGGCTGGCTGAGAAATGTGTTTTGAAAATACAGCCACCTGATTTGCTGGCTGAGAAATCTGTTTTGAAAATACAGCCACCTGATTTGCTGGCTGAGAAATCTGTTTTGAAAATACAGCCACCTGATTGGCTGGCTGAGAAATCTGTTTTGAAAATACAGCCACCCGATTGGCTGAGAATTTTTTTTTGAAAATACAGCCACCTGATTGGCTGGCTGAGAAATGTGTTTTGAAAATACAGCCACCCGATTGGCTGAGAAATTTGTTTTGAAAATACAGCTACCTGATTGGCTGGCTGAGAAATTTGTTTTGAAAATACAGCCACCTGATTGGCTGAGAAATGTGTTTTAAAAATACAGCCACCCGATTGGCTGAGAAATTTGTTTTGAAAATACAGCCACCTGATTGGCTGGCTGAGAAATCTGTTTTGAAAATACAGCCACCAGATTTGCTGGCTGAGAAATCTGTTTTGAAAATACAGCCACCTGATTGGCTGGCTGAGAAAGCTGTTTTGAAAATAGAGCCACCTGATTGGCTGAGAAATGTGTTTTGAAAATACAGCCACTTGATTGGCTGGCTGAGAAATGTGTTTTGAAAATAAAGCCACCCGATTGGCTGAGAAATGTGTTTTGGAAATAGAGCTATCTAACTGGCTGAGAAATGTGTTTTGAAAATACAGTCACCTAATTGGTTGGCTAAGAAATGTGTTTTGAAAATACAGCCATCTGATTGGCTGGCTTGGAAATATGTTTTGAAAATACAGCAATCTGATTGGATGAGAAATGTCTTTTGAAAATACAGCCATCTGATTTGCTGGCTGAGAAATGTGTTTTAAAAATAGAGCCGCCTGATTGGCTGGCTGAGAAATGTGTTTTGAAAATGCAGCCACCCGATTGGCTGAGAAATTTGTTTTGAAAATACAGCCACCTGATTGGCCGGCTGAGAAATGTGTTTTGAAAATACAGCCACCCGATTGGCTGAGAAATTTGTTTTGAAAATACAGCCACCTGATTGGCCGGCTGAGAAATGTGTTTTGAAAATACAGCCACCCGATTGGCTGAGAAATGTGTTTTGAAAATACAGCCACCTGATTGGCTGGCTGAGAATTGTGTTTTGAAAATAAAGCCACCCGATTGGCTGAGAATGTTTTTTTGAAAATACAGCCACCTGATTGGCTGGCTGAGAAATGTGTTTTTAAAATTCAGCCATCTGATTGGCTGAGAAATGTTTTTGGAAAATATAGTCATCTGATTGGCTGAGATTGGCTGGCTGAGAAATGTATTTTGGAAATAGAGCCACCTGATTGTCTGAGAAATGTGTTTTGAAAATGCAGCCACCCGATTGGCTGAGAAATCTGTTTTGAAAATACAGTCACCTGATTGGCTGGCTGAGAAATGTGTTTTGAAAATACAGCCACCCGATTGGCTGAGAAATGTGTTTTGAAAATACAGCCATCTGATTGGCTGGCTTGGAAATGTGTTCTGAAAATATAGCCATCTGATTTGCTGGCTGAGAAACATGTTTTGAAAATACAGCCACCTGATTGGCTAAGAAATTTGTCTTGAAAATACAGTTACCTGATTGGCTGGCTGAGAAATTTGTTTTGAAAATACAGCCACCTAATTGGTTGGCTAAGAAATGTGTTTTGAATATACAGCCATCTGATTGGCTGGCTGGCTGGGAAATGTGTTTTGAAAATACAGCAATCTGACTGGCTGAGAAATTTGTTTTCAAAATACAGCCACCTGATTGGCTGGCTGAGAAATGTGTTTTGAAAATAAAGCCACCCGATTGGCTGAGAATGTTTTTTTGAAAAAACAGTCACCTGATTGGCTGGCTGAGAAATGTGTTTTGGAAATACAGCTATCTGACTGGCTGAGAAATGTGTTTTGAAAATACAGTCACCTAATTGGTTGGCTAAGAAATGTGTTTTGAATATACAGCCATCTGATTGGCTGGCTGGGAAATGTGTTTTGAAAATACAGCAATCTGACTGGCTGAGAAATGTGTTTTGAAAATACAGCAACCCAATTTGCTCAGTAATTTGTATTGAAAATACAGCCACCCAATTGGCTGAGAAATTTGTTTTGAAAATACAGCTACCTGATTGGCTTGCTGAGAAATGTGTTTTGAAAATACAGCCACCCGATTGCCCGAGAAATTTGTTTTGAAAATACAGCCACCTGATTGGCTGAGAAATGTGTTTTGAAAATACAGCCACCTGATTGGTTGAGAAATGTGTTTTGAAAATACATTCACCCAATTGGCTGAGAAATTTGTTTTGAAAATACAGCCACCTGATTGGCTGGCTGAGAAATTTGTTTTGAAAATACAGCCACCTGATTGGCTGGCTGAGAAATGTGTTTTGAAAATGCAGCCACCCGATTGGCTGAGAAATCTGTTTTGAAAATACAGCCACCTGATTGGCTGCCTGAGAAATGTGTTTTGAAAATAGAGCCATCTGATTGGCTGAGAAATGTGTTTTGAAAATACAGCCACCTGATTGGCTGAGAAACATGTTTTGAAAATACAGCCACCTGATTGGCTGAGAAATGTGTTTTGAAAATACAGCCACCCAATTGGCTGAGGAATTTGTTTTGAAAATACAGCCACCTGATTGCCTGGCTGAGAAATGTGTTTTGAAAATACAGCCACCCGATTGGCTGGGAAATTTGTTTTGAAAATACAGCCACCTGATTGGCTGGCTGAGAAATGTATTTTGAAAATAAAGCCACCCAATTGGCTGAGAAATGTGTTTTGTAAATACAGTCCCCCAATTGGTTGGCTAAGAAATGTGTTTTGAAAATACTGCCATCTGATTGGATGAGAAATGTGTTTTGAAAAAACAGTCACCTGATTGGCTGGCTGAGAAATGTATTTTGAAAATAAAGCCTCCCGATTGGCTGAGAAATTTGTTTTGAAAATACAACTATCTGACTCCTGAGAAATGTGTTTTGAAAATGCAGTCACCTAATTGGTTGGCTAAGAAATGTGTTTTGAAAATACAGCCATCTGATTGGCTGGCTGGGAAACGTGTTTTCAAAATACAGCAATCTGATTGGATGAGAAATGTGTTTTGAATATACAGCCATCTGATTGGCTGAGAAATTTGTTTTGAAAATACAGCCACCTGATTGGCTGAGAATTTTGTTTTGGAAATACAGCTATCTGACTCCTGAGAAATGTGTTTTGAAAATAGTCACCTAATTGATTGGCTAAAAAAATGTGTTTTGAAAATACAGCCATCTGATTGGCTGGCTGGGAAACGTGTTTTCAAAATACAGCAATCTGATTGGATGAGAAATGTGTTTTGAAAATACAGCCATCTGATTGGCTGAGAAATTTGTTTTGAAAATACAGCCACCTTATTGGCTTGCTGAGAAATGTGTTTTGAAAATACAGCCACCTGATTGGCTGGCTGAGAAATGTGTTTTGAAAATAGAGCCACCTGATTGGCTGAGAAACATGTTTTGAAAATACAGCCACCTGATTGGCTGAGAAATGTGTTTTGAAAATACAGCCACCCAATTGGCTGAGAAATTTGTTTTGAAAATACAGCCACCTGATTGGCTGGCTGAGAAATGTGTTTTGAAAATACAGCCACCCGATTGGCTGAGAAATGTGTTTTGAAAATACAGCCACCTGATTGTCTGGCTGAGAAATGTGTTTTGAAAATGCAGCCACCCGATTGGCTGAGAAATGTGTTTTGAAAATACAGCCACCCGATTGGCTGAGAAATGGGTTTTGAAAATACAGCCACCTGATTGGCTGGCTGAGAAATGTGTTTTTAAAATTCAGCCATCTGATTGGCTGAGAAATGTTTTTGGAAAATATAGTCATCTGATTGGCTGAGAAATGTGTTTTGAAAGAACAGTCACCTGATTGGCTGGCTGAGAAATGTATTTTGAAAATAAAGCCACCCGATTGGCTGAGAAATGTTTTTTGGAAATTCAGCTATCTGACTGGCTGAGAAATGTGTTTTGAATATACAGTCACCTAATTGGTTGGCTAAGAAATGTGTTTTGAATAAACAGCCATCTGATTGGCTGGCTGGAAAATGTGTTTTGAAAATACAGCAATCTGAGTGGCTGAGAAATGTGTTTTGAAAATACAGCCACCAGATTGGCTGCCTGAGCTTTGTGTTGTAAAAATATAGCCACCCGATTGGCTGAGAATGTTGTTTTGGAAATACAGCCACCTGATTGGCTGGCTGAGAGATGTGTTTTGAATATAGAGCCACCTGATTGGCTGGCTGGGAAATGTGTTTTGAAAATACAGCCACCTGATTGGCTGGCTGAGAAATGTGTTTTGAATATAGAGCCACCTGATTGGCTGGCTGGGAAATGTGTTTTGAAAATACAGCCACCTGATTGGCTGGCTGAGAAATGTGTTTTGAAAATACAGCCACCCGATTGGTTGAGAATGTTGTTTTGAAAATACAACCACCTGATTGGCTGGCTGAGAAATGTGTTTTTAAAAATCAGCCATCTGATTGGCTGAGAAATGTTTTTGGAAAATATAGTCATCTGATTGGCTTAGAAATGTTTTTTGGAAATACAGCTATCTGACTGGCTGAGAAATGTGTTTTGAAAATACAGTCACCTAATTGTTTGGCTAAGAAATGTGTTTTGAAAATACAGCCATCTGATTGACTGGCTGAGAAATGTGTTTTGAAAATACAGCCACCTGATTGGCTGAGAAATGTGTTTTGAAAATACAGCCACCTGATTGGCTGCCTGAGAAATGTGTTTTGAAAATAGAGCCACCCGATTGGCTGAGAAATATGTTTTGAAAATACAGCCACCTGATTGGCTGGCTGAGAAATGTGTTTTGAAAATACAGCCACCCGATTGGCTGAGAAATGGGTTTTGAAAATACAGCCACCCGATTGGCTGGCTGAGAAATGTGTTTTTAAAATTCAGCCATCTGATTGGCTGAGAAATGTTTTTGGAAAATATAGTCATCTGATTGGCTGAGAAATGTGTTTTGAAAATACAGCCACCCGATTGGCTGAGAAATATGTTTTGAAAATACAGCCACCTGATTGGCTGGCTGAGAAATGTGTTTTGAAAATACAGCCACCCGATTGGCTGAGAAATGTGTTGTGAAAATACAGCCACCCGATAGGCTGAGCATGTTGTTTTGAAAATACAGCCACCTGATTGGCTGGCTGAGAAATGTGTTTTGAAAGTAGAGCCACCTGATTGGCTGCGTAACATGTTTTGAAAATAGAGCCACCTGATTGGCTGGCTGAGAAATGTGTTTTGAAAATAAAGCCACCCGATTGGCTGAGAAATGTTTTTTGGAAATTCAGCTATCTGACTGGCTGAGAAATGTGTTTTGAATATACAGTCACCTAATTGGTTGGCTAAGAAATGTGTTTTGAATATACAGCCATCTGATTGGCTGGCTGGGAAATGTGTTTTGAAAATACAGCAATCTGACTGGATGAGAAATGTGTTTTGAAAATACAGCCACCTGATTGGCTGGCTGAGAAATGTGTTTTGAAAATACAGCCACCCGATTGGCTGAGGAATTTGTTTTGCAAATACAGCCACCTGATTGGCTGGCTGAGAAATTTGTTTTGAAAATACAGCCACCTCATTGGCTGGCTGAGAAATTTGTTTTGAAAATACAGCCACCCAATTGGCTGAGAAATTTGTTTTGAAAATACAGCCACCTGATTGGCTGGCTGAGAAATGTGTTTTGAAAATACAGCCACCCGATTGGCTGAGAAATGTGTTTTGAAAATGCAGCCACCCGATTGGCTGAGAAATCTGTATTGAAAATACAGCCACCTGATTGGCTGGCTGAGAAATGTGTTTTGAAAATACAGCCACCTGATTGGCCGGCTGAGAAATGTGTTTTGAAAATGCAGCCACCCGATTGGCTGAGCATGTTGTTTTGAAAATACAGCCACCTGATTGGCTGGCTGAGAAATGTGTTTTGAAAGTAGAGCCACCTGATTGGCTGCGTAACATGTTTTGAAAATAGAGCCACCTGATTGGCTAAGAAATTTGTTTTGAAAATACAGCCACCTGATTGGCTGGCTGAGAAATGTGTTTTGAAAATGCAGCCACCCGATTGGCTGAGAAATGGGTTTTGAAAATACAGCCACCTGATTGGCTGGCTGAGAAATGTATTTTGAAAATACAGCCACCCGATTGGCTGAGAATGTTTTGAAAATACAGCCACCTGATTGGCTGGCTGAGAAATGTGTTTTTAAAATTCAGCCATCTGATTGGCTGAGAAATGTTCTTGGAAAACATAGTCATCTGGCTGAGAAATGTGTTTTGAAAAAACAGTCACCTGATTGGCTGGCTGAGAAATGTATTTTGAAAATAAAGCCGCCCGATTGGCTGAGAAATGTTTTTTGGAAATTCAGCTATGTGACTGGCTGAGAAATGTGTTTTGAATATACAGTCACCTAATTGGTTGGCTAAGAAATGTGTTTTGAATATACAGCCATCTGATTGGATGGCTTGGAAATGTGTTTTGAAAATACAGCAATCTGAGTGGCTGAGAAATGTGTTTTGAAAATACAGCCACCTGATTGGCTGGCTGAGAAATGTGTTTTGAAAATGCAGCCACCCGATTGGCTGAAAAATCTGTTTTGAAAATGCAGCCACCAGATTGGCTGCCTGAGATTTGTGTTGTGAAAATATAGCCACCCGATTGGCTGAGAATGTTGTTTTGAAAATACAGCCACCTGATTGGCTGGCTGAGAAATGTGTTTTGAAAATAGAGCCACCTGATTGGTTGGCTAAGAAATGTGTTTTGAATATACAGCCATCTGATTGGCTGGCTGGGAAATGTGTTTTGAAAATACAGCAATCTGACTGGATGAGAAATGTGTTTTGAAAAT
>BLSH010528070.1:1599-13987 GCA_018402905.1 Glandirana rugosa
GTAAAGAGTCGGTCTATCGACCTAAAAGTTTTGTGTAAAGAGTCGGTTGGATAGTCTACCGACCTAAAAGTTTTGTGAAATGAGTCGGTCGATTATTCCATTGACATAAAAGTTTTGTTTAAAGAATCGGTTAGTCTACCAATATAAAAGTTTTGTGTAAAGAGTCAGTCGGTTAGTCCACTGTCATAAAGGTTTCGTGTAAAGAGTCGATGTCAACACAAGTTTTAATAAGTTGGGGGTTACGACATTTACCAAAATCCCTTAAATCACATGTAAACATTAACATAAGACTTACTTTAGGATGTTCCTGAAGAATTTCTTGGAGAAGTCCTTGTAGGATTTCATTCAGAATACAATTACAAATGTACACTAAATTCCCTAAAACCATTTACAGCATTGGGGGTTGAATAATTTTGAACACAACTGTAGCTGAGAAATGTGCTTTGGAAATACTGTCACCTGATTGGCTGACTGAGAAATGTGTTTTGAAAATATAACCATCTGATTGGCTAAGAAATTTGTTTTGAAAATACAGTTACCTTATTAGCTGGCTGAGTAAAGTGTTTTGAAAATCCAGCCATCTGATAGGTTGGCTGAGAAATGTGTTTTGAAAATCCAGCTATCTGGCTGAGAAATGTGTTTTGGAAATGCTGTCACCTGATTGGCTGGCTGAGAAATGTGTTTTGAAAATACAGCCGCCTGATTGGCTAAGAAATTTGTTTAGAAAATAGATACCTTATTGGCTGGCTGTGTGAAGCTCAGTATATCGTTGTTTTACATTAAGATAAAGTACCTACATCCCTGTTCAATATAGAAATATTTGTCCTATGTGAGAATAGGACGACTCACCCACTAGGGGAGAGAGAAGGGGGCTATGGGATTTTACATGGTACCAAAATGGACTCACAAACTAGTTGTTTGTATAAAAACAAATATTTATTCAGTACATACATATATATAAAAAAGAAATTTTTTTACACATTCATTACATCACCATCCCATGTAGTGGGTAATAGTTATATGTTATTTTTTCACAGTCATTCTACTAGTGCTTCCTGTGTGTTCAAGCCACTCCATCAAGGCCTATGGTCTGGTGTTCCCCGGGGCGAGCATGGGAGGATGTACTATTGAAATAATATTGATATGTTTATATCCCATTATCGCCTCCGTATACTATGCTCAATACTTATACTTTGTAATATATTAATCCACTTTTTTATCTTAAAGGGGGGGATAATTTTATCCCAATAGATAAACTTTTTATAATCTTATAATTGGACTTCCTTTAGGTACTATATCACATAATTATATCCTGTTAGTATAAAGTTGTGCTTACTTCTTATATGAATGACATAGGGTACCGTCCCCTTTTAGACCACGGGACAGATAAACTGTAGCGGGGGAGAGAGAAATGACCCAAGTCTTGTTATTGGCTGGCTGAGAAATCTGTTTTGAAAATACAGCCACCTGATTGGCTGAGAAATGTGTTTTGCAAATACAGCCATCTGATTGGCTGAGAAATGTGTTTGAAAACTGACAATTTTCTACCAAATACTTACTGTAATTTACCTTTCCTGATAGACTCCATAGCAGCCTATGTGTGGGTTTACCCCGCGCCTCCAATCCTATAGGACCCTAATCCCATAAATTTTGCCTCCTAGTCCATACCTGTATTCTGTCTCTAGCCCCTCCTCCTATACTTGAGGGTGGGGACTCCAGCTGCCATGGTCAGGAATGGCTCCTTGTGTTCTAGAGCCCCAATCTCCGAGACCCTCTTGGCGGAGGTTATGGTCACTAGGAAGGCAGTTCTTATAGACAGATCCTGTACTGAGGCTGTATTCATCCCCGGAAACTCAGTCAGGAAATCCAGCACCAGCGGGAGGTCCCATTTAGGGAACCTAGCTCTCCTTTGAGGCCTCAGCCTTGCTGCTCCTCTGAGGAATTGACAAACTAACGGGTTGGCTGCCCATGTTGTTCCTGTGAATGCTGACAAAGCCGAGACCTGTACCCTCAGTGAGCTAACTGAGAGGGGTAGCTCCAGACCTGATTGCAGGAAACCTAGGATCTCCTGAATCCCCGCTTCCTTGGCGGATTTTCCTCTGGAATATGTGAAACTGGAGAACTTTGCCCATATTCTACTGTATACATTGTTGGTACTGTCTCTTCTGGAGCTCATCAAAGTAGAGATCACTGGTGAGGTGCAACCCAGGGCCTCGAGCCGTTCCCTCTCAAGAACCAAACCATCAGGTGCAGCCTTGCTGGACACGGGTGCCAGACTGCCCCTTGGACTAGGATGTCCGGTCTGGAGGGAAGAGGCACCGGGGCCCTGAAGCTGAGCTGAGATAGGAGTGTGAACCAGGGCCTGTTGGGCCAAAATGATAGAATTGCTGTAATCTCTGCCCTCTCGGCTCGGAGCCTCTGGAGGAACTTGAGGATGATTGAGACTGGTGGGAAGGCATATGCCCGGGTGAATCTCCAGGTGTCTGTCAGCGCATCCACCCCAAAAGCTTGGGGACATTGGCCCCACGTGTAGCACTTGCTGAGCTTGTGGTTGAGGGGAGACGCGAACAGATTGACCTCGGGGTCGACTCCCAGGGACAGGACCCAAACAAAGACTTCTGGATGTAGTGACCACTCGCTGTTGCTCAGCTGAACCCTGGAGAGGAAGTCCGTTTGGAGGTTCCGGACCCCCGGAATGTAGATTGCCGAGATATCCGTTAGATGCCTCTGGGCCCAGGACAGAATCGGATCTACTTCCCGTAGCAGGGACAAGCTCCGTGTCCCTACCTGTCTCCTCACATAAGAGACAGCCGCCACGTTGTCCATCCTCAAAAGTGCCGCTTTCCTGACTAATAGGTGGTGGAATGCTCGGAGGGCACAGTGGGCTGCCCACAGTTCCAGAACATTGGAGACCGGCATCTGGGGCAACGGTCCCCACCGACCCTGGGCAATCTCCGTCCTGCAATGGGCTCCCCACCCAAAGTTGCTGGAGTCCGATGTGACTGTCACCCACTGAGGTGGGGTGATGGCATGACATCTGAGCAGGTGACTGCTCTGCAACCACCAAGGAAGGCTGTCCCTCATTGCTGTTGTGATGCGGATGACGTGGTTGCCCCTGTCCGGGTGCCATTGCTGAAGGAATCCTGCCTGAAAAGGGCGCATCCTCCACAGGGCCCACTTGACCATGGGGGCTGTTGACACCATGGTACCGATTATCTTGAGGCACTGGGACGCCCTTAGATGTGAGGATGCCAGAGCTGGCCGCAGCCGCTCTCGGATGACTGCGATCTTGTCCTCTGGAAGGGAAATGGTGTTCTTGCGCGTATCGAAGTGCGCGCTCAGGTATACTAGCCTCTGTCGGAATCAGCTGACTTTTTTCTTGGTTCAATATCCACCCGAATTCTTGTAAAGTGCCAATCACTTGGGCTCTGTGTGCCACCAGCTGATCCTTGTCCTGTGTCAGCAGCAGCAGATCGTCGAGGTAGTGATGTAACCTCACACCCCTGGTTCTGATCAACGCCACGACGGCCAGTAGAACCTTCGAGAACACCCATGGGGACGTTGACAGCCCAAACGGAAGGCACGTAAACTGGAGGTGCCTCTGTTCCACTAAGAAGCGGAGATATTGTGGTATTCTCCTGCTACCGGCACGTGGAAGTAAGCGCCCTTCAGATCTATTAAAATCATCTAGTCGCCTGGTTGTACTGCGTGCTGGATGGTCGACAGGGATTCCATCTTGAATTTTTCGCACCTGATGAAGCTGTTCAGGTACGTGAGGTCTATGACTAGATTTGAGCGAACTTCTAGAAGTCCGGGTTCTGCTGGTTCGGCCGAACTTCGGGACAAAGTCCGTGTTCGGGACCGGACAGAACCCGAACTTTGTCCCGGACCCCGAACCCCATTGAAATCAATGGGGACACGGACTTTTAGGCACAAAAAAGGCTGTAAAATAGTCCTGGAAGGTCCTAGAGGTCTGCAAAAGGAAGGAAATGTGGGTAAGGGTGGGACAAGTGACCTACAAAGAAATGGGGACAGGGAAATAACTTTAAATATTTAAAAAAAAATAAAAACATAAAAAATGCAAAAATGGAGATCATCTGCAAAATGGGTCTGAAAAGTATTAATTAATGGTAGAGGCCATAGAACTGTTCTAAAATAATCTTCAAACTGTGTCAAAAAAGTATAAATAAGCCAGGAGTACCCATATCACTGTTGTGCAAAATGTGTGTGTCACTTTAAATGAAACCGGGAATAAGTGAACATCTGTTATGCAAACTTATCTAAAGTCTGTGTGTCACTTTAAATGAAACCGTGCATCAGTGCACATCTGTTCTGCACAATTCTTTAAAGTCTGTGTGTCACTTTAAATGAAACCGGGAATCAGTGCACATCTGTTCTTCACACAGAACAGATGTTCTGCACCAGAACAGATGTTATTCACACAGCACATCTGTTCTGCACACATCTGGAAATAGTTTAGAACACTTTACCTAAAACCGGGGAGGAACCATACACCTGTTCTTCAAACATCTGGAATCTGTGTGTGAAACTACAGCATAGAGAAGAACAGGCATATGGTTCCGCTCTTTACACACTGTTTGCAGATGTTTGAAGAAAAGTGATATCATATCAGTGATATAATATCACTGTTCTGAAACAGTGACACACACACTTTAAAGAATTGTGCAGAACAGATGTGCACTGATTCCCGGTTTCATTTAAAGTGACACACAGACTTTAAAGAATTGTGCAGAACAGATGTGCACTGATTCCCGTTTTCATTTAAAGTGACACACAGACTTTAAATAAGTTTGCATAACAGATGTTCACTTATTCCCGGTTTCATTTAAAGTGACACACACATTTTGCAGAACAGTGATATGGGTACTCCCGGCTTATTTATACTTTTTTGACACAGTTTGAAGATGATTTTAGAACAGTTCTATGGCCTCTAATGTTAATTAATACTTTTCAGACCCAGTTTTAAGATGATCCCCATTCACCTCCATTTTTGCATTTTTTATGTTTTTTTTTTTTTAATATTTAAAGTTATTTCCCTGTCCCCATTTCTTTGTAGGGCACTTGTCCCACCCTTACCCCCATTTTCCTTCCTTTTGCAGACCTCTAGGACCTTCCTGGACTTTTTTTACAGCATTTTTAAGATTTTTCATTAAAATTACCAGAACCCCGGACCCGAACCCGGACTTTTTTTGAAAAGTCCGGGTCCGGGTCCCGGACACCCCAAAGTTCGGTACGGACCCGAACTTTACAGTCCGGGTTCGCTCAACTCTATCTATGACCAGCCTCCACGCCCCGCTCCTTTTCCTCTCCAGGAACAAGGGGGAATACAAGCCCTGAAACCTTTCTACCTGTAGGACCGGAGCAGCTGCATCTTGGGCCACCAAGGAGTCTACGTATGTCTGAAGTATCTGCCTTTTCTCCTCCAAGCGTGGTGGCAATGTAGGCATGACCCTGGGCACCAGGGGTTTTACAAAGGACCAGGTGTGACCAAGGGTCACCGTCCTGACAGCCCAGGCGTCCAAGATCAAGGCCGCCCAGACATGACGGAAGCGGAGTAAGCAAGCTCCCACCCACCCTGCCTGGGCAGGCCCAATCTCAAAAGGCCTTCGCGGGCTCACGCCCTGACGGGCCCAAGCTCTTAGCTGCTCTTTGGCTGGAGGACTGGCCTCTTCTCCAACTGCGCCTGAAGTTCCGACCAGGCTTGTAGCTACAGGCATCTCTTGACTTGTCGGTGGTTTGCCTCTTAGGCAGGGAATTCCTCTGCCCGAAGAGCCATCTGTCCTGAGGAAGGAACCCCGATCTCCCCCCAGTAGCCTTGGAGATGGCCTGATCCAGCCTGTTTCCGAAAAGCGAGGTCCCCACGAAGGGGATCCTACACCAAGCCTGTTTGGATGAGGGATCTGCAAGCCAGGGATGTAGCCACAGGGCCCGCTTGGCTGTGACCGAGGACAACATCACACGAGCCACTAGGCGAGTAAGATCCAGGGAAGCCTCCCCCAGGAAGGCTGCCGCCCACCTCATCTCTCGCAGAGGTAGGCTTCCGGATGCATCCTCAGCAGCTAGAGCGGAGTCCGTGTCTTCCACCCAGACCTCCATTGCCTTTGACAAGGCGGCCAGGGCAGGTTTGCAGGCCATACCCGCCGTTATGTAAATCCTCTTGAGGTCTAGATCAATCTTCCTGTCCAAGGGTTACTTAAAGTATACCGCGTCTTCCAGAGGAAGCGTGACGTGCTTCGCCAGCCTCATAGCTGCCACACCTACCAGCGGAGCGGTCTCTAAGTTCTTTACCTCCTCATCCCTAAAGGGATACAGCCTGGCCAGCTTGTTAGATAGGGACGCCTTCCCGTCCACCTTCTCTTATTCCTCCTTTAGGATGTCACTTAACTCTGGAAGCAGTGGGAAGCTGGGCCGTTCCTTATTAAGATGTTTGAAATATTTTCTCTGTTTTGACGGAGAAGCCACCGGTTCTTCCCATCCCAGGGCTTGTTTAATGGCCTTAATCAGTGGGGGCACTAGGGTCGCGTCAAATCCCGGCACCTCCTCCCCCTCCACCTCACTGTCCGAGTGATCTTGGGGCTCTAGGCTTGGCTGAGATGGCCCCAGACGGTCCTGGGAAAGTCTCTCAGGAGAGCCCACAGTGGAGGACTGATTCTGGGTGTGAGGAGTGTTGAGACTTCTTAATGATTGTTGGACCACCTGTCTGACCAGGGCCTCAATCTCGGGGCCAGTGCCCGACCCCCTCTCCTTCACCGCCCGAGTGTAGCACACTTCGCACAGCGATTTTCCTTCAGGCACTCGGGAGCCACATCCCCAGCATGACTTGCGTCTAGAGTGGCTGTCGTGGCGGTGGGAGTGTTGTCTGGGGGAAGAATGGGAAGAAGAATGGGAACTATGCCCATGAAGTCGGCCCCCCAATAGGGACCTATGGTGTCCGGATCTGGAAGATGAGTGTTGCTGTTGCGACCTGGCAGGGTCTCTGCTTAAGGCACCTCGATGATCCAACTTGGGAGGGCTGCAAGAAAAGCACAGTACAGTAGAACAGATAGAGAGATAGCTACATATAACGATGATCCCCCCCAGAACAGCTCAGATTACCTGTCAGGTAAAGGCTGGCCACCAGGGGGCGGTGAATGGTCCATCCTAGACAACGATATCCTAAGAGGGGAAAGAGCAATGTCAGCCACTGCTGTCCTCCTCTCCCCCCCACCCCCTCCCCTTCTCCAACCCGACTTACCAGAGGAGAAGGAGAGAGGAGCTCGGGGAAGCCGCCGCACTCTGCCCACAGTCAGTCCCGAGGACTGGGCAGAGCAGCCAGTCATTTGAATCCCCCGCCGCGCCGTACTGCCCCTGGACGTAGGGGGACACCAAACCCCAAAATGCCCCGCTCGAAGCTGGGTTCTCTAGCCCGGGACGCATGCTTTCCAAAGGGTCCAGGAGGAGGACGGAAAAAGAACACAGGTATGGACTAGGAGGCAAAATTTATGGGATTAGGGTCCTATAGGTTTGGAGGGGCGGGGTAAACCCACACGTAGGCTGCCATGGAGTCTGTCAGGAAAATAGATTTTTTTTGGTCAGTTTAAAAAATAAATTTTTTTTTGGTCGGCTGGAAAAAAAATTTTTTTTGGTTGTTTGAGAAAAATTTTTGTCGGTTTGAATTTTTATTTTTTCTGTTTGAAAAAAAAAATTTCTGTTTGAAAAAAAATATTTTTGTTGGTTCGAAAAAAAAATGTTTTGTTTTTTGTCGGGGAAAAAAATGTTTTTTGGTCAAATTTGTGTTTTTTGGTCGTTTGAAAAAAAAAAGTTTTTGTTGGGTTGCCTACGTCCAAGATACTGGTATCCATTTTTGCTCAGATCTTTTGCTTAGATGGGCTTGTAGGTTTGAAAAAAAAAAAATTTTTGTCAGTTTGAAAAAAAAAATTTTTTTGGGAGTTTGAAAAAAATATATTTTTTGTCATTTTGAAAAAAACATTTTACTTGCTTTGAAAAAAAAATTTTTTTGTTGGTTTGACAAAAAAATTTTTTGTAGATTTGAAAAAAAAACTTTTTGTCTGAAAAAAAATTTTCTTTTTGTTTGGGCAAGTATGAAAAAAAATTTGTTTGAAAAAGAATATTTTTGTTGGTTCGAAAAAAAATGTTTTCGTTTTTTGTCACGTTCGAAAAAAAGTGTTTTTTTTGGTCAAATTTGCCAAAAAAAAATTTATTTGTCGGTTTGAAAAAAAAAATTTCTCGACTTGGAAAAAAAAAATATTTTGACGGTTAGAAATTTTTTTTTTATTTTGGTCCGTTTGAAAAAAACATTTTTTTTGGTTGTTTGAAAAAAAAATTTTTTTGTCAGGTTGCCTACATCCAAGATACTGGTATCCATTTTTGCTCAGATCCTTTGCTTATATGGGCTTGTAGGTTTAAGAAAAAAAAAATTTTGTCGGTTTGAAAAAAAAAAATTTTTTGTGGGTTTGAAAAAACGGAAAATTGTATCATACTTACCGTAATTTTCCTTTCCCGGTGCCTATCCATGGCAGCATACCTGTGATAGAGCTCCGCCTCGACTCCTCCCTCAGGACCAGTGAATAGCATAAATTAAAAGACGTAGTCCCTCCCCAGCATTCTCCGTAATATAGAAATACCAAGGGTGGGAGCGTATGCTGCCATGGATAGGCACCGGGAAAGGAAAATTAGGTAAGTATGATACAATTTTCCGTTTTCCCAGTGCCTCCATGGCAGCATACATGTGATAAATAGCTAGCAGATACGGGAGGGATTAATGCCACACCTGAAGATTTTAATTAGGCCCTGCCAAAACCGCCTGCACCCCATTTCTTCCGAAGTCCACCGTAGCAAGAGCCCCTGGATCAATACGGTAGTGCTTGAGCACAGTGTGCCGAGAGGACCAGGTGGCGGTCCTGCAGACTGTCTCTAAGGATACATTCGTCCTTCTTGCCCATGCGGCAGAAACTGCTCACGTTGAGTGCGTATTCCATGAAGGCAACTCGATATTTCTTCACCCTGTAAGCTTTTGAATCATTCACAATTCAGGAGGTTAAGGTTTGGTCAGAGGCCTCCTTGCCTCTGTTTCTTCTCTGTGGGATGATGAACAGTCCTTCAGAGCTTCTAAACTGTTACTCGCTTCTAAGTAGGCCCTGAGGCCTCTAGCGACATTCTGTTCTTGACAGGAGCCTGAATCTGGATCTGAAAATACTGGAAATGACCAAGACTCCTTTAGGTAAGCCTGAGTCGTGGCATAAAACCCCTGAGAGGGCTCAGCTCTGTCTGGGAAAAAGGAGATATGTTCGTCTCCTATGCCTAAGGAATGCCATTCCGAGATTCTTCTGCCAGAGGTAATAGCTAGAAGAAAGGATTTTTCAGAGTGCGATTCTTAATAGAAGCTTTCTCTATGGGAGCAACAGGATGGCTGGCTAAGTCCTCTAGTACCAACGGGAGGTCCTAATTTGGAAAGGAGCGCCCATTGATTTTAAGAACTCCTTTAAGAAATTCGATTGCCAGAGGGTCTTCCACCCACCTTGTGTTGGTTGCGGCAGAGATTTGCTGATACTTGTACTTTAAGTGTGCCCAGGCCGAGGCCCCGATCAAGACCTGTTTGAAGGAACTCCAGTATATCTGAGGTAACCGGGTTGACCGGGTTGAAGCCCCTCTAGTG
Organism: Glandirana rugosa; assembly: GCA_018402905.1. Classification (NCBI taxonomy): domain Eukaryota; kingdom Metazoa; phylum Chordata; class Amphibia; order Anura; family Ranidae; genus Glandirana; species Glandirana rugosa. The sequence continues at coordinate 11,276 of BLSH010528070.1, forward strand.
GTGTAGGCAGCAAACTTGTTCCAGATTCTTGAATATATCATATTCGTTGAGGGCTTCCTAGCACTAAGGAAGGTAGAAATGACTCTCTGGGGGCAACCTAGTGCCTGAAAACTCCTCCATTCATTCACCATAGCTGAGGGTCCCGCCTCCGCGGATGCGGATGGGATATGCTCCCCTGTGTTAGCAGATGTGGAAATGCCCGATCCTGATGGGAGGCCTTGTGCTGAAGTGTATTTGGCCAAGATGGGAGACCAACCAGGACCTGCCCAGGCTCCCTCAATAATCTGAGGAGAAAGCTCAAGATGAGAGGATGAGGGAGAAAGGCGTAAGCTATCGTAAAGTTCCGCGGGCAAGAGAGTGCGTCCACCTCCGTCTGTGGATGTGGTAGAAAAGAGACAAACCTCCTGAGCTTGGCATTCTCTCATGTTGCAAAGAGATCCACCTGTGGCCGCTCGCAGAGGTTCGCAATTTGCCGAGACACAAGAGGGTGTAGAGGCTATCTGTTGCTTCTGACAAACTTCCTTGACAAATTGTCCATCTGCATCTTCCCTGTATCCTCACATTGCTGCAATGAGTACCTCATCCGTGCTTGTTCGCGTCTGACTTAATTGTGACCCAGGGATGGGAACCCAAGGTGTGTGAAAGCGAGAGGCTTTCCAGACTGGTCCCCCAGCGAAGACCTCTGCGCCTCCTAGTTGTCAACAGGATTCTGAGAAAGGTGTTTTGTTTTTTTGTTTTTTTGTTTTTTTTTTTGTCAGGAAGCCTGACTGATATGTCCCAAAGCCAATACGCCCAAGGGATCCAAGGCATACATAATGACATCCCACCTATCAGACTCAGGCACTGCGAAGCCGTCAGCTGAGACTTTTCCACTCCCATGCGCATTACCTGGCTGATTCCCGATGCCTTCTGTTGACGTAATGAAATCATGCCCTGCTGTGTGATGAACAATGCCCCTAGGAAAAAATATGCATTGTGTCGGAGACTATTTTATACTCTTTGCTGTTTATTAGCCAGCCTAGATCCGATAGAGACTTTAACAGGATGTCCCTGTGGGTCATGAGTTGACCCAGGCTGCTTGTCAATATTAATATCGTTCAGGTAGATGTAGACTCTGAAACCCCTCTCTCTCAGGGTGCTAAAGCTGATATCAGGACTTTCGAAACCACCCGAGGGGATGTGCACAGCCCGAAAGGAAGAGCCTGGAACTGTAGGGGGACATGCCTACTGCCAACCTTAGATATATCTGAAAAGAGGGCAGAATAGGGATGAGGCGGTAAGCATCCTGTAGGTCTACTTATGCCCATCCAGTCCCCTGGCTGCACCACTTGGATTATTGCATGGAGGGACTCCATCTTGAATCATTCCAAATGTATGCATCTGTTGATCCTTTTTTTAGGTCTATTTTAGGCCTCCCACTTCCTGTCTTTCTCTCCATCAGGAAGCTTCTCTCTAAGAGGCTGGTGTTTTGAAAAAGGGTTTCGGTGAGTTTGATGAGAGAAAGTCCAGGAGTGCCCGTGCTGGATTGAGGACAGTACTCTTGGGACCCCGCATTCCCTGAACCATGCTGGAAGGAAATACCTCAGCCGAGCCCCCACCCATGAAGGCTCGGCACTACTGGCCTCAAAGGACTTTGGTGCCTCCCTGGGAGCTTTACTCCTTTGCTCCCAAAAGGATACCTGAGTGCCCCTCCAGGGCCTTTATCTTTATTCCGACAGGATTGTCTGAAATTTCTGAAGCCTGCATGCCGGAACCTTGAAAGGTAAGTCCTGGGTCCCCTAGATTTCTTGTCTTGAGGAATCAGGCTGGGCTTCCCTCCCGTGACTCGGGAAATGGCTTTGTCCTATTTCTCTTCAAATAATGACTTCCAGCCGAATGGGATTTTATATCGACTTTACTTAGAAGCTAGGTAAGCTGTCCATAACTTCAACCATAGGGCCCTCTTGGCCATTATTGAATGCATCGTCGAATTGGCTAAGCCCCTGTTCGCGTCGATGGCTGTCTCTCTCACAAAGTCTGCGGCAGGCCTAAGCGCCTTCAAGGCTTTAACTGTATCATCCTTGGGTACGTCCTGTTTTCCTAAAGCCAAATCACTTTGTTTTCAAATCAAGGTCAATCCCTCTATCAAAAGGACCCCTGAGCGACGCAGAATCTCCTATGGGCAGAGTCACCTTCCTTGCCAAGCGAGCCACTGCTGCATCTGCTACTGGCATAGAAGAGAAGGACTGTTCATCTGAGTCTGCCAGAGGGTACAGTTTAGAAAAATGGGTCAAAGATGACTTTTTATCTGTCTTAGTCCATTTATCTTGAACAATCTCCCGCATTTCTCCCATTAATGGGAACACGATCTGCTTCCTATTGAGGAAAGGGAAAATAAATCTTACCCTTGAGATTTGACATGGGAGACCGTCTGAGTCTACTTGTCAGGAAGAGAAGATACGGTCATCGTCTACGTCGTCACCGAGCGAACCGTTCCTTCCACTGAGACGGGTATCCTCTAAGACGCAGCGAGTCCCCAGGAAAACTATCTCCCTAACTGGAACTAAACTTTTGTTTCACTAAACCGAAATCCTTTTGTCCTGCATGGGTTCCTACTATGTCAATTTCGGAACTTCCGCGAATCCGGACGGCGTCTGAAACACTCTCTCTGTCGGTAGCTGCGCTTGTCCCCGAATCGGTTAAGCTGCTACGTAAGTTATTACCGGTTCTCCC
>BLSH010528070.1:14379-30367 GCA_018402905.1 Glandirana rugosa
CCCCCCCCCCCCCCCCCGGCTGCTACAGAAAAAATAAAAGTCTTAAAGGGAAAGTTTTTTTTTTAAAAACATGAGCAACATAGAGAGAGGGGAAGGGGGGGGGGAACAAGAAAAGGAAAGAGGAAAACCTGTAATAAAAAAAAAAGTCTCTTAAAAAGTTGATCCCCCTGCCTGGTCACCAAAATCCAGGTATTTTAAAACTTTGCAGAATGCGTTCCTAAGAGGAAACTCTGCTTACCCCACAAGATCCACAGAAGGGGTTCCCAACCTTATCAGCGCTAATAGCAGCCCAAGGAACAGGGACTGCGCCGGGAGAAGTCTGAACCCGGCGGAAGCTGCCGACTACAGAGGTAGGGACTTGCTGCATCTTCTTCACTGATTCAAGAGGTATGAGGGAAAAAAAGGAGAATGCTGGGGAGGGACTACGTCTTTTAATTTATGCTATTCACTGGTCCTGAGGGAGGAGTCGAGGCGGAGCTCTATCACAGGTATGCTGCCATGGAGGCACTGGGGAAAAAAATATTTGTTTGGTCAGGTTTTAAGAAAACATTTTTTTGTCGGTTTGAAAAAACTTTTTTTTGGTCGTTTGAAGAAAAAAAAATTTTGTCGGGTTGCCTACGTCCAAGATACTGGTATCCATTTTTGCTCAGATCTTTTACTTACATGGACTTGTAGGTTTGAGAAAAAAAAAAATTCAGTTTGAAAAAAATATATTTTTTGGGAGTTTGAAAAAAATATAATTGTTTGTCATTTTGAAAAAATATTTTTTTTTGGTTTGAAAAAAAATTTTTTTGTCGGTTTGAAAAAAAAAATTTCTCGACTTGAAAAAAAAAATATTTTGACGGTTAGAAAAAAAAATTTTTTTTGGTTGTTTGAAAAAAAAAATTTTTGTCAGGTTGCCTACGTCCAAGATACTGGTATCCATTTTTGCTCAGATCTTTTGCTTACATGGGCTTGTAGGTTTGAGAAAAAACATTTTTTGTCGGTTTGAAATTTTTTTTTGTTGGTTTGAAAAAAATTGGCTGAATAATGTGTTTTGAAAATATGTTTTGAAAATGTTGTCGCTTTGAAAAAAAACATTTTTTTTGTCGGTTTGAGAAAAAAAAAAAATTTTTGTGGGTTTGAAAAAAAAATATTTGTTTGGTCAGGTTTGAAGAAAACATTTTTTTTGTCGGTTTGAAAAAACTTTTTTTTTGGTCGTTTGGAAAAAAAAAATGTTGTCGGGTTGCCTACGTCCAAGATACTTGTATCCATTTTTGCTCAGATCTTTTGCTTACATGGGCTTGTAGGTTTGAGGAAAAAAAAAATTTCGGTTTGAAAAAAATATTTTTTTTGGGAGTTTGAAAAAAAAAATTTTTTTGTCATTTTGAAAAAATATTTTTTTTGGTTTGAAAAAATTTTTTTGTTGGTTTGATAAAAAAAAATTTTGTAGGTTTGAAAAAATATTTTTTTTGTTTGAGCAAGTATGAAAAAAAATTTTTGTCTGTTGAAAAAAAAAATTTGGTCAAGTCTGAAAAGAATTTTCATGTTTGGATATTTTTCTTTTTTTTGTCGGTTTGAAAAAAAAAATTTTTGTCAGTTTGAAAAAAAATTTTTTTTTGGCCGGTTTGAAAACATTTTTTTTTTTTTTTTTTTGGTCAAGTTTGAAAAATTTTTTTTTCCTGGAGCTCATCATGTCAGCCTACGTATGGGTCAGGTCCTCTCCTCTGACCCACGTAGGACAACCCACTAAATGAATAAAAGGAGGGCCTCCCTATACCCCTACGTTCCTTTTTTGACCTCGCTCCGGAGACAACACCACTATGATCCTACGATGAAGTGATAAGTATTGAAGATTCCTACCTCTCCCACCTTGTTTAGCCTCGCCAGGTGGAGGGCTCCTGGACGGAGATAAACCCTCTCCTGTAGGAGCGCCGGGGTGCCCGGGTAAGTCCATGCAGCCTAAATGGTGTGTTAGATCTGTTATTAGCAGGGCATGGCATGGTCATTCTGCCTCATTTTACCTTTTTTGTCTGGAATGCATCTTCCTTTGTTCAGTGATGTTTCTCTAGATTGTACAGACCCCAATATGGCAGCTGGCATGTCTGCGTTCCACAGCAGTTTGCGGTGGAATGTGGCCATCTGGCTGACTGCATGTTGGCTATTGGGGTGGGGGACTGGCCTTGCATTGTGCAGTTCTTGTTCGGCTTTCCTTTAGGTTACCAAAACCATGTAGTGTGAGGTCAAACATAACCCAAGTAATTTGTGTGCAATCAGGTACACCCTTGCACTGCATGGTGGAAGGTGGACCTGGGGGGGCTTGTAGGGTTGTGTAGTGTATGGCCAGCCTCACTCTACTTTTGAAGAAAAAAAAAATCTGTAGTAGCTATAGGTAAGCTATGTACTTTGCTGAATATTATTGTGATCCTGCTTTCTGTCTTGAACAATCTTTTTTATACTTATCCTGCTTCTGGCATAGTTGAGTTTGTTTCAATAAGCGCCTGGTACTAATGTCAGCCACCCTTTAGCCCTGGTTAACCCCTTAGAGGGTTATGGCCAAACAAGCTAATTCCTATTGCATTAAACCTCCCTTTAGCAGTGGTCAGGGCCGGACTGGCCATAGGGCACACTGGGCGTTTGCCCGGTAGGCCGCGGCCCCTGGGCTGCATGTTCCTTTCGATGACTGGGCCATAGTTCGGGAGGTAAGCAGCGTGCGGCCGGTCTGGACGAGGTTAACACAGACCGCGGCCGCAGCTCGCCTCCCGCTATACGGTCATTCCTTAACCACTTCAATACTGGGCACTTAAACTCCCTTCCTTCCTGGACCAATTTTCAGCTTTCAGCGCTGTCCCAGTTTGAATGACAATTGCGCGGTCATGCAACACTGTACCCAAATTAAATTTTTATCATTTTTTGCACACAAATAGAGCTTTCTTTTGGTGGTATTTAATCACCTCTGGGTTTTTTATTTTTTGTGCTACAAATTAAAAAAGACTGAAAATTTTCAAAAACAATGCATTTTTCTTTGTTTCTGTTATAAAATTTTGCAAATAAGTAATTTCTCTTCATACATTTTGACCAAAAATTATACTGCTACATTTCTTTGGTAAAAATAACCCAAATTGGGGTTTATTTGGTGTTGGCGGACAGACAGATGTTTTGGGGACTGTGACAGATGTTTTGTGTATGGTGACAGATGTGACGGGGACAGACAGATGTTTTGTGTATGGTGACAGATGTGATGGGGACAGACAGATGTTTTGTGTATGGTGACAGATGTGACGGGGACAGACAGATGTTTTGTGTATGGTGACAGACAGATGTTTTGGGGACTGTGACAGATGTGATGGGGGACATACAGATGTTTTGGGGACTGTTTTATGGGGACACTGACATGTATGTGGACAGGGGTATCAGTGGTGCTTGGTGCACTGTGTGGGGGGCGATCTGTGACAGCTCTCTGTATGAAATCATTTTCATACAGAGAGCTGTCACATAGCTGCAGCTTCCCCCCTTTTCCCCCACACTGAGCTCTCACTGAGCTCGGCGGGGGGAGAACTGACACAGAGACGTGCGTCTCTGTTAACAATGTGACGGCTGTGATTGGACACAGCCATCACATGATCGGGAGGGCCAATCACGGCGCCCATATCCCATCTGTGCTCAGCTGGATCCTGTGATCATAATGATCACAGGATCAAGCCGCAGCGAGCCGCGTTGCTGCGCTGCGGGCACCCGTTCTGCAGGATGTAAATGCACATCCTGTCAGAAAGGTGAAGCCCCCACCCGGCCGTATATATACAGTGGCCGGGTGGGAGATGGTTAAGCAGGGCTGGCACCAGAAGAGCGCTGGAGAGAAGGCTCCTGTGACAGGAAGCGCCTTCAGGGGACAGACACTGCGGGCCGGGCACACTGGAGGATGTATAGCCTGGGCCTGGGACAATGGCGGCCGCCGGCCTCTCTCCTAACACCGCCTGGGACACTGACGGCTGCACAGGGAGGAAGGTAGGTGAGCACTGTGAATACACTAAATGGTTCAAGTTTTTTACATCCAAAGTCCTGCTCTGTAGTGGTGGGGAAAGGGAGTGGTCTCTTTACTAGTGTGAGGCTGTCTCTTTGCTGGACTGAGGCTGTCTCTTTGCTGGTCTGAGGCTGTCTCTTTGCTGGGCTGAGGCTATCTCTTTGCTGGTCTGGGGCTGTCTCTTTACTGGTCTGAGGCTGTCTCTTTGCTGGACTGAGGCTGTCTCTTTGCTGGTCTGAGGCTGTCTCTTTACTGGTCTGGGGCTGTGTCTTTGCTGGTCTGAGGCTGTCTCTTTACTGGTCTGGGGCTGTCTCTTTGCAGGTCTGAGGCTGTCTCTTTGCTGGACTGAGGCTGTCTCTTTGCTGGACTGAGGCAGTCTCTTTGCAGGTCCGAGGCTGATTCTTTGCTGGACCTCATGAGGCTGTCTCTTTGCTGGACCTCATGAGGCTGTCTCTTTGCTGGTCTGAGGCTGTCTCTTTGCTGGTCTGAGGCTGTCTCTTTGCTGGACTGAGGCTGTCTCTTTGCTGGACTGAGACTGTCTCTTTGCTGGTTTTGGGGCTGTCTCTTTGCCGGATCGGGATGTCTTTCATCAGGATAAATGGCAAACACCCCCCTTCACCCCCCCCCGTAAACGCTCAGGCCCCCATCTCGGCCCCCCCATTGGGCTGCCCAGTTTAAAATGCCCGGGCCTATTTTTTGTCCTAGTCCGGGCCTGGCATTGGTTAACCCCTTAGAGATTGATTGCAAAACAAGCTAATTCCTATTGCATACAATTTGTTTTGAACTGCTTTATTAACCTGCAGGGCTATCATTTGAAGTAGATGAGTTACTTTGGATATATTAAATTGCCAAATGACTCTTGCTTAGTATCCTGTTTATCAGGTATAAGTGAGGTCAAGAAGTCCTTGTGCAGTAAGACTATGTATGGTTACCTTGTCTTTCTGCCAGTTTGCTGCAAAGCCATTTGCTTATCTTGCTAAGCCATGAGCATCAACTCTTCCTGGTAGCCAGTCATTGCTAAGGAGGTAAGGGGAACCGTTCTAGTAAGTTTTCTTTCAGGTGTTGAGAAATTAACTATGGGCTTTTACCATTTAGTCCCTCCAGTTGGCAGGCATCAAGCACGGCCTTAAGCTGGTCCTGTGCCACTCATGCCTTGGCAGGCAAAGCACTGTATGCATCTTGATGACGCCTATATATCTTGGGCTACGTTTCCACTGGTGTGATTCCAAAGTCGCATCAAAGTGGTGAAGGCACCTTTTCAAAGTCGCAGATTTTCAAAGTCGCATAGATGGGAACGGGTGCCATTAATCAATGGGTTGTGACTTGTCATGTGACTTTGTGTCCAAAGTCGCATGACAAGTCGCACTAGTGGAAACGGAGCCTAAATTAATTGTTTTCACTCACACTGTGGAAAAATCAACTCTCTCCAGACTTCCAAGAGAGGATATACATGAATGTGATGAATGAAGCCTAGAGTTGAGCAAACCCGGACTGTAAAGTTCGGGTCCGTACCGGACTTTAGGGTGTCCGTGCGCCGAACCCGGACATTTGAAAAAAAGTATTTTCTATAGCTGCTGGGCAGCCAATCAACAAGCTTTTCACTAGTTTGCCCTAAGAAGCCATCACAGCCATGCCTACTAATGGCATGGCTGTGATTGGCCAGTGCATCATGTGAACCAGCCTCTATATGAGGCTGGAATCATGTAGCGCCATGTGTCAGATCGTCTCAGAAAAGAGTAGGGAGAGCTTCATGGAGGTGCTGTGAGGGAAAGGTTAGCGTTCACAACCATCTCAGACTGCATTAGGGAGACCTTCATTGCAGTCCTGTGAGGGAGACATTAGCGTTCAGAACCATCTCAAAGAGCATTAGGGAGATGTTCCTGTCTGTGCTGTGAGGGAGACATTCGCGTTCAGAACCATCTTATAGTGTATTAGGGAGACGTTCCTGTTGGTGCTCTGAGGGAGAGATTATCATTCTAAAACCATCTACTACTGCATTAGGGACAGGTTCCTGTTAGTGCTCTGAGGGAGAGATTATCATTCTAAAACCATCTACTACTGCATTAGGGAGAGCTTCCTGTTGGTGCTCTGAGGGAGAGTTTATCGTTATAAAACCATCTCCTACTGCATTAGGGAGAGGTTCCTGTTGGTGCTCTGAGGGAAAGATTATCATTCTAAACCCATCTTCTACTGAATTAGGGACAGGTTCCTGTTGGTGCTCTGAGGGAGAGTTTATCATTCTAAAACCATCTACTACTGCATTAGGGAGAGGTTCCTGTTAGTGCTCTGAGGGAGAGATTATCATTCTAAAACCATCTCCTACTGCATTAGGGAGAGCTTCCTGTTGGTGCTCTGAGGGAGAGTTTATCGTTATAAAACCATCTCCTACTGCATTAGGGAGAGGTTCCTGTTGGTGCTCTGAGGGAAAGATTATCATTCTAAACCCATCTCCTACTGAATTAGGGACAGGTTCCTGTTGGTGCTCTGAGGGAGAGTTTATCATTCTAAAACCATCTACTACTGCATTAGGGAGAGGTTCCTGTTAGTGCTCTGAGGGAGAGATTATCATTCTAAAACCATCTCCTACTGCATTAGGGAGAGGTTCCTGTTGGTGCTCTGAGAGAGAGTTTATCATTCTAAAACCATCTCCAACTTCAGCACATCCATGGGGAAACGATAGCAGGCTGTTTTAAAACTGATATGTTTGGGGAATAAACCCCACACTGCGCAGCAGCTGTGGATGGGCATTGAACAACAGACCGATGAGTGGTTGTTGCCACTGAGCCTCAAGCCCAGCCTGGTGGTGTGCGATAATGGGCGAAATCTCGTAGCAGCTCTGGGCCTAGCCGGTTTGATGCACATCCCTTGCCTGGCGCATATGCTGAATTTGGTGGTGTAGAAATTTCTAAAAAAACTACCCGGATATGTCAGAGCTGCTGCAAAAAGTGCGGGCCATCTGTGCGCATTTTTGGCGTTCTCACCCTGCTGCTCGCCTGTCTGCGCTGCAGCGGAACTTCGGCCTTCCCGCTCACCGCCTCCTATGCAACGTGCCCACAAGGTGGAACTCCACCTTGCGCATGCTGGAGAGACTGTGCGAGCAGCAGCAGGCAATAGTGGAGTTTCAGCTGCAGCACGCACGGGTCAGTTGCTCTGCGGAACAGCACCACTTCACCACCAACGAGTGGGCCTCCATGCGAGACCTGTGTACCATATTGCGGTGTTTCGAGTACTCCACCAACATGGCCAGTGCCGATGACGATGTTCTCAGCGTTACTATCCCACTTCTATGTCTCCTTGAAAAAACACTTCAGGCGATGATGGAAGAGGATGTGGTACAGGAGGAAGAGCGGGAGGAAGAGGGGTAATTTCCACGGTTATCAGACCAGTCATTCACAAGTGGCTCGGAGGGTGGGTTCCTGCACCAGCATAGGCCAGGTAAAAAAATTTCAAGCCAGGGCACAGTTCTGGAGGATGAGGAGGACGAAGAAGATGATGAGGAGGAGGAGGAACCGTGTTCACAGCAGGGTGGCACCCAACGCAGCTCCTGGGCATCACTGGAGCATGGCTGGGGGGATACGGAGGACATAGATGATACACCTCCCACAGAGGACAGCTTGTCTTTGCCTCTGGGCAGCCTGGCACACATGAACGACTACATGCTGCAGTGCCTGCTCAACGAGTTGCCCACATTTTAACTTGTGCCGATTACTGGGTGGCCATCCTGCTGGATCCCCGTTACAAGGACAATGTGCTGTCCTTAATTCCCTTACTGGAGTGTGATCGGAAGATGCGCAACTACAAGCGCACGCTGGTAGACGCACTGCTGAGGGCATTCCCAAATGACACAGGGGGCTCTGTGGAAGCACAAGGCGAAGGCGGAGGAGGAGGAAGAGGTCGCCAACACAGCTGTGGCACCGCCAGCACCTCAGAAGGCAGGGTTAGCATGGTTGAAATGTGGAAAAGCTTTGTCAGCAGCCCGCCAGCTGATAGGCAACGTCCTAGCAGGAGGTAGCATTTCAGCAACATGGTGGAACAGTATGTGTGCACACACCTACACGTACTGACTGATGGGTCTGCCCCATTCAACTTCTGGGTCTCCAAATTGGGCACATGGCCTGAGCTTGCCCTTTATGCCTTAGAGGTGCTGGCCTGCCCTGCAGCCAGTGTATTGTCTGAAAGTGTGTTTAGCACGGCAGGGGGCGTTATCACAGACAAGCGCAGCCTGTCCACAGCCAACGTGGACAAGCTAATGTTTATTACAATGAACCAGGCATGGATCCCACAAGACTTGTCTGTACCTTGTGCAGAATAGACATTTAGACCTCACACAGCCATTGGTATACTTGTTTTTTTTTAATATGTCTCAATATTTTGGGGGCTACCCCAATTAGAAAAAACAAACAAACAAATAACAGTGCTGGCTACCTCCTCCTCCTCCACCGCCACTTCCACCTACACTGCCACGTTCACGGCCTAGTCAACCTCTAGGCTCCCACTCCACATCCACCTCTTCCTCCCATTTTTTTTTTTGGGGGATTTTAAGTTATTTCCCTATCCACATTTGTTTGTAGGGCACTTGTCCTACTCCTTACCCCCATTTTGCTTCCTTTTGCAGCCCTCTAGCCCTTTCCAGGACTTTTTTTACAGCCATTTTTGTGCCCAAAAGTTTGGGTCACCATTGACTTCAATGGAGTTCGGGGTCCGGGGTCAATTTCGGGTCAAGTTCGGTACCGAACCCGAACTTTTCCACGAAGTTTGGCCGAACCAAATGAACCCGAACATCCAGGTGTCCGCTCAACTCTAATGAAGCCTGTTGGTTCAAGCAGACAAGGATAAGGGTGGCCACACTTAACAGGCTGTCACATTTTTTTAAGAACATGGTCTATACACTCTAGAGGAGTGTTTCCAATCGCTCTGTGAAGGGGTTACTTGTTCCGAACAGTTCCGAACAGTTCCGAACAGTCCCCAAGCCTTTCCAGGCAAACCAATTCAGGCGCTTCCTAAGAGCGATTAAGGATGAACATGACTGCAAGAATACTGCATTGTTCAAGCAACCAAGGATAAAGATGATGGCAGCTAACAGGTTGTGGTGTTCATTAAGCCTGTGGTCAATACATTTAATAGGAATGTGTCCACTGGCCTAATGAGGAGTTGCCTATTCTGGCAATATGCAGTTTTGTGGGCTTCCCAGGCAAGTGATCAGCTTCAGTCTCATCAAAGAAAAGATACGAATGAATGTGACTATGAATCCTGTTGCTTCAAGCAGTCAAGGACAAAGATATCAACACCGAATAGGTTGTCACATTCATTAAACATGTGAGCAATACACTCTATAAAAGTGTAATAAAACAATTGCACAATGTGCAATAGGAGGAGTAGGTGGGACTTTAAATGAAGGATGTGAAGGTCAATCAATAATGACGGATAATGATTAATAGGGTAATGAATAAAGTTATTATTTATTACAAATAATCATACATTGCAAATGGTCACAAAAATGATCCAAAGAGGCAAAGCATACTTGGTAATCAAAAATTGTATAAATACATAAAATGAGTTCCCCATCCATCAATTGCATAAATAAATAAACATAAGATATTCAAAATTGGACGCTGCATGACCCATGATATAATTTCCATGGGGTGTTACCCCCGGGTTGATCAATAAAGATGGTATGGACAGCAAGAAACCAGTGGGCATATAGTGGCAGAGACACGGCAATATTAGCTCTACGCGTTTCGTGGCTTGGGAGGCCACTCGTCAGGAGAAAGCGTGCATATAGGCTGCAATAAAAAAGGAAAAAATAAGTCTAGCGGTTGACCTAAGTTAAGGTAGTAGGACTGGCAGCTCATAAGGAGGAGCCCCCATTTGTGTGGTGGAAATACTCACAGGGAAAGTGCACTGGCGGTACAGCATCACAGGCGGCAGGCCCACTGAGAACGTCCCTACTGGGAGCTGAGGTGGCAAGCGAGGGCAACATGTGAGGACTATTTGTTAAAGGGGGCTTACAGATTCTGATAGGCCCCCGTCCGCAGACCCCGACAACCAACAGCCAGGGTTGTCGGGAAGAGGCTCTTGTCCTCATCAACATGGGGACAAGGTGCTTTGGGGTGGGGGGCATGTTGAGGGCATGGTATGGTCAAGGGTGGGGGGGGGGCGCTCGCTCATCCCCACCCCCTTTCCTGGCCTGCCAGGCTGCATGCTCGTAAAAGGGTCTGGTATGGATCTTGGGGGGGACCCTATGCCGTTTTTTTCGGCGTGGGGGTTCCTCTTAAAATCCATGCCAGATCGAAGGGCCTGGTACCTCTTGAGGGGGGGAACCCCACACACATTTTTGTGGGGGTTCCCCTTCAAGATCTTCAGCATGCAAGTCGCCCTGCAATCATCATGATCCGACTTCTGGTGCGGCATCTATTCAAATCAATTGGCTCCCATGGGGAACCATTGATTTTGAATAGAACGCTTGACGAGTCTTAACGCCGTGTATACAACGTCAAGCCACGTTATTGAGCATTTTGCCGGCTTGGCCTCAAAAACGCCATGGCGCTGCAGCTTCGGAACTCGCTGGTCCCCGCGTTCTAGTTACAGCTCACTAACCTAGACGCCCTCTACAGCTCAAAAACGTTGGCTTTTTAAGGGGCCATTGGATAACATGAAGAGTTGTAAAAAATGCTCAAAAACGTGGCTGTAAAAAACGTCTGTGTGTATGAGGCCTTATAGTCATTGAACAAGCTCAATGTTTTTGCTTGCCTTCTCTTTCTGCAGGAACGCAAATGCCAACCCCGAATAAAGACCAGCACTACTAAATAAGGTAGGGGACCCTACCCATCTGCTTCCCAGGAAAGGTAGTCCTCTTCAGGCTCTGGCAAGATGTGCATGAACATGACTTTATGAATCCTGCTTTGCTCAGACAGTCGGGGATTAAGATGATGATAGACACAATTGTCACAATTCATTAAGCATGAGATCAAGACACTCTAAAAGAGTTGTTTGTACTCGCCTTGTGCAAGGGTCATCTATTCTGGCAAGGTCCAGTTTTCCTTCCGAAGCCAGTAACTGGACTCAATAGCTTTCTCACATCGACCAACCTTCAGACTCTTCCAAAGAAGAATATATGTAGGAGGATGACCTATGTTTGCTTTTTAATGTCTCCTTTCAAAGGCTGATGAGATGCATTCTAGATGGAAAGCAGTGGAAATAAGATAGGGGGCTTCTGAATCATCGGACGAGGGCCCTGGAGATGCTATAGAGTTTTGGTTGGTTGCTCATCTTCAGCAAGAGCCAGCTAATTCACGCACAGAGGTCGTTTCTGGGTGTCTCAAACGACAGTGGGGAAAGTATTCCTTCCACAGAAGAAGATACCCCTCTTGATCTTGATTGTCCACGCGCTAGAACAAGCCATTTGATATCAGCAAGGCATTGTATGAGGGTATTAATGAATGCAGCAATCCCCGCAGTGGCCTGGGCTCGATGGCATCTCAAACACTTTAAGCTTGCTTTACTCCAGCAGTGGGTCAAGCTTACTGTCAGAACCAGTTTGCTCAAGGAAGATTTAAGGGAGCGATTCCTCATTCTAGAGTTGATGGCTGCACAGGAGGCATTACTGATCTTTGCACCACTGCTTCGTGAGGATTCAGACAGTAGCATGTGTCGAAAATCAGGGAGGTAAGCAGCCTTGGGCAGATTGCGGCACACATCTTTTGGTTGCCTGAGTGCAATCTGTTGTCCCTGTCCGTCTCTTACCTCCCTGGGGTGGAGAATTTGTGAGTAGACACTTTTTGAGCACATGCTTTCTGGATCTAAACAAATGGATGTTTCCTATAACTGTTTGCTCAGTGAGGCATCCTGCAAGTGGATTTAATGTCAGTGCTCAGCTGCTAGTGTTCTTCTCCTGGTTCTTCCATCCGAGAGCCAGGGGTCAGGATGCTCTGTACCAGTGCTGGATTTTCTGACCTGTATACATTTTTTTTTTCAAACTTCCCTAATCCTGAACATGATCCGTTCATGGTTTCCACTGTTGAGGCAGTTGTTGATAGCTCTGCTGATGGCACTTCAGAGATCTTTGGTGCTCGGACAGCATGCCTTATCCCAATATGGCTCATATGACGGCCTGATTATTTTTAAGAAGCTGGCTAGCCCAGGTGGGCATAGCAGAAGAGGTCCAGTGGAAGCTGCTTGAATCTTAGAAGATATCATTGAATGCTACGTACTATTGCATGTGGAAAAGATCTTTGGTGTGGCAGTGATTATTCGATCCAATCCTGAGTCTTCCTCTCGGTTTGAGGTCTTGGCGCTCTTACAATTGGCCCTAGACAAAGGGCTTGGCTACAGTTCAGTCCAGTTGTTGACCGTTTCAGCTCTAACTGTTCATTGCGTAGAAGATCACGTTTCATACAAGCAACCTAATAGCTAAAACAACAACCAGTCGTGTCTTGGAAAAATCCAAGCTTTCTCAGCCAAGTCTCCATATTTTGAGTGGTTCTTAATCCAGTTCCATCTTTTCTTCAAAAGGTTGGACCTCTTCTCATATAAGTTGGGAAGTGGTGCAACCTTCATTGTCTGCAGTTTCGGGACAGGAAGATTGGTCAAGGGTGGACGCAGTTTTTTTTCAACGTATCTGCAGAGAACGCAGAATTTCAAGGTGGCAAATAACTGGTTATCTATTAGTAAGTTCTACAATTGATCAAATGGCCCCATCAAGAATCCTGGTAATCCAAATCCTGGTAATCCAAGTATTCAAACACTTTCATTGCTCATTATCGCTTAGATGTAATGTATGGCCCAGCTCGGGCATTGGGCACATCAGTGCTGACCTCAATCAGTTGGAGTGATGTGTGGTTATTTTTTCTCGTCCTGTTTTTCGTATGCTAGTTAGATCCCATACATAGGCTGACATGATGAGCTCCAGGAATAGGGAAAATTGTTATAATACTTAACGTAATTTTCCTTTCCTGGAGGCTCATCATGTCAGCCTAGGGTTTCCCGCCCTGATGTTCCGTCGCAAGGAGGTTTAGGAACATAGGGGTATAGGGAGGCCCTCCTTTTATTCATTTAGTGGGTTGTCCTATGGGGGTCAGAGGGGAGGACCAGACCCATACGTAGGCTGACATGATGAGCCTCCAGTAAAGGAAATTTTTTGAAAAAGTTTTAAAAAAAAATATTTTTTGTTTTGGTCGTTTGAAAAAAACATTTTTTTTTTGTATGTTTTCAAATTTTTTTTTTGAAAATTATATTTTTTTTGTCGGTTTGAAAAAAATTTGTTTTTTTTGGTCAAGTTTGAAAAAAATAATGTTTTTTTTTGTCATGAAAATTTTTATTTTTTTAATTTTGTTGGTTTGGGGGGTGGGGGACTGTTTGTGGTGCAGATTCTGATATATAAGTAGTTTTTTTTCTGTAGAGCTCTGTATTGCTTCATTTACATTGTTGTATGTTATATATTATAACATGTTGTTTTCCACACATTATAGTGGCCCATGGCTCCTGAGGAAGCGCAAAGCGCACAACAGTTATAGCAAGACAAGTGATTCCACACCACACATCTACAGCACACTGCATACCCTGGATAACTCGATTTGCTGATGCGACTTCCAAGAGTGTTGATCTACAATAGTTACTATAGGATGTTTTCTAGTGGCATGTTTTAAAATCATATACAGGCAGCAACAATTTGTGTGGTTTTAAATGCACCATGTTTGTCTTTTGTTTTAACAATATGATAAAATGTAATTTTTAATCAAACCACTTTTTTTTGTATGTGCCTATAAAGTCCATATTTCTTTAATCAACCCTTAAACTCGATATTTTGGGACGTGGCACATATTACCCTTTTTTTTGTGTCCACAGTACTACTCTGTGGTGACACAAGGAGTGGATACAAGAAAAGGGTCTTTTTTGCTATCTTCTCCCTCTGTTCTTCTTGATGTTGACACGACACAATCTCCCAGACTAATGCTGGCTCTGCGCTGTGCATTGATTTATATTGGCACGGGACGGGGCCACCTGCTGATGTCATACGGAGGCCCCATCCCCTTATGACATCACAGCCCGAGTCATGATGGGCGGTGACGTCATAAGGAGGTGGGGCCTTCCGATTGACATCAGCAGTTGGCCCCGCCCCATGCCAATATAAGTCAATGCACAGCGCGGAGCCAGCATTAGTCCGGGAGATCCACTATTAAGACCTAATTGAATAAAAATTGAGGATATCTGCAATGAAGAAAAATTGGAAGTCAAAGTGGTCTTAATAGTAGATTGAGATACAACCATGGACGTCCTCCCTGGAATCAGGGATTGGCAAGGTGTCCACACACGGACACTGGTGTCCGTAAGCGGTCCTAAGCTGCCTGCCCTGGGGTCGCTTTGAGCTGTGGATGCAACGGTGCCCAGGGCCGATCCAGGTGCAGAGTCTTCCCCTCCCTCCTCCTCCTCTTGTGTAAATCACACAGGTCACTGCATTTGCATCTCCTGTAACAAAGTCCCGCCTCCTAGTCTGGCGCATTCTCCTGTGATAGACAGAACAGGAGGTTTAGGAGGGGGGACTTCGTTACAGCGCCGCCAAAGAATTCAGATGCAAGCTCCGTGACACAGCGGAAGATACCTGCTGTGTGATACAGGCAATAGTGAGTCTACGTTGATGGGCACAGACCGAGTCTGCATTGATAGGCACAGACCGAGTCTGCATCCATGGGCACAGACTGAGCCTACATTGATGTGCACAGACCAAGTCTGTGGCAATATTGATGGGCACCGCTGAGTCTGCATTGATGTGCACAGTGAGTCTGCATTGATGTGCACAGTGAGTCTGCATTGATGTGCACAGTAAGGCTGCATTTGATGGGCACTGGGAGCTGCATTTTATAGGCATAGCGAGGCTGCATTTGATTGGCATATCGAGGCTGCATTGATGGGCATGGTGAGGCTGCATTTATTGGCCCAATGAGGCTGCATTTGATGGGCACTGGTGAGTCTGCATTTAATGGGCACAGTGAGGCTGCATTGATAGGTACAGCGCTGCTGCATGTGATGGGCACAGTGAGGCTGCATTTGATGGGCACTATTGAGTAGGCTTGTGCAATTCGTTTTGTTCCGAATTTCGTTTTTACCGAATTTTGCAAAATTCGACAATTCGGACGAATTCCGAATTCCGAATTTTCGTTTTTCCGAATCGCGGTAATTCGGAAATTCGCGGTAATTCGGAAATTCGCGGTAATTCGGCAATTTCGTTAATTCGGAAATTTGCGGTAATTCGGCAATTGCGGTAATTCGGCAATTGCGGTAATTCGGCAATTTCGGAAATTCGCGGTAATTCGGAAATTCGCGGTAATTCGGCAATTTCGTTAATTCGGAAATTTGCGGTAATTCGGCAATTTCGTTAATTCGGAAATTTGCGGTAATTCGGCAATTCGCGGTAATTCGGAAATTGGAACAGACGAAAATCCGAAATTCAGAAATCCGAAAATTGGAAAAAACTAAGAATATTTGAAATAATAACTAATAACTATTAAATTTTAGGTATTGGAATTTCCTTGAAAGTTTGGCTGTTAATGAACTTAATATGAAATTTAGCACTAATAGTCATACTTTCAAGAAAATGTCAATACCTATATTTAATAGTTATTTATTATTATTTCAAATATTCTTTTTTATTTCCGAAATTCGGAAAGAAGGAAGAACATTTGAAATAATAAGTTATTAATTTATAATTTTTACTTATTATAAATTATAATAAGCTATTATTATTTCAAATGTTTTTCCTTATTTCTGACCTTTGCAGTGTGTGACTGTATATATGCATACTGTATGTATGTGTGTGTGCATAATGGGTGTGTATATAATGGCTGTATATTGGATGTATATTGTATGTATACTGTGTGTTTACATACAATATAAGCACAGTATATACACACCCAGTATGCACACACACATACATACAGTATGCATATATACAGTCACACACTGCAAAGGTCAGAAATAAGGAAAAACATTTGA